>QVTF01001006.1:0-307171 GCA_003573665.1 Oxygymnocypris stewartii
TCATTAATGTGATTGTCAGCCATATTGGAATAAATACAAAAACATTTTTTCGCTACTCCTCTTTCGATATTCGTCCAATTCTTCCCAAAATCGGCAGAGATGATCTTTGGACCGAGCCGCATAGAAATGACTGGACAGAATTTTCCGTCCTAGGGGGTAAAAAAAAAGTTATGATGTTGTGAAGTTAACAGAGCTCAACCCAAAATTGTTTCAGGGACTGTATCTCGGCCAAACGTTGATCAATCGATTCAAAACTTGATATGCTTCATCAGTAGGATGAACTGGAGATATACGCCAAGGCTGGGATCAGCGCCACCTATGGATCGTGATATAGCAAATATCAATCACTACTTTGCCAGCATTCTAACAATTTACAGGCTAACCAATTACCATACTGTTTAATGTGACTCTTCAGCTGTCCAGTTAACCATGAGATGTGTTCAAATTAACTTATTGTGCTTGTTAAAATGCTAAATAACTTTTTTGTCAGCTCATTCTCACACCTTAACCTCTCCAAGGCAGTCTGTCAAAGGTCTAGTGCCTGAGTGGCTCACTCAGTTAAGCCGCTGTGCTTGAAAGTTGCAGGTAGTGGGTTCGAATCCAGGGCAGCACATGCCCAGACTGCAAGAGGTGGTGTAGCATGAAACTATGCAGAATTTACTTCTGTTGCAAGCATGTGCCTCTCCAACAATTTTCACATCTCAATGTATTAAAAATATGACAGTGTTTTTAAGTCCAAATTTATTATTTTGATTTGATTCTCAGTTCAACTTCTAAATTCAGCATCTGTTCAAATAACCATATCTCCAGTGGTGTAACAGGATCAGCAACAGGTGCATGAATGGGAGATTGTGGGTTCGAATCCTGTGTGGTATATCTTTATAATGTTGTGCTGTTTTGATTTATTTGTTATCCAGACCAACTTTGGGGTCTCTAAAACCACCTCTATAGCGCCACCACCAGTTCAAAAATTCAACATTGAAATGTTTATAACTCGTGAAGTCCTAAGTCTAGAAAAATGAAACTTAGTACACCTGATTACTCTTATCATACTGATCACATGCAATAGCTTACAATAAGACTCCACCTATTACAGTAGCGGCCATTTTGAAAAGTACAGTATTCAGTCTAATCGCTACTCCTCCTTGAAAATTGATCCAATTCTTCTCAAAATTGGCTCAGATGATCTTTGGACTGAGCTGAACAGAACTTGCTAAACAGAATTTTTTGACCACTAGTGAAAAAAAAAGTTATGATGTTGTGAACGACAAAGTCGATCAAAATATCGGATTCGAAGGCTGTATCTCGGCCAAACTTTGATCAATCGAAAAGAAACTTGATATGCTTCATCAACAACATGATCTGAGGGCGTATGCCAAAGTTGGGAACAGCGCCACCTATGGGTCGTGAGATACCTAAAATGTACATTTTTGCTCATAACTTCTGAACAGTCAATCAGAAAATTATAATCTTCGTGTCCGTGGATTCCTTGTGTCATGCCGAATCAGAAAATGTCAATTATGCCAGGATTGGTTGAACCCCCTGTCGGCCATTTTGAATTTGTCATACATTTTAATATCTTCTGAACCATTTGACATATGGTCACAAAAATCGGTAAGGATCATCAACATCATGTCCCGGAGGCACCACAGAAGTATGAAGACAGCGCCACCTACTGTTCGAGAGATATTACGATCCTTGAAAAAATGCTTAACTTTTAAAATTTTGTCTCAAATTTGTACTTTTGATGTCATTTTGTTCCCTGGGTTATGCTGATTCTGAAGATGTCTCATTTGTCATTTTCCAAAACAGCGTCTGTCCGCCATATTGAAGTAAATGGACAACAGTCTTTTCGCTACTCCTCCTTGAAAATCTGTCCAATTCTTCCCAAAATTGTCTCAGATGATCTTTGGACTGAGCTGAACAGAACTTGCTAATAATAATTTTTTGACCACTAGTGAAAAAAAAAGTTATGATGTTCTGAACGACAACGTCGACCCAAAATTGGCTCGGAGGCTGTAATCTCGGCCAAACTTTGATCAATCGAAACGAAACTTGGTAAGCTTCATCAAAGCCCCGATCTGAGGGTAAATACCAAAGTTGGGAACAGCGCCACCTATGGATCGTGATATAGCAAAAATCAATCACTACTTTAACAGCATTCTAATAATTTACAGGCTAACCAATTACCATACTGTTTAATGTGACTCTTCAGCTGTCCAGTTAACCATGAGATGCGTTAAAATGAACTTATTGTGCTTGTTAAAATGCTAAATACCTTTTTTTGCCAGCTCATTCTCACTCCTTAACCTCTCCACAATAGTCTGGCACTACTGAAGTAACCAAGTGGCGCATTCTGCTAAGCCGCTTGCTTTGAGTTCAAAGCCTGTTGTGTTTAGGGTTCGAATCCCACGAGGATCAATTTAAAAAAACGTAATGTTGTGCTGTTTTGATTAGTTTCTTATACAGACCAGCATTTTACATTGTAAATTGTTCATTTTCACACCTTACCCTCTCCACAGTAACCTGTCGAACATGCGTCTGAGTGGCTCACTCAGTTAAGCCGCTGTGCTTGAACGTTGCAGGTAGTGGGTTCGGATCCAGGGAAGCACATGCCCAGACTTCAAGAGGTGGTGTGGCATGAAATTATGCAGAATTTGCAAGCATTGTGCCTCTCCAATAATTTTCACATCTCAATGTATTAAAAATATGACAGCGTATTTAAGTACAAATTTATTATTTTGATTTGATTCTCAGTTCAACTTCTAAACTTCAGCATCTGTGCAAATAGCCATATCTCCAGTGGTGTAACAGGATCAGCAACAGGTGCATGAATGGAATTCCCGCTATGCGCCGCCCTATGCCGTTATACTTTTTCGGGCTTGGCCCCGGCATTGCTGCTTGCAGCTATATTTCTTCTTCTTCTTCTTCTCGTCCCATGGGAGTCTATGGCAGCCCTATGAAGGGAACATGGGAAAATGATGAAATTTGGCACACTCATAGGTATGGTCATAAATAGTGATCTGACCAACTTTGGGGTCTCTAGGACCACCTCTATAGCGCCACCACCAGTTCAAAAATTCAACATTCAAATGATAATAACTCATGAACCCTTAATTCTAGAAAAATGAAACTTAGTACACCTGATTACTCTCTTCATGCCAATCACATCAAATCAAATCAAATCAAATCAAATCACTTTTATTGTCACATCACCACAGCACAAGTGCCTTGGTGAGTGAAATTCTTATGAGCGTGCTCCAGACAGTGCAGAAAAACAACAGACAATTTACATATGGACGGACAGTGCAAAAAAACAACAAACAATTTACATATGGACAGACAGTGCAAAAAACTGCACTGGAGCATTTACAGTGCTCCAGACAGTGCAAAAAAACAACAGCAATTTACATATGGACAGACAGTGCAAAAAAACAACACCAATTTACATATGGACAGTACATGCAATAGCTTACAGTAAGACTCCACCCATTACAGTAGCGGCCATTTTGAAAAGTACAGTATTCAGTCTAATCGCTACTCTTCCTTGAAAATTGATCCAATTCTTCCCAAAAATGGCTCAGATGATCTTTGGATCGAGCCGCACAGAAATGACCGAACAGATTTTTTTTACCTATCTTTGTTCAAAAGTTATGATGTTATGAACTTAATGAGGTTCACCCAATATTGGTTCAGAGACTGTATCTCAGCCAAACTTTTATCAATCGAAACGAAACTTGGTATGCTTCATCAATACCAAGATATGAGGGCCCATGCCAAAGTTGGGAATAGCGCCACCTATGGGTATTGAGATAGAAAAAAAATCACATATTTGCTTATAACTTTTGATTAATTTGTAGTGATGGTAATTACTAGTTCCCTATCAGTCAGTCACGTTCGACGTAACGTCAGAGTGACTGACTAATGGGATCTCGCCGGAGAGCCCAATCACCTTCGAGTGTTAACAAAACAAGCCAATGACAGTTGGCGTGCGTGTTTCGCCACGCGCACTCCGCCCCGCGGTGCGGGTATAAAAGGAGAGCGCGTGCAAACGCACATCAGCTTTTCGCTTCGGAGCCGAGCCATTGCAGTCTCCAGAGTGTCTGCAAGACAAGCAAGCGTTGGTGTTACGGCGCGTCAGCGGAGGTCGCGATCCAGTGCTGATTCTTTCTTCAAAGAAAAAGAAAGGACGGTCACGCTGCTACCTCTCCTCGGCGCTTCAGCGCTCCTAAAAGGGAGACTTTTTCACAAAAAGAGCAATCTAAAAGAGCTCCATGAGTGACGGGCGTCTTTTTAAAGATGGCTTCCCGCTCGTGCGTTTCTGGATGTGGTCGTTTCCTGACTTCATCTGATGGTCACGATCGCTGCCCCTCGTGCTTGGGCTTTAAGCACGCTGAGGCAGCGCTCGTGGATGAGTCATGTTCTCACTGCGGGAACATGACCATGGCGATGTTGCGCTCCAGATACCTCCTCGCTAGACGGGGGGGTATCCCCCTTGCTCTGCCCCGTTCTAGTTCCTCCGGCCGGAGGACTACTTCGGCTCAGGGCCAGGGTGATTTGAGGATTACAGTGAGAGCTTCCCCGTCGAGTACGCCTCCGCGGGCCTCTCACTCCTCGAGCACATCGCACCGTCTGGGGTTCCCGGATGAGTATGCGGGGTCCTCGGACAGGGCGGGGCCCAGCATCTCATTCGGTGCCCCAGCAGATGACGGGTTATCGATCACCGCATCGGGGGATGAGCTAGGTTCTGGAGAGGACGATTTGGCTGTGCTGCCTCCGTCAGGAAGAGTAGCGTTGCCCGAGTCAGATCCAGAACTGACCGCTATGCTTTCCCGGGCTGCTGAGAGCATCGGGCTGCACTATAGGCGTCCGCCTTCTCCCGAGCGCTCAAGGCTGGATGATTGGTTCCTGGGGGCGCAGGCCGAACGTCGGCAACCGCCTCCGGTTCCTTTCTTCCCGGAAGTGCATGAGGAGGTGACTAGGTCATGGAAGGCACCTTTTTCTGCCCGAAACAGGCCTAGTGCCTCCTCCGTCCTCACCACCCTCGACGGCGGAGCGGCCCAAGGGTATGTGGAGGTCCCCCCAGTCGAGCGCGCCATTGCTATGCAGCTCTGCCCGCAAGGCGCTGCCGCCTGGAGGGGTAATCCACGCCTTCCGTCCAGGGCCTGTAAGTTCTCGTCCGCTTTAACGGCCAAGGCTTACGGTGCTGCTGGACAGGCCGCTTCCGCCCTGCACGCCATGGCCCTCCTGCAGGTCCACCAGGCCAAGGCATTAAAACAGCTGCACGAGGGTGATGCTGACCCAGGTGTGATGCAGGAACTGCGCACAGCGACGGACCTCGCACTAAGGGCGACGAAAGTCACAGCGCGGGCCCTGGGTCAGACGATGTCCACATTAGTGGTCCAGGAGCGCCACCTATGGCTGACCCTGGCGGATATGAGGGAGGCCGACAAGCATCGCTTCTTGGACTCCCCGATCTCCCAGGCCGGCCTATTCGGCGAAGCGGTGGAGGACTTTGCCCAGCAGTTCTCCGCCGCACAGAAGCAGACGGAGGCGTTTCGACACATCCTGCCCCGGCGGTCCGCTGCTGTCTCCACCCCACCGCCGGCTGTAGCCCCTCCGTCTGCTCGTCGCCGAGGGCGCCCTCCTGCTGCCTCCACCTCCGCTCCAGCTCGGCCACAACAGCAGCCTGCACTACGGCCGCAGCGTGGAGCTGGCCGCAGGAGACCGGCGCAGCCCGCCTCCGCCCCTGCCAAGCCCGTGAAGCGCCAGAGCAGGCGGCGTCCCTGAGACGGGCGACCCGGAGCCTTTGGATCCTGCTCTTCAGGAGATGGTGACCGCACCACTCCTTCCCCCGGAGGAGGGCCGGGTGGAGAATCTTTTGTTTCCTTTTTGTTCTGTTCCGCCACTGACCCCCGGGTCAGTGGTACCCAAAACTTCAATAAAAGAGCAGTTTCCTTTTCCTCCGGGTCCCAAGAGGGCGAGGATGGCAGCGTACGAGACCTCGTCTCCACACTCCCGTCCCCCTCTCTCTTCGCCAGTGGGCAGCAGGGTCCGGTCCGAGGACGCGACGCCTTCTCCCGCATCCCCTGCCCAACTATGGAGCCAGGTCAGTGTCACACCACACACTCAGACCCCACTTCGAGACGCACTGCCTTTCGAGTCGGGCCCCTGTGCTCCATTTCGCTGCCCCACCGTGGGTACGTCAGTGACTCCCCTGGTCCCGCTTGCACGGTCCCTGGGGGCCTGGCTAGAGCTCCCCAGGCCGTCTCGCTGGCTCCTGAGGACTATCAGACTCGGCTACGTGATTCAGTTCGCCCGGCGTCCCCCCAAGTTCAGGGGCATTCGGTTCACCTCAGTGTTGAGCAAGGATGCCCCTGTCTTGCGTGCAGAAGTCGCGGTCCTACTGGCGAAGGACGCGATAGAGCCGGTCCCTCCAGCCGAGATGAAGTCAGGGTTCTACAGCCCCTACTTCATCGTACCCAAGAAAGGCGGTGGGTTACGACCAATCCTGGACCTGCGCGTTCTGAATCGGGCCCTTCACAAGCTCCCGTTCAGGATGTTGACGCAGAGACGCATCTTTCAATGCGTCCGTCCCCTCGATTGGTTTGCAGCAATCGACCTGAAGGACGCCTACTTCCATGTCTCGATCCTCCCTCGACACAGACCGTTTCTCCGCTTTGCGTTCGAGGGGCGAGCATACCAGTACAAGGCCCTTCCCTTCGGGCTATCCCTGTCGCCTCGTGTCTTCACCAAGGTCGTAGAAGCCGCCCTTGTACCGTTAAGGGAAGCAGGCATTCGTATCCTCAACTACCTCGACGACTGGCTCATCCTGGCCCAGTCTCGAGCACTGTTGTGCGAACACAGGGATATGGTGCTCAGTCACCTCAGCCGGTTGGGACTTCAGGTCAACCGGGAAAAGAGCAAACTCTCCCCTATGCAGAGGATCTCTTTTCTCGGCATGGAGTTGGACTCGGTCAACCTCACAGCACGTCTCTCGGAGGAGCATGCTCAGTCAATGCTGAGATGCCTGGAGTCTCTTCAGCGCAAGAGGGCGGTTCCACTGAAACATTTTCAGAGGCTCCTGGGGCATATGGCATCCTCAGCCGCTATCACGCCGCTCGGATTGCTTCATATGAGACCGCTTCAGCGTTGGCTTCACGACCGAGTCCCGAGATGGGCATGGCGCCACGGCACATACCGGGTCTCACTCACCCCGTCCTGCCGTCGCACCTTCAGCCCATGGTCGGACCTTGCTTTTCTTCGGGCAGGAGTTCCCCTAGAGCAAGTATCCAGGCATGTTGTTGTCTCAACAGATGCTTCTGCCACGGGCTGGGGGGCCATGTGCAACGGGCACGCAGCCGCGGGGCTCTGGACAGGGCCCCAGCTGCAGTGGCATATCAATTGCCTCGAGTTGCTGGCAGTATGGCTTGCTCTGCGCCGCTTCAGAACGCTGCTACACGAGAAGCATATACTGGTCCGCTCGGACAACACTGCGACCGTTGCGTACATCAACCACCAAGGCGGTCTACGCTCCCGTCGCATGTCGCAACTCGCCCGCCATCTCCTCCTTTGGAGTCAGAAGCATCTGAGGTCGCTTCGCGCCGTTCATGTCCCAGGCGAGCTCAATCGTGCAGCCGACGAGCTCTCACGTCAGCACGCCCTTCCGGGAGAATGGCGACTCCACCCCGAGGTACTCCAGCTGATTTGGAGACGCTTCGGGGACGCTCAGGTAGACCTGTTTGCCTCCCCGGACACGTCTCACTGCCAGTTGTTTTTCTCCCTGTCCGAGGGGACCCTCGGTACAGATGCACTGGCATGCAGCTGGCCTCGGGGCTTACGCAAATATGCGTTTCCCCCAGTGAGCCTTCTCGCACAGACCCTGTGCAAGGTCAGGGAGGACGAGGAGCAAGTCCTCTTGGTTGCGCCTTACTGGCCCAATCGGACGTGGTTCCCAGAACTGATGCTCCTCGCGACAGCCCCTCCTTGGCAAATTCCTCTGAGGAGGGATCTACTTTCTCAGAGAGGGGGCACCCTCTGGCACCCGCGCCCAGACTTGTGGAATCTCCACGTATGGTCCTTGGACGGGACGCGGAGGTTCTAAGTGGGCTACCTCCAGCGGTAGTAAACACTATCACTTCTGCCAGGGCCCTGTCTACGAGACAAGCTTACAGGCTGAAGTGGAACCTGTTCGTCGATTGGTGTTCTCCCCGCCGGGAGGACCCCCGTAGATGCCCGATCGCAGTCGTGCTTTCTTTCCTGCAGGATGGGTTGGAGCGAAGGCTGTCTCCCTCCACCCTCAAAGTGTATGTTGCCGCTATTGCCGCACATCACGATGCAGTAGACGGTAAGTCTCTGGGGAAGCACGACCTGGTCATCAGGTTCCTCAGAGGGGCAAGGAGGCTAAATCCTCCGCGCCCTCACCTGGTACCCTCTTGGGATCTCCCCTCGGTCCTGTCGGCCTTGAGGGGGGCCCCCTTTGAGCCTCTGCAGTCAGTAGAGCTTAAGTTTCTGTCTCTGAAGACAGTGCTCCTCTCGGCATTGGCCACAGTTAAGAGGGTAGGGGACCTGCAAGCATTTTCGGTCGACGATTCGTGCCTAGAATTCGGGCCAGCTGACTCTCACGTTGTCCTGAGACCCCGGCCTGGATATGTGCCCAAAGTTCCCACCATGCCCTTCAGGGACCAGGTGGTGAACTTGCAAGCGCTGCCCCGGGAGGAGGCAGACCCAGCCATTGCTCTGCTCTGTCCCGTTCGTGCCTTGCGCATCTATGTGGACCGCACGCAGAGCTTCAGGACCTCAGACCAGCTCTTTGTCTGCTTCGGAGGACAGCAGAAGGGAAGAGCTGTCTCCAAACAAAGACTCGCCCACTGGATAGTGGAGGCTATAGTCTTGGCCTATCAGGCCCGGCGCTTACCGTGCCCCCTTGGTGTGAGAGCACACTCTACGAGAGGCGTTGCTTCCTCTTGGGCTCTGGCACGAGGTGCCTCAATAGCAGACATTTGTAAAGCTGCCGGCTGGGCGACACCTAATACGTTTGCGAGGTTTTACAATCTCCGTATAGAGCCAGTGTCCTCCCGTGTACTTGTCTCGGATGGCCAGTAACACTGGAAACCCACTCGGTGTCAATTAGGCTTGCTGCGCCATTCCCCTCTACGGACCGGATACGTGCGCCTTGTTGCTTCTCAGTTCAGTTCCCCACGGCGAACCCTGTTGAAGTTCCTCCCGCACCCTCGGCAGTCAGGAGTGGCGGAGCACCAGACGCCAGGTCCAGTACTCGTACGTTGCCCAAGGTCAACCCCTGTGCTGGGCTAGGTGCCCGTGTGTAGTGATTCCCCTTTGGTGATCCCACATGTGTATTCTTCCACGGTACGGCTCCCCCAGGTGGAGCCCGTGTCTTCCCTGGCAGAAACCTTCTGCCCACTCTGCTGTGTAGCTACCTCACCCCAGGCGGGCTGAGTCTACCTCAGAGACTCCCGTATGTAGTACTGCCCTCGGCCAGTCCATATGTGTAATCTCCACATGATACCTCCTTATGCGGGATGTGGCTCCGTAGCGTTTCCCCCTACTTGGGGTACGCTTTCCCAGTGTTATTCTACCCACTGAGCGGAACAGCAGTGGCGGTTATCTCTGCCTAAACCCTGTCCTATCTTCCATCCCAACTGGTGTGGGGGGACTTGCCGGCTTCTGCAGAGCACTGGAGGGGGTCAGCAATAGTGGCGTTTTCCAAGGGATCCCATTAGTCAGTCACTCTGACGTTACGTCGAACGTGACTGACTGATAGGGAACGTCTCGGTTACTTGCGTATTACTTGCAGGCCCGCTCACCTGAATTGCACAGAAATAAAAGTTGAACAGTTTTTTCCTGAGATGTGGTAAGGGGGGGGGGGGGGGGTTGTTTGGGGTTTCAGAGAGGGGTGGTGTGATATGGGTTCAGGGCTCTCACAGCCTGGGGGAAAAAGCTGTTGAGCAGTCTGGCGGAGCGGGCTGGCTCTGATACTCCGGTACCGTCTACCTGAGGGTAGGAGCTGGAAGAGACTGTGGGAGGGGTGGGTGGGGTCCTCCACGATACTTTTTGCTTTGCTGGAGCATCGTGTAAGGAAAATGTCCAGGATGGAGGGGAGAGGGGCACCGATGATTTTTGCAGCGGTGTTCACTGTCCGCTGGAGGGTCTTGCGGTCTGCTGCACAACAGTTTCCGTACCAGACAGTGATGCAGCTGGTCAGCACGCTGTATATGTATATTTCCATGTATATTCTGTTTCTGCCGTTTTGCTCTTCCCGCTCTGCGCCGCCCTATGGGTCGTTTGCGGGCTTGGCCCCGGGAATCGCTGCTTGCAGCTATATTTATTATTATTATTATATTCGTCCAATGGGAGTCTATGGCAACCCTATGAAGGGAACATGGGAAAATGATGAAAATTGGCACACTCTTAGGTATGGTCATAAATAGTGATCTGACCAGGTGTGGGGTCTCTAAGACCACCTCTATAGCGCCACCACCAGTTCAAAAATTCAACATTGTAATGGTTATAACTCGTGAACTCCTAAGTCTAGAAAAATGAAACTTAGTACACCTGATTACTCTTATCATGCTGATCACATGCAATAGCTTACAGTAAGACTCCACCCATTACAGTAGCGGCCATTTTGAAAAGTACAGTATTCAGTCTAATCGCCACCTATGGGTCGTGAGATACCAAAAATGTTCATTTTTGCTCATAACTTCTGAACAGTCAATCAGAAAATTATACACTTGGTGTCTATGGAATCATTGGGTCATGCCGAATCAGATGATGTCAATTATGCCAGGATTCATTGAACCCCCTGTCGGCCATTTTGAAATTTGTTATACATTTTCATATCTTCTGAACCATTTGACATATCATCACAAAAATCGGTAGGGATCATCAACATCATGTCCTGGACGTACCACAGAAGTATGAAGACAGCGCCACCTACTGTTCGAGAGATATTACGATCCTTGAAAAAACGCTTAACTTTTGCAATTTTTGTCTGAAATTTGTACTTTTGACGTCATTTTGTTCCCTGGGTTATGCTGATTCTGAAAATGTCTCATTTGTCATTTTCCAAAACAGCGTCTGTCCGCCGTATTGAAGTAAATGCACAACAGTCTTTTCGCTACTCCTCCTTGAAAATCTGTCCAATTCTTCCCAAAATTGTCTCAGATGATCTTTGGACTGAGCTGAACAGAACTTGCTAAACATAATTTTTTGACCACTAGTGAAACTTAACGAGGTTGACCCAATATTGGTTCAGAGGCTGTATCTCGGCCAAACTTTAATCAATCGAAACGAAACTTGGTATGCTTCATCAATACCATGATATGAGGGCCCATGCCAAAGTTGGAAATAGCGCCACCTATGGGTCGTGAGATACCAAAAATGCTAATATTCGCTTATAACTTTTGAATAGTCAATCAGAAAATTATGAACTTGGTTTCTATGGATTCCTTGGGTCATGCCAAATCAGACGGTGTCGATTATGCCAGGATTGGCTGAACAAAATGGCCGCCAATTTGAAATTAATCATACATTTTAATATCTTTTGAACCATTCGACATATCTGCATAAAAATCAATAGGAATCATCAATACAACGTCCTGGAGGTATCCCGGAAGAATGAAGACAGCGCCACCATAATTACAAATTCTTGCAAAAGCACTTATAACTTTTGGAAATGTTGTCGAAAATGTCATTTTTATGTCCTACCCTATCGGATCTCTAAAAACAACTCTATAGCGCCACCTTCAGTTAAAAAACTAAACATTGAAATAATAACTCATGAATCCCTTGTACTAGAAAAATAAAACTTAGTACACATGATTACTCTCTTCATGCTGATCACATTCAATAGCTTACATTAAGACTCCTCCCATTACAGTAGCGGCCATTTTGAATAGTACAGTATTCCGTATTTTCGCTACTCCTCCTTGAAAATTGATCCAATTCTTCCCAAAATTGGCTCAGATGATCATTGGACTAAGCCGCATAGAAATGACCGAACAGATTTTTTTTATTCATCTTTGTTCAAAAGTTATGTGGTTGTGAACGACAAAGTCGACCCAAAATTGGTTCAGAGGCTGTAATCTCGGCCAAACTTTGATCAATCGAAACGAAACTTGTTATGCTTCATCAACACCAGGATTTGAGGGTCCATGCCAAAGTTGGGAACAGCGCCACCTACGGGTATTGAGATAGAAAAAAAATCACATATTTGCTTATAACTTTCGATTAGTTTGTAGTTATTGTTATTACTAGTGATCTGACCAACTTTGGGGTTTCTAGAACCAACTCTCTAGCCCCACCACCAGTTCAAATAATCAACATTGAAATTTGAATAACTCACAAACCTCTTATTCTATGAAGATAAAACTTAGTACAACTGATTACTCTCTTCGTGCTGATCACATTCGATAGCTTACATTAAGACTCCACCGATTAGAGTAGCGGCCATTTTGAAAAGTTCAGTATTCTGTCTTTCCGCTACTCCTCCCTCAAAAGGGATCAAATTCTCCCCAAAATTGGCCCAGATGATCTTTGAACCGAGCCGCACAGAAATGACCGAACAGATTTTTTATATTTGCTTTCGTTCCTAAGAAATACGTCTCGGAATTTGACCGTGCCCGTGTTTGCTGTGTTATTCTATTAATCTTAACATTCTAATAAGTTACAGGCTAACCAATTACCATACTGTTTAATGTGACTCTCCAGCTGCCCAGTTAACCATGAGATGCGTTAAAATTAACTTATTGTGCTTGTTAAAATGCTAAATAACTTTTTTTCTCAGCTCATTCTCACACGTTAACCTCTCCAAGGCAGTCTGTTAAACATGCATCTGAGTAGCTCACTCTGTTAAGTTGTTGCTCTTGAACACAACAGAAGGTGGGTTTGAATCCTGTGTGGATCATCTTTATAAATTTGACATTTGCTTTTGTTCTAGCCATCGGATCTTCCGTTTCTGTTCGTCTTTAATCAGAACCATATGTTCGTTTGTTCTCGTCTGAACTTCTGTTCATTTTTGAACTTCTGTGCTTTTGAACCTATCTGTTTTTTCCATGTATATTCTGTTTCTGTCGTTTTGCTCTTCCCGCTCTGCGCCGCCCTTCCCGCTCTTCCCGGGCTTGGCCCCGGTAATTGCTGCTTGCAGCTATATTTATTATTATGTTCGTCCCATTGAGTCTATGGCAGCCCTATGAAGGTGTATGGCCCGCCTCGATCGACCCAATGACGGCAGTCGTTCAGCGGGTGAAGGGCTTTGCGTGTTAAAGTCTTTCCTTTTCACGACACAACAAGAACATTAAAATGGAACACTTTTTCTTATTATATATTTTGTCTCGTTATTTCATCTGACTCCATAAAATGAAAAGGGTTTTAATGATATCTGTGCATCATTAAAACAGGAACGAATGATTGATTATTCTTATCAGCTCTTTTTAATACTTTACCCGCTCAGATATAGGGAAGCTATATCGCTCAGAGGTCCTGTTTTCCACAGGTCTCACGGACACAATCTCGTCAGGCCCGATCATCAATCAGAGGTAAATTATGGTTACGTATCTAAGATTTGCCGTAAATTCACACGTACACAATCAGAGACATCGAATAACCCCCTTGGAGCACCCTCAGAACTCGAGTTCAATCGTTTACTTCAGTAAAGGGTTTTGGCCACTATCAGATATGTTAGCAGATCAATGTACTACACTCGTAATAGTTTTGGGTTGGTCAAATCTTTGTTTAAAGTAACATTAAATCAAAAGTCAGAGGTATGGACGTACCCGAGTTCAGTTTGATCAGACTGCGTTCGCCGTCCCTGAATGGAATTAACCCGTCCCCACACCCAAGTACACTTAAAAGATGCCGGATATTAGCCGTCGCTAAAACTGACGCAGGCTTGCGGAAATATACGGATCCGCTACTCTAATAGGGAAAAAGCAATCTTTAGAGGCAGTTAGAATAGAATTAAACGTTACAATTTATTGACCAGGTAATCAAAACAATAATTCAAAACTCCAACGTTACAAGAATAGAATCATCAGTTAACCATACCTGGCAATGAAAAACTACACACAGCGATTTGTGCGGGCAGTCAAACCTACAGACTCCCAGAACTTTCTGTCCCTTTCCCTTATATACCCAGATAATTCAATAGACCCACCAAGGTGGTATCTTGTCATTATAATTAGTCTTCAGAATTTGCAACCAAATGGCTTCTTGGTTTCCTGTGGCAGAGAATACGTATTTACATACAGGAGATGTTTTTTGAATAGGAAATCAGGGGGAGGGCACGTCCCCCTGCTGTACACTATACTTCTCAGATTTTAGAACTTCTTTTAGCTTTTCATTATGATTGGGAGAATGAGACCATCTTACCAGGCGCACTGAGACATTTCAAAAGATATCAAACATGTATGGTTACTTATTTGTACATATTACATTGCATGGATTTTTCAGTGAATTTTAGGTGATGAGGGGAGGGGGAAATGATGAGACCGTCAGTACAGGGTGTGGATCCCCCAGTGTGCTGCACCCCTGGATGTTACTGTTACATATGCAAGAGACAGCTTTGTGGATTCACCGGCTGGGCCTTTGTCTTCTCGAGGGGGGGCCCAGGTATCCTGGATGTTACTGTTACATATGCAAGAGACAGTTTTTGTGGATTCACCGGCTGGGCCTTTGTCCTCTCGAGGGGGGGCCCAGATATCCTGGCACCAGTCTTACAAAGGGAACATGGTAAAATGATGAAATTTGCCACACTCTTAGGTATGGTCATAAATAGTAATCTGACCAGCTTTGGGGTCTCTAAGACCACCTCTATAGCGCCACCACCAGTTCAAATATTCAACATTGAAATGGTTATAACTCGTGAACCCCTAAGTCTAGAAAAATGAAACTTAGTACACCTGATTACTCTTATCATACTGATCACATGCAATAGCTTACAGTAAGACTCCACCCATTACAGTAGCGGCCATTTTTAAAAGTACAGTATTCAGTCTTATCGCTACTCCTCCTTGAAAATTGATCCAATTGTTCCCAAAAATGGCTCAGATGATCTTTGGATCGAGCCGCACAGAAATGACCGAACAGATTTTTTTTAACTATCTTTGTTCAAGAGTTATGATGTTATGAACTTAATGAGGTTGACCCAATATTGGTTCAGAGGCTGTATCTCGGCCAAACTTTGATGAATCAAAACAAAACTTGTTATGCATCATCAACACCATGATATGAGGGCCCAGGCCAAAGTTGGCAATAGCGCCACCTATGGGTCGTGAGTTACCAACAATTCACATTTTGGCTTATAACTTTTGAACAGTCAGTCAGAAAATTAAAATATCTGTGTCTATGGATTCCTTGTGTCGTGCCGAATCAGCAGATGTCAATTATGCCAGGATTGGTTGAACCCCCTGTCGGCCATTTTGAAATGTGTCATGCATTTGAATATCTTCTGAACCATTTGACATATCGTCAAAAAAATTGGTAGGAATCATCAACATCATGTCCCGGAGGCACCACAGAAGTATGAAGACAGCGCCACCTACTGTTCGAGAGATATTACGATCCTTGAAAAAACGCTTAACGTTTTGATAATTTTGACTATAATTTGTACTTTTGATTTCATTTTTGTTCCCTGGGTTAAGCTGATTCTGACAATGTCTCATTTGTCATTTTCCAAAATAGCGTCTGTCCGCCATATTGAAGTAAATAGAAAACAGTTTTTTCGCTACTCCTCCTTTAAAATCTGTCCAATTCTTCCCAAAATTGTCTCAGATGATCTTTGGACTGAGCTGAACAGAACTTGCTAAACATAATTTTTTGACCACTAGTGAAAAAAAAAGTTATGATGTTCTGAATGACAACGTCGACCCAAAATTGGTTCGGAGGCTGTAATCTCAGCCAAACTTTGATAAATCGAAACGAAACTTGGTATGCTTCATCAACGCCATGATCTGAGGGTCCATGCCAAAGTTGGGAACAGCGCCACCTATGGGTATTGAGATAGCAAAATGTCCCATATTTTGCTTATAACTATAGATGATTTATTAGTGATCGTCATTACTAGTAAACTGACCAACTTTGGAGTCTCTAGAACCAACTCTATAGCGCCACCACCAGTTCAAATATTCAACATTGAAATTATAATAACTCACAAACCCCTTGTTTTAGGAGAATAAAGTAGTACACCTGATTACTCTCATCATGCTGATCACATTCAATAGCTTACATTAAGAATCCACACATTACAGTAGCAGCCATTATGAACAGTACAGTATTCTGTCTTTTCGCTACTCCTCCTTGAAAATTGATCCAATTCTTCCCAAAATTGTCTCAGACGGTCTTTTGACTGAGTTGAACAGAACTTGCTAAACAGATTTTTGATGTTCTCTACCGTTCCCGAGAAATACCCCTCGAAATTTGACCGTGCCCATGTTTGTTGACTTATGCTAGAAATCTTAGCATTCTAATAAGTTACAGGCTAACCAATTATCATACTGTTTAATGTGATTCTTCAGCTGTCCAGTTAACCATGAGATGCGTTAAAATTAACTTATTGTGCTTGTTAAAATGCTAAATACCTTTTTTGTTGTCAGCTCATTCTCACTCCTTAACCTCTCCACAATAGTCTGGCACTACAGAAGTAACCAAGTGGCGCATTCTGCTAAGTTGCTTGCTTTGAGTTCAAAGCCTGTTGTGTTTAGGGTTCGAATCCCACGAAGATCACCTTTTTAAAAACGTAATGTTGTGCTGTTTTGATTAGTTTCTTATACAGACCAGCATTTTACATTGTAAATTGTTCATTCTCACACCTTACCCTGTCCACGGTAACCTGTCAAACATGCATCTGAGTGGCTCACTCTGTTTCTGCCGTTTTGCTCTTCCCGCTATGCGCCGCCCTACGCCGTTATGCTTCGCGGGCTTGGCCCTGGCATTGCTGCATGCAGCTATATTTATTATTATTTTTGGCCCATGGGGTTCTATGGCAGCCCTATGAAGGAAACATAGGAAAATGATAAAATTTGGCACACTTGTAGTTATGGCCATGAATAGTTATCTGACCAGCTTTGGGGTCTCTAGGTCCACCTCTATAGCGCCACCACCAGTTCAAAAATTGAACATTGAAATGGTTATAACTCGTGAACACCTAATTCTAGAAAAATGAAACATAGTACACCTGATTACACTCATCATGCTGATCACATTCCAAAGCTTACAGTAAGACTCCACCCATTACAGTAGCGGCCATTTTGAAAAGTACAGTATTCAGTCTAATCGCTACTCCTCCTTGAAAATTGATCCAATTCTTCCCAAAATTGGCTCAGATGATCTTTGGACCGAGCCGCATAGAAATGACTGAACAGATTTTTTTAAGTATCTTTGTTCAAAAGTTATGATGTTATGAACTTAATGAGGTTGACCCAATATTGGTTCAGAGGCTGTATCTCGGCCAAACTTTAATCAATCAAAACGAAACTTGGTATGCTTTATCAATACCATGATATGAGGGCCCATGCCAAAGTTGGGAATAGCGGCACCTATCGGTCATGAGATACCAAAAATGCTAATATTTGCTTATAACTGTTGAATAGTCAATCAGAAAATTATGAACTTGGTGTCTATGGATTCCTTGGGTCATGACAAATCAGACGGGGTCAATTATGCCAGAATTGGCTGAACAAAATTGCCACCACTTTGAAATTAATCATACATTTGAATATCTTTTGAACCATTCGACATATCTGCACAAAAATCAATAGGGATCATCAATACAATGTCTTGGAGGTACCCCGGAAGAATGAAGACAGCGCCATCTAGTGTTCACGATAAATAACAATTCTTGCAAAAGCACTTACAACGTTTGGAAATGTTGTCGAAAATATGTCATTTTTATGTCCTTCCCATTCGGGCCTCTAAAAACAACTCTATAGTGCCAAGTTGGGAACAGCGCCACCTACGGCTATTGAGATAGCAAAATGTCCCATATTTTGCTTATAACTTTCAATGATTTATTAGTGATGGTCATTACTAGTAAACTGACCAACATTAGGGTCCCTAGAATCAACTCTCTAGCGCCACCACCAGTTCAAATATTCAACATTGAAATTTTAATAACTCACAAACCCCTTATTCTACAAAGATAAAACTTAGTTCACCTGATTACTCTCTTCATGCTGATCACATTCAATAGCTTACATTAAGACCCCTCCCATTACAGTAGTGACCATTTTGAATAGTACAGTATTCCGTCTTTTCACTACTCCTCCTTGAAAATTGATCCAATTCTTCCCAAAATTGTCTCAGACGATCTTTGGACTAAGCCGCACAGAAATGAATGAACAGATTTGTTTTATTCATCTTTATTCAAAAGTTATGAGGTGGTGAATGACAAAGTCGACCCAAAATATGTTCGGAGGCTGTAATCTCTGTCAAATTTTGATCAATCAAAACGAAACTTGTTATGCTTCATCAACACCATGATTTGTGGGTCCATGCCAAAGTCAGCAACAGCACCACCTATGTGTCTTGAGATAGCAATAATTCACATATTTGCTCATAGCTTTTGATTATTTTGTAGTGATGGACATTACTAGTGAACTGACCAACTTTGGGGTCCATAAAATCAACTCTATAGCGCCCCCACCAGTTCAAATATTCAACATTTAAATTGTAATAACTCACAAACCCCTTATTCCACGAAGATAAAACTTAGTACACCTGATTACTCTCTTCATGCTGATCACATTCAATAGCTTAATTAAGACTCCACCCATTACAGTATCGGCCATTTTGAAAAGTACAGTATTCTGTCTTTTCGCTTCTCCTCCTTTAAAATGTGTCTGATTCTTCCCAAAATTGGCTCAGATGATTTTTTTAAACGAGCCGCACAGAAATGACTGAATTATTTTTTTATATTTGCTTTCGTTCCTAAGATATACATCTCGGAAGTTGACTGTGCCCGTGTTTGTTTTTGTTTTGCTATTAATCTTAACATTCTTATAAGTTACAGGCTAACCAATTACCATACTGTTTAATTTGACTCTTCAGCTGTCCAGTTAACCATAAGTTGCGTTACAATTAAATTATTGTGCTTGTTAAAATGCTAAATAACTTTTTTTTATCAGCTCATTCTCACACCTTAACCTCACACCTAAGCCCCTTCCTGTGAAGTTCATAGCTTGTTTTGTTGTGGGTCCGAATCCCGCGTGGAGCAACTTTATAAAATTGACTGTAATGTTGTGCTGTTTTGATTAGTTTATTTTCCTTTGAAGTTCATAGCGTGTTGTGTTTGGGGTTCGAATCACACGTGGAGCAAATTTATAAAATTGACTGTAATGTTGTGCTGTTTTGATTAGCTTATTTTCCTTTGAAGTTCATAGCTAGTTGTGTTGTGGATTAGAATCCCACGTGGAGCAACTTTATATAATTGACTGTAATGTTGTGCTGTTTTGACTAGTTTCTTATCCAGATCAGCATTGTACATTGTACATCGTTCATTCTCACACCTTACCCTCTCCAAGGTAGCCTATCAAAGATGCATCTGAATGGCGCACTCTGTTAAGCTGCTGCCCTTGAACATTGCAGGTAGTGAGTTCGAATCTAGGGTGGCACATGCCCAGACTGCAAGAGGTACCGTGGCAAGAAATGCTGTAGAATTTGTTTTTGTTGCAAACATTGTGCCTTTCCAAGAATGATATCTTCTCAATATATTAAAAACATGACAGTTCATATAAATACACATTCATTACTTTGATTTGATTCTCAATTCAACTTCTGAACTTCAGCATCTGTGTGAATACCCATATCCCCAGTGGCATAACAGGATTGGTGAAAGGCGCATGACTGGGAAATTGTGGGTCCAAATGCATTGTGGGTGTAACTTTTATAAAACTGTGTAATGTGATGTTTTGATTCTTTTGTTGTCTAGACCAGCATTGTAATTATTATATTTTTGCTCCTGGATCAGAAATAAATATTTATTTTTGCTCCTGGATCAGAAATAAATATTTATTTTTGCTCCTGGATCAGAAATATATATTTTTTTTATCCATGCTTTGTTCATTTTAACTTCTGTTCATTCCCACGTATAATTCTGCACCTACACTTCATGCAAATTTTTAACTAGCTTGCTCAGTGTTCTTTTTATATTAATACATATCTTCAACATTACCGTCACTATGCTCTATGTGGCATAAAAACTAATTGTGCTCACAGATGAGGTCACAGGTTTGATTCTTGTGTGGGGTGACGTGTAATGGGTCTTCATCTCTGCAGCAATACAGTAAATGTTTTATGATTTTTGTTAAAATGACAGTTTTAAACAAAGATACTAATGTGTATTGAGTGTGTCGGCTACTGCCATTATACACTATCAAACCATTTAATTTTCGTCTGTTCCATGTACCAGAGGATCAAGATGTACAATTTAAACAATAGGTTAAATTAACAACTTTAATATTTTTTGTCCAGTATCATATATCCTCTATGTGGCACAGTGCAATAAGAATTGTGCTTTCAAAGATGAGGTCTATTTTTTTTAAAGAAGCCAAATTATTATTTGGGGAACAAAACTACCATACTACATATAATTTCTACTGTAGATCAAGTCAACAAACACGACATTGAGTAAATGGAAGTTCATGACAGCAAAGACAAAAGTACATTTTAATCAATGATGTATTTATTAAATACTTTACAAATACTTTACTCAGTTTACATTGAAAATATTGTGCCTTAATACCAAGTGAGCAAGCCAAAAGGTTACAGTGGCAGGAAAAACTCCCTAAATTAAGGAACAGGAAAATATTGGTCAGCGTGGTGGAGCATCATCAGCAGCAGAGTGGTGTCGGAAGAATCCATACTCCGCAAGGTCAGGCCATCCTCCTTTGGCTGGCACATTTTTAAATTTACTGTACATAGGATAAATATAATACAAGCCATCCATCCAATAATTTATAAATAATTGCCTTTTGCGATTATGTATTTATTTGTGAAATAAATGCAACTATTTATCTGCATCATTTTAGAGTTTTGCTGGGACATTTTCTGAATTTACAGTCGACAATGGTTGTCTTCACTGTAAGAAAGAGAAGCAGAAAATCAATGAATTAAAGTCATCACATTAGAATCAACTTCTGCTTAAGCACATAGGATATTTTATTCTACCTTTTTTCCAAGTTGTGAGCTTGAATACCGTTGAGAAGTTCATGGATCTTAGAATCACGTCATGGGTGTCAGAAGGTAGTTACAATTATGACAATGCATGAAAACTTCAGAAACATTTGACTGATTGAATGTGCACTGCTTCTTTGTAGCTATGGGGGGAGGGTAAAAAACATGGTGTCAACTGCTTGATGAAATGCAAAAACGTACACAACTAAACAGTTAGCAACAAATGTATATACTATTAGCTTACTTTATTTTTTCATCATTTTACAATTGCATAGTAGTTTGTGGAGCTCTGATTAAGACTGAAGTTGCAGAATTGTTGCACAAACATGAAATTGTAGTGTTCATAGATGAATTAATCCTTGAATGGAAGCATATCAAGTCTGAAAAATAAGCTATTAAATTCACCTTTATATCAGATGTGTGCTTCTTTATAAGAGTTCATGGAGCAAAGAATGTCAATATGGAGTAATTTATGACTTCAGATCATTTCAGAAATCTAAAAGAAAAAAAAAAAACATTCATTGAACATTAACTGCTTGATAAAAGTAAATGATTAAACAAAACATTTGTGATTAATGCAGAAACTCTTTGCTTACCTTTTTTGAAGTAGTGGATATTTCTATAAGAGTTTGTGGATCTTAGAATATTACCAGTGGATACCAAATTGTGTCTGAAGGTGTATAGTTAATACATTAATTAATGCCTTAAGAAGAGTGTTTCCGTTTAACAGAAATTATAAGAAAAGTGGTATGTTTATTGATTGTGTGCTTTATATAAAAAAACATCTAAAGGAGCAGAGAATCATAACGGATCTGCACTCACATTTTGAGAACAGGAGATCTTGAGTTTTGATCCACAAACCTGAAAATGTATTGTTAGTGTGTGAAACAGTGCTTGAAGAAATAAGTCAATTACAGTTTTGTAGACATTATACAGTCACATTTACCTTTTTATCGGTTGTGTGCTTTTTAAAAACAGCTAATGAAAAGAATAATCATGATAAGGAGGAAATTACAAGTGTAGTGTATTGCAGAAATCTGAAAATACATTCATTAACTACTTGATAAATATAGTGTTTACACTTTAAACAAATTTTGCAACTAATGTAGACACGATCTCTACACTCACCTTTTGAGAGCAGTGGACAGTTGATGTGAAGTCTTGATGCATACACCTGAAAATATATTGTTAGTAGGTAAAAGTGTGTGGTTACTTGCATACACATATATATATATATATATATATATATATATATATATATATATATATATATATATACACACACATATATACACACATATATACACACACATATATATATATATATATATATATATATATATAGGTGCTTCCTATGATGTTGGGAAGCATCCAGTATTGTTTGGATGACTTCGGATATAACTGAAATTAGAATAACAACAAAATACTTTAGTAATGTAATATACTTTATGTCAGTTAAAAACTAGAACAATCTCTTAAAATGTAAAATCTTAGCATATAAACTGAATACAAATTAAATACTACAATTACCTTGGCTGGATAAAACTTATTAGCTCAAGAAGGAAGAGCAATTATGGGAGATGTAGGATTGTGAACAACAATCATTGGTTTGAATTTGAGGCTGGATTGTCCGGACTCTGTGAAGCTTGGATTCTCAGGATAGTGTTCACATGGTATGGACACAAAAATAGAACATAACATACAGTGATACAAATATCTCATATCACTGTTGCATAAAATAAAATAAAAAGTTGCCTTCAGATCGAACATCTGTACAGATTCAACTGATGATTTAACTGATGGATTATTATAGGAGTCATTTAGATCTAGATAGTCTAAGAACATACCGTCTCAAGTTATACACTTGTTCTCCAGGTGTATGCCCATTGGAATGTCAGAATGAACATTGCACAGTAAGGGTACCCAAAAGAAAAGAGAATGCAGTTATAATCATTTCAGTACGTCACAGTCATTCCCTGCCTGCATGTATCAGTACTGCCTGATGGTAACTGTAATAGGTTTGCACAATTTTGATTGAAAAGTTTTCTGCATCTTTAACATAGACATGGTCTATCAATGTTCCTTTCTCAGTTGTAGGATGTTGCACATGTTGAGTGTATCCATGTAGTTCCATTAATGTTCCGTTTGTAGATGATGTCAAGATGTCCTCATTGTAATCCCATAATTATTTTATTTTCTGAATGTTTCCCCAGCTCATCAATAATATGCAACATATTTTGTCGAAACATACCAAGTGGATATGAATTAGGCCTGTACAACAAAGCAGCATTCAAACTTATATGTGGAACAGCAAAGTATAGACATTCCAAGTTGCAAGGTGCTGGAATAATGACGTTAAAATGAATGCCTTCACAACAGAATACTCCGACTCCACTACCTCTTTGTTGTTTTAAATCCGTGAAAAGTGGAGTGCTCTCATCATAACACTTAGCTCTCGGATTGTTCTTAAAAAACAAATCCTGGTATCTGCACATCATCTTCAACTTTCAGCCAAGTTTCAGTTAAACAGATACAATCTGCTTTCATTAGCTGTCCGTGAACTTGAATATCTTGGACATGAGCTCGAAGACTTTGTACATTATGCAGAGCAATTGTAAACCTATCAGGTGTCTTCATCACACTGGCATTTTCTAAAGTAAGTCGGAGCATGTTTTTCATAGCAGAGTCAATTTTCTCATTACAGTATATTACAGACTCTTTGAAGTCATTTATTATTAGTCCATCGATGGTTCTCACTCGACTCAGTGCAACATACGCTTGTCCCGGACAAAATACCTTGTCAAGTGAGATGACCGTTTTGTCTACTGTCAGTCCTTGCACTTTGTGAACGGTGCATGCCCATGCCAATTTAAGTGGAAACTGACGTCTTAAACCACTTTCATTTGTGACTTGATCTTCTTCCACTTCAATAATAGTAGAATTTGTGGAATATTTCTGTTGTTGCTTCGATCGCTGCATTTTACCAACATTTGGATTATCAAATTCCACATGAATAGCTGATGGAAAGTCATCATCATCATCATCATCACATTTGTGTTTTTTGCTTATGTGGACAACTGTGCCAAAGGCTCCATTGACAAGTCCATCAGAAACATCAATATTTGTCTTTAGAATTACTCTTGCTACAACACCCAAGGAAACACATTTGTCCAAACTTTTGCATGAAATCCAGCTTTAGCTTCTATTCTTCCAGTTTCTGGATTTCTCACAAAATCTCTAGCTTGAATAGTGATTGCCTCGGGACACAGCTCATGGAGTTTCTGAATGTTGTATTCATCAACCTGAGCATTTGTAGGAAATATATGAATAGCGTCACATTCTTCACCCGTTTCATGTTGCTTCAACATGTTAACGTCGCTTGGGCTTAGAGTTTCCTTCTTTTTATGAACTCGAAGACGATTTAACATTTCAGCAAAAGATGCATCTTGTTGCCTGACAACTTGCGTTAGTTCAGCAATTTCAAAGCTATCCCAGAGATTCACTCCTTTTAGATCAACATACAAGGGAATTCCCTTGACAGGTGGAAGCTGGTAAAAATCACCAACGCAGACCAAACTGACTTTTCCAAAAATGGAGTAGTCACCAGTTTGCTTCATTTGTCTCAATCTCCCATGAACATATGACAAAAGGTGATGGTCAACCATGGATACCTCATCGATGATCAGAATCTGCATACCTCCCATTTTAGCACGAAGTGAATTGATTTTGTCATCACTCAGTGGCTGATATGGCAGTTTGACATTCGCACCTATGGAAAGAGCATTATGGACTGTGGAAGCACCAATGTGGTAGGCAGCAACTCCGGTTGAAGCCGTTAAAATCACACTTCTTTCATCAGGGTTGTCAGACAATTGAGATAAATGTCTGGAAGACTCGTAGTAGATTGCTTTGACTAAATGGCTTTTCCCTGTGCCTGCTCCACCAGTAACAAACAAGTGAAATGGTTCAGGGTTTTCTCCAAGAAGTTTCTCTAGACACCATTTCTGCACTTTGTAAAATATTGCAAATTGTTGTGCATTTAATGATCTTAGTAAACATAACGCCTCATCTCTAGACATTCCAGCATGGTTGCTTTCAATACGGTATGGAATTTGAGGGTTAGCTACAAGATCTGGAATAGAAGACTCAGGATCGTCTTCATCAGGAATTACATTACTCTTCCTTAGTTCTACGCATTCATGACGTTCCTTTTTTCTTTCAGGACATAATGCAGCCCAAGCATCTTCCAAATCAACACCCTGCTCCAAAAGCCGTTGAGCCCGATCTATTCGGTCACTTTCCTTTTCAAACAGCGCTCGATTAGCATCAACAATACATTTTACTTCCCTCACATTACTTCCACATTTCACAGCACCATTGTTGTAAAATTCCTCATAAGTGGTAAAATTCTCAGGCTTGAGCTGCCAGTCTTCGTAATGTGGTAAGAAAAGTTGTAACAACAAATGAAAGTACTTTTCGGGATCTTTTTTTGGAGAAAATCTTGGATACCTGACAACTGCAGGTTCAGTTCGAGTTTTCTTCATCATATAGCCACAGTTGTTGTTCAGCATAATCACCTTGTCTTCGGAGGCCTTTTTTTGTGAAGAAAACTCACATTTCGACAATATCCTGTTTTCAGAGCAAAACCTTGCAAGATACAATCTCAAACTCTAGCGTGTTCGGCCTATTTTTGTAATGGTCAACAAGACTAGTCATCCAAAAGTTGGTTCTTTCACGAGACTGATCATCTTGGTTTTGGATAACACGAAGAGGCAAACTCATCTTTACAGGGTTCAATCCAATGGGAATAAACTGGACTTTACGAGAACATTCCTTCAAGTGCATACCTGTCAGTCGATACACTGCCTCTTGAGCAGAAATTTCTCTGTTGTGAAGATATACACTTCCAAGCATTTTTAGCGACGATCTTGCTTCAAGATTTCCATTCATAGCTTCATTTTGTGCACGTTGCAGCAACAGTCCCATTTCTTGTTCTGCTTTTGTGATATAACTAATAATGCAAACCACTACAGAGTAAGCATCTGTGACATACTGGATATCCATGTTGCCTTGCCAGGCACGCAGTAAATGCTTATTATACTGGTTCACCCAGACATCTTTTGGACTTCTTTTTTAGGACAACAGCTTTCTTTTTGGAACACTGTTTGTATGCTTTTTCGAAGAGAACCTGATTAAAGCCAATGGACTCAAAAAATGCATCTGTTGAATCAGAAGTCATATCAGAATGTGTTAATGCCCTTTTGACTTTCTCTAAAATTTTACTTGCAGCATTTTTTTCATCACTGCTTTTCAAATCATCTCGACTACCACCTCTACCAAATAAAGGTACGGCTAGAAGGGGGTCGTGGACAATTAAACCTGCACACTGTCTTTTTCTTACGACACGTCTTTGAATGTCTGACACTGTGTTTCTGAACTCCGTTGACGGTCTCAAACAGTTCAGTTTCATCTTCTCTTGGGGTCTCACAAGTGATGTAATGATCAATGAAACTGGCAACCAAAGCGTCATTGTCTTCATTGTCTTCATTTAACTTGGGTGCATTTTCAACCCAAAACAAGCAATGAACTTGAGGAGATCCACGCTGTTGAAACTCTACACGATAAAAGTAATCTATTATCTTCCCAATTGGTTGTGCTGAAGACATGATTACATCTCTCAGAAAACAATGCCATCTATAATCAAACATCCTTGCTGCGGTTACTGAGTTTCGTCTAATCAGTCCACATTATTCAGACCAGTCAAGTTTATCTGCCTTTATATTTTTCCCTTCTTGTTTAAGAATGGTACTAATCATTTCAGGCCATCTGAGATCTGCAGAACTAAAGGATGCAATGGAAGTCGGAATACCTAGCTGTCTTATGAGTGCAAAAAGGTATTTTTGAGTAGATTGCCAATATGGTGGCGTCCCACGGATTGGTCTCAAAAACTTGTATCCTTCATCAAAATGTAATATTTTAGACAACGAATCTGGGTTTGTTAGCATGTCTGATGTTACTTGCGTCAAACTCTTGTCAGATCCTTTGCGTACAGCAATTGAAACATTAGATACAACTTGATTAAGCTCTGACAAATACTGTGCATAGAAAATGAAGTCTGTGCTCCATGCAAAACGTCCATCTGCATTAAGGATTCTTGCATTCAAGTATCTTGACAATGTAATTCCTACCTCCCTCCTTTTAAGGCATGGAGTAAACTGGATATTGCTCGAGTACTTCGCCTTAGAACGTTCACACTTTAACAAACGAACATAAGAATGTTTGAAATATTTTTCTTGAAGAATTTCTCTTTTTTTCTCTCTGTAACTTCTGTCACTACAGTATTTTGTTTTTGCATAGTTAATTTTAGTTTGCTTGTAGTCCGTATTATCACAATATTTTGTTTTGGCATACTCAATTTTACTCTTCTTGTAAACCAGGTTATCACAATATTTTGATTTGGCATACTCAATTTTATTCTGCCTGTAATTGGGGTTATTATCATATATTGACTTCTTGTACTTCAGTTGTTTTTGTCTGTACTCACTGTCATTGCAATATCTCTCCCGATGCCGCTTCGTTGGAGGACATTCTGCAGCATCACTTACCTTTCTTTTACGCAGATATGGCTTGCTGACCTCATTTGAAACTACATTTCCACATGCTCCTGCACAAACACCATCTCGATCTCTATGCTTAACACATGTCACAACTTCATAATGATTACTGTTACAGTGTTTCAAATAAATCACATTCTGTGTCAATACCTCTCCAGTAGGTTTGTGTACATTCCATCGGCCATCATTAAAAGTCATTATGGTAGTTTTGAAAAGATCAGCCGAAAAAAATATGTCAATTTCTGTTACCCATGTGCCAGAATAAAACATTCTAGATTGTGTCAAATAATCCTCTACCGAAGAATATTCACTTCTCACGTACCGTTCAAATAGTGAAGTATTAATTTTCAGATGTTTGACAGCTGCACGGCGAATCATCAAGTGCTTGTCTTCGCTTCCACAAATCACATGGGCAAACGATCTGAAAAAGCAGTTACCGTCTGGTTTAATGGTCTTTGTCTGACAAGGACCTGCAATAGGACCAAAGTTTATGACATTTCTATCAGTGTTACCATTTGTCAGAAGTAGGAGCCCACACAAAGCTTGCCGATCATTAAGAGTTAAAGCAGAAAAAAATACATCTGGAACTGAAACATCAGTGATGATTAGGTCATCCATTACAACAGTTTCAACATGTGATTTTATAATCCGTTTATCTGAGAGTTCATTCTGCTTTCTTTTTCTCCCCCTTTTACCTTTACTTGGCAACACGTCCAACTGCGTTGGAAGGTTAGTGTTTCTTGTATTTACCACCTCATCCACAGGTACTCTATAATCAGCTGGTCTTACCTCAGTCTTCACAGATTTGTATATCTTGGGTGTGTGTTTTAATACTTCACTGTAAAGGGCTTTACCAGAAGAACATGGGAAATTGCTGCTGCCTGCTTCTTCCAACGGATCAGAAACGTCAACATCTGCATGAACCAAAACTCCAGTTATCTCAAATGGTGGCTCAGGTTCCCCAAATACCTATGCTGTGTCATTAATATAGTTGTACAAAGACTCTATGGTACTGTGATAGACAACGCAACTTGTCTCAGTTTTGATAGCATGAGAGTCAACAACTGCATACCATGACCCCTGCTTAATAACTGCAGATGTGTTGGCACAAATAGTTAAAAGGAGAGCATCAGCACTCAGTAGAGCTTGCTGAAGTGCAACATCAAGTGTTATGGCCACACCACTTATGGCTTCATCATACTCACTGTAGGCATTGACATTAACAAAACCAGTGAGAGACGGAGTGTACTCCATTGAAGAATCAGTATTACACAGCACATATCTCCTTGGTAATTCATGGACCGCAATGTAATTCCTACCCTTAACTTGCTGGTCTTTTATGTTACCCTGGTTTCTTAAGGACTCGTAAAGGTGTGTTCCTGCAACCAAGACACTGTCGAGATCTTGTGAAGTCCATGTCAGCACGTTCTTCATCTTGCTTTTCAACACCGCTGTCAGACTAATGGCTCCACACTGTCTGTTGCGTGAATCTCCAAAGCGGGCGTCAGCTTGATGAAAAAAACCTTTCAGCACAGATTTCTTTGGAAAATCAACACACGTTTAAAGTGTTCAAAACATTCTCATTCAACTTTGTTGGGACCATAAACTTTTCTGCAGATTTTCTGGAACTTGTGAGAGATTGTTCAGAGCTTTTGAGAGACTTTTCAGAAAACATTTTTGAAACAGATGGAACTACTTTTGAAACAGACGGGACTACTTTTGAAACAGACGGGACTACTTTTGAAACAGACGGGACTACTTTTGAAACAGATGGAAACCTTAGAGACTTTTCAAGATTGGAGGGTTCTGACCATGAATACAGGCATTCGTGGTCTGCCATTTTTTTACGAGGAAGTGGCGAAACCTCGGCTTCAGATGTTTTAAGAGGAAGCTGTGCAGCCTCTACCCATTTTATTGCAGGACGGAGTAGAACCTGCTGGTTTGCATGACGGCACTTGTCATCACTTCCTGACAAGTCTGCCATTTTTTTACGAGGAAGCGGCGAAACCTCGGCTTCACTTGTTTTAAGAGGAAGCTGTGCAGCCTCTACCCGTTTTATTGCAGGACGAAGTAGAACCTGCTGGTTTGCATGACGGCACTTGTCAGCACTTCCTGACAAGTCTGCCATTTTTTTACGAGGAAGCGGCGAAACCTCGGCTTCACTTATTTTAAGAGGAAGCTGTGCAGCCTCTGTAGTTGCACATTTTTGTGTATATAGCCTCTTAGGCTATGGCGGACCTCTTCTTGGGTCGTGGCATCTGTAAAAAACTAAATATTAAATTAAACAATTACATATCATTGAGCTTTAACATTTATGTTAAATTAACAGGAACATTAAACAATAAACACAGATATTTTCTATCTGCTATTCCCTTTTAAAAAGCACAGAACCTTTTCTTGACTTGTTTTAAGAGAAAGCAGTGCAGCCTCTGTAGTTGCACATCATTATGCACATAGCCTGTTGGCTATTGCAGACCACTAACTTTGTTGTGGCATTAAAAAAACAATCATATAAATTATACCTAAATTTTCTCTTAATACAAAACAAGCAGATAAAACCTAAAACAAATTATCACTTCAAATTATAACCTCATACATGCATCAAGAACTTATTAAATAATAACATTACATTTAAACAAGTCAATTCAATTTTTAAATGAGTATTCTAAAAAATAGTATCAAAAATATCCTGTTAACATACTGACTTTTAGCAATGTGTTAGCAAAAATAAAAAAGAGCCGCATTGACAATGTATTCATTTTCATAATATTTAATCAGTATATTCTTAATTAAAAGTTACAAATGTTTTATTTAGCTTAACTTGCAATGTCTTACCAATTCACTGCCACACTGCCACAAACTAACGAGCTTGTTAACAATGACCTCATTACACAACTAAGCGCCACAATGAAAGTAAGCATTTAAATAGGGTGGTTTATGCTGGTCTTCACTCTGCATCAACAACTGACACGTCCAGCAAAGAAAAGGTAATAATTTATTTATTTATTGTAAAATATATTGTGAGTTTGTTAAATTGGCATTTTAATAATTCTATATCCTAATAATATAATTCCCGTCCTTCGGATGAGACGTTAAACCGAGGTCCTGACTCTCTGTGGTCATTAAAAATCCCAGGATGTCTTTCGAAAAAGAGTAGGGGTGTTACCCCGGCATCCTGGCCAAACTAGCCCACTGGCCTCTGACCATCATGGCCTCCTAATCATCCCCATACACTGATTGGCTTCATCACTCTGTCTCCTCTCCACCAATAAGCTGGTGTGTGGTGGGCGTTCTGGCGCACTATGGCTGCCGTCGCATCATCCAGGTGGATGCTGCACATTGGTGGTGGATGAGGAGATAACCCCCATACTATGTAAAGCGCTTTGAGTGTCTAGAAAAGCGCTATATAAATGTAACAAATTATTATTATTATTATATCATCTTGAATTTTATATAGGTATGGCAAACACTTCAAAAACCACAAATCTCCACCAGACAGTAAAGGGTTACATGCACAATGTGACACCTTTAAGGCATGGAGTAAAACGTCCATATTTTAAAGGAGTTTTACAACAATGCCATAAAATTTCAAAAATTATGGTGTTCAAGGTTGAGCTCCATTCCAAGTTTCAAACCATTGAGCGAGACAGGTAAATAAGTTTGGTTCTTACAAATGCTATGTATTTCAACCAAGAATTGTTGTCTTAATTTTGTGAATTTTGTCATGTTTTAGATGTCCTGTGCAATTAAACGATGTGGCCCTACAGCCAGCAAGGAAAGAAGGGGAAAAGGACATAATGTTTACACACCAGTCCAAATGGTCTTGTTTGACTACATTAGATTACTCCTACAATCCCACCATAACCACCACAATACAAAACAATCACCCAAGTTCTTCAAATGGACATGGCATACCAGAGAGTAAGTACTATTACACACTTTTTTTGCAAAATAGTTAAACCCATACTAAAGACAAAGAAATTTGTTGTAGCTTTGACTATAGCAATCCAGGTTTACTATGCTCTTTACACATCTGCTCATTCTGCAAATCCACAAACTGTAAATTACCTTAGTTAAATATCAGCTATTAGTCACACATGGTAGACCATTGGCTCAATATTTGATAACTGTTTATGATAGTCCTTCAGCTAACATGTTATGAACTATGAGTTTACAAGTACAAATCAACTTGATCTAACCCTTATCAAGTATAATTCACAAAGTTAGCAAACATCTGCTTGCAATAGTAGTTTTAACGAAAAACAATTATCATGCGTTATTAATTCATATTGTTTCTTTTCATTTGTTCTCCAGGTGAATATCACAGCCAAATGTGTTCAACTGGAAAGTGAAGGTCACAACTTTCTACAAGATGGCACTTTTCTTGAGAAAACCACTTACACCTTTGCCGATACCACTGGGGTGGTAGAACTGACAGTGTGGGGACCACAGCACAACATCAATTTTGACTCTTGGTTCTACATGACCAAACTCTCATAGCGTATATTCAAAGGTAAAATATTTCTGTCAACGACCAAAGACACCACATTTTCACCAACACCTTGCAGAGACACCACATTTCCCATTGAGCTGACAACATCCCAACACATCACTGCCAATATCATAGGTGCAAAAGTCAACATCACTTACATCTGTCCATTGAAACATAGACTCCAAGACATGGCATTGTCATGTAGCAGAGTCCTGTGTCACAAATGTGACACCTTTTACAAGGCTGATGTGATTATTCTACACGCGCATGCAAAACTGACAATACAAACATCTGATGACCTCAAAACCCTCAACATTGAAAATAAAATAAGATGATCAGCTGTGCAAATTCCGAAAACTGCCACTATAGACACCATAATGGACTCTCTTCTAGACCTCCCGACAATGCTAATCACTAGGGATGAGCGAGTACAGCATTATCTGTATCTGTATCTGTTAACCGTATTAATTATCTGTATCCGTATCTGTACTCGGACTGGGCGGGGCCTAACCCGGAAGTGGGCGGGATTTAACCTGGTAGTGGGTCGGGTTGTCTTGAAATGGGCGGGGCTTTAACCGGTATGTTATTTTAAGCATGCAATTGATATGGGTTGATCAGAAATTGTTATATTTATTGCTGATTAGATAACTATTTACATGACAGCATCAGCATTGAGCTTCAGATCAACGAACTATATACAGAACAAGTTCTGCAACAATGAATGCGGTTGCAATTATGAAGTAAAATGTAATGAACAAGAGTTTTCATCTCAACATAACTTTCTTTTTTTAACTTTTAATTTTTTATGATCAGTGTGATTTTTTATTTTTTGGTTATTTTTTATTTCCTCACCAGGTATGTGTGTGTGTGTGTAGCTAATTAATTTATAATATAGTTTTATACCACAACTACCTTTATTTTTTTTATAAAATACACCAAGAAAGTGTCAGACACTCAGTGCGTGAAGTAAAAAAAACTGGTTCGAGCCAGCTGACGGTTTAAAAAAGACAAAAAAATCTCAGACAGGCAGAGACGCGAGTCGCATTCTACAAAGCACCACGTCTGAACAAACCCCACGTTTACCAAAACTCTACTGGTTAATAAGTAAGTACTACAAACCAAAGTAAAAAACAAACCTGAAGCTGAAGAAACCCTAAACGTTAACGGAAAAAAACCCGCGAACCTGAGGGAGAGACAGAGAGCGAGCGCGCGCTGTTCTCTTCTCAGTGTTCTGTGTGTGAGTGAGCAGAGCGGGACACAGCAACACGATACATCTGTGTGTGTAGGGGAGGGAAGCTGTGACTAGCCTATCACAGAACGCAGACACAGTCAGCTACCCAATGAGAATTTTTATTCAATCCGAGCACAGATATTGACTCGTATTACTCGTATGATACTCGTACTCGGCAAAAGTGCTTTATCCGTACCGGATACTCGTTTCAGCCGAGTATCCGGCTCAACTCTACTAATCACCATACATAAAGACTCAATCACCCACCTTGCATATCCGGAACCATCACATCCAGAGATCCAGCAAGAAACAACCCCTCTTATAGCTTTCTCACCTCCTGCACAATCTGTTTCTCTTCCAACAAGTGGTGATTTTGAAGAATTTGACCTTTTTATGGCTGTTGATGGTCCTACAGATGTTCAGCCAAAAGTGGGTATGTCACCTACCCCTTCTCCCACCTCTGTTATTGCAGAAATCCCCCCAACAATAACTTTTTTCTTTTTTCTCCCTTGGTCAACTGTTGTAAGAACTATAGGCTAATTGTTTTTCTGAAATTATCCTGGTTTACTTGAATTCTAGACCAGTGTTGTAAACTCTGTTCTTCTAAAGTGTAGAAAACTCAGAAGAGAAGACCAGGAGACTTCGGATTCGATCGTAGGATTCTTTATTGAAAAACCCCAAGTTGATGGTAGCTGCAGTCATCGAAAATCTCATCTTTAGTAATTTTTACAGGGTATCTTATAGGCAGAATTGGAGGAGGGACTTTTGGAGGTTGAGACAAAACATCAAATAAAGCAAGCATCAGAGGGAGGCGTTAGTTGGTTACGGGAAACTTCCCGTGGTTCAATAAACCTAACGAATCCACGTCTGGTCAGGACAAAGCCATTTGCAGAACAAAGGTTGAATCTCTCAGTAGTCTGACTCATTGATCTTACCATTATCATAGAGACAAAAGGCCCAGCTGTCTCAAGCTCAAATGGTCAGGAAGCGATCTCAAGCACCTGAATTTGTCTGACACTTCTTAGTCAGGAAGTGAATTTAAATTAAACATAGAATAAAATTTGTAATCCCTCAATTCCCCCTTTGAGAGTTCTAATAACTCTCACAAAATACAAATTTAGACACTTAAAAGTTAATTCTTGTAACTTGTAATTGTTACAGGCACATAGTACATGTTCTGTGTTGCTTATATGTAATTGCATGCTGACACAGAAACAAAACATGCAATTAGGGTCCGTGAAGTTCTTACGGGTAATAATCTTTTCTGGTTGGAACTGTCATTTCCTCGTGAGAGGCGGGAGTCATTTGCTGAAAGAAACACTTGATACTGTGGATGCATAGATAGTACGCAAGTAGGAGAAACAACAGCAGAATTGCTATTTCCTTGATCCACAGCCAGGGTTTACCTAACAAGTTTCCGAACCATGAAGAATTATCTTCAGTCATCTGGTGTAATTTTGCTGAAAGACCAAGAATGTCTTGTTGGATTTTGTTCAAGTTCTCTGTTGGATCCATTAACCCGGTGCAGCATTCAGGACCGATAATGGTACAGGCTCCCCCTTGTGTTGCAAGAATGTAATCCAAGGCCACTCTGTTCTGTAAGATCATCATCTTGTGCGAGGCAAGAGTGTCCTTGATGTTGCCCAGGGCCAAAACCGTATCATTGGCCAATTTCTGTACTGAATCCGACAGGCTTCTGACCTGATCGAGAGCCTGCATGACACCATATGATGGGATTAATGCTCCAAGAGTTCTTGACCACCACGTTTGTACACAAGTGAGTCCTGGAATGCAGCCATCTTTGTTGGTAGAAGCTGAATTTTGTAGATGTGAAGAACTTGAGGTGGAGTGTGTATTTTCTCTGATGGCTGGTAGGACATAAACCAGGGTGCACCTGCCATTGAATTGGCTGGGTAGGATGCTGTAGACAGAAGTCCCACATAACCACAAAGTGCCAGTCGGTGGAGGAATCATACACCACTGATTTATGGCAAAAAATCTCGGTAGGGATGGGTTCCCGTAGAGACACTCTTTTAAATCATTCTCCTCTTTCTTATCTGATGTAGTAACGTACACATCGAATTCGGTTCTTCTTTCAATCACAAAGCTGCAACGTTCACGAGGAATTTCACCCAGTGTAGTCGATGCTGGAGCATGATTTTCCATGCACCAATAGAACATCCTTGGCATGAGTAGATCTGTCATGATGGGAGTAGCTGAAGTTAGGTTGCAGGATGGTAGTCCAGGAATGCAACACGAAGAAGCTGGAGGAATTGTTACGTTGTGACATGTATCCTTGTTGTATAATCCACTGGTATGATGATCGAATAAGGTACACGTATCACATTTGGAGATAGGGTGTGCCACCCATGGGATTCCTGCTCCTACTGAAGGTGCGTGCGGCATGCAAACGTTCTTTCCAGCAAACAAGGCATTTCTTGACATATTCATCAGCTCTACGAATATGTTGTTTCTGGGGTCTACACTTTGCGTGATGTCCATGATGGTTAATAGTACGAAAATCTTGATCATGTTGATGGATGACTGAAGTTCCCGTATGTGAGTCTCTGCGTTGTGTATTTTTTTTTTCTTTTTTCTTCTTCTTCTTTCTTTTCTCTTTCTTGTGTGATAGTTGGCTCGGCAATGGGTCTAGTTGTTTTCTAGAGGTTGTGGCTTCATCCGCAGGTGAGAAGGGCGGTGCATATGGATCTCAGGACAGCCATCAAATGGTATCTGCACAGAGGAAGAAAGAAACACAAACAAGGGAGAAACAACGGCACAGAGCAGTATTTGTTGTAGAGTCTGCAAACATTAGGGTTGTATCCTCTGTTCAAAATATAGTCTGCTATGGTTGTTCCTTATTTCCCTATTTCTTAATTCCTGCGACACCTAAAGAACAGTGAGGAAAGGATGGACTAATGGAGGGGAAAGGCCTATGAGGAAATCTTCACCGCAGGGTTGGCCCCCGAAGCCTGTTGCTTTCGGTTCTTCCCTGGGCTCCTCACTGGTTCTTGTGTCTGCCCTATCCTATCCCTGCAGGGGGAGGAACAACTTTACAGTGTGACAAATGAGTCCAAGTTTTCCTTCCGTGACACATTACTGCAGCTGCTGTAATCAACATCACTTGATGTGGTCCGTACCGCTTAGGCTCTAATGGCTTGTTTCTGAATGCCTTTATCATGACCCATTGACCTGGGATGATTGTGTGTCCACCTTCTGGTGGAGTCTGCCAACACGACTCAACTCTCTCTTTGGCACTCTGCACTGCCTTTGTGAGGTTTTCACAGTAAGCGATCAGGGCATCTGAAACAATGTGCACATCAGCATTTCTAAGATCAACCTGTCCTGATGCTTGTGGCCTATAGGGACAGTGAAGGTTCCACTTAATCTTCAACATTCTAGACACTTCCTTGACTACCTGTCCTGTGAAGTGGGTACCTTGATCTGAGTCAATGCAATCTGGTAATCCCCATCTGGGAATGAAATCAGTGACAAGACATTTAGCAGTATGTGCAGCTGTAGCACGCCCTGTTGGATAAGCTTCTACCCATCTTGAGATCAATGTTCTTCTAAATTCAGTTAAATGTGTGCGTGCTGCCGGTAAACTCTGAGATAGTCTCTCTATATCGTTAGGACATAAAGCGTTGGCAACAGTTTGTATTTTCACAACAGAAGAATTGGGAGGAACACTATCAGTTTCCTCAACATTGACTGAATTTACAGGCACATCAGTTACTGATTGGAGAGCTACATCTGTTTCAGAGAACGCTTGTAAATCAGGGTAAATGTTATCAGGCTGACTAACTCCCACATCAGTTTTTGCTGCAGCTTTCTTGAGGTTCAATTTCTTAGTCAAAGTGGATACTCAAGCACGGAGTTCATTGTTCTGTTTCTCTAGCTCTGAGTTACGCTGAGACTGTTTTGTGGCTAGGGTTACACTGAATTCTCTGTAACAACAGATAATGTCTTTCACATTGTTCTTACGAATACTTGCTCCTAGTACCTTTTTACACTCATCTACCGACCAAGTCTTGTCTGGATGAATCTCATATTTCTGCGTTAGTTTTTGTCTAACTTTTTCAGTGACTATTAGGTCCATTTGTTCCCCTAACAGCGTTTTAAATTCCCTATCTGACCACAAAGGAGTTGCAAGACCAGTCTTTTCTGTGGTTGGAATCAGTCTAGCATTCATTCTAACCATTTTGTAAGTTTCTTCGGTACCACACAAACAAAACAAACACTTCTCTGATCAACAGAGGGTACACTTGTAAAAAAAAAAAAACGTAACTATTGTTAAATTTCCAAATTACCAACACTTCACACTTAACTTCCCTGCCTACAAAAAAAAAACAGAGGATAAAACTAAATTATTAGCACGAAATGCTAACCTTCCCAGCCTGAAACAGAGGGTAACTCATTTTTAGCACGTAATGCCAAAATCTTCCCTGCCTGAAAGAACAGAGGATAAACTTTCATCTCTAAAATAAAAAAACTTTAGAGGATAAACTCTTCCCTGCCTGAAACAGAGGATAAACTTCCCTGCCTACAAGAACAGAGGATACTTTCATCTCTAAAATAAAAAACTTTAGAGGATAAACTCTTCCCTGCCTGAAACAGAGGATACATTTAGTTAAACAAACCCTACAGATGTATGTTAACTCTTCTCTGACGGCACAGAGGATACACTGGTCTTAGGTTCTTTTGGATTAGAGACAGCCACTCACCACAACCCTTGGTTGAGAGAAAAATTCAATCTGGGAATCTTTGTTCAGCTTGAAGTTTCGCTGGATTCCAAAAGATGCAGTCTGGATGCAGATCTTTGTTTGAGCTTGAAGTTTTTTTCAGGTGAGGAAGCTGGAACTCTATCCGGGTCACGGCACCATCTGTTGTAAACTCTGTTCTTCTAAAGTGTAGAAAACTCAGAAGAGAAGACCAGGAGACTTCGGATTCGATCGTAGGATTCTTTATTGAAAAACCCCAAGTTGATGGTAGCTGCAGTCATCGAAAATCTCATCTTAAGTAATTTTTACAGGGTATCTTATAGGCAGAATTGGAGGAGGGACTTTTGGAGGTTGAGACAAAACATCAAATAAAGCAAGCATCTGAGGGAGGCGTTAGTTGGTTCTAGACCGGTGTATTTTTTGGGGGGGTGAGTAACTGTTATATTTGCTGCATAAATTTGTAATGTGTAAAGATTCTGTAACTATTGCTCAACATGCAAGCTGTTATGCATGTGTTTTCAGTTTTAGTTTTTATTGCTTTGGAGTTATATTTTGTATGACCTTTAAGCAAATATTCAGCCTTCTGAGTTCTAAATAAAAAAAAACACTTTAAGTGCTTCTCTCGTTTCTATTTGAATGCTACCAAAATGGATATGGATGTTAAAGTTATCAAATTGCATAAACTGCATTTCTATTCTAACTTTTCAACACTTGGTTCACAATGGTCTATTGGCTTGACTCAAACCAGATCCATGAATTTGGTCCGACTTGTAAACCATTTTGAAATCCCATATACTTGCAATATCTCTAAGTTTAACACCTCAGCACATGAGGTAGAGATCATAAACAAAATTTCCTGAAAGGCCTTGAGAACACTACATAATTTTTAAACAGTCTACAAATTTAGATTTCTCTCTACATTCCTTGCCTTGTCAATGCCTTTTTTTCAGTTTACATTGTTTTTCCAGTATTTCCATTCACATTTAGCAGACACTTTTATCCAAAGTGACTTACACTGCATTCAGGCTATACAGTTTTTAGTCAGTATGAGTTCCCTGGGAATCGAACCCACAACCTTTGCGCTGCTAATGAAATGCTCTAACAACTGAGCCAAAGGAACACTTGAAGCCTTGTGTATTCAAATTCACTACCCTTTTGTTATATTCAGAAATGAAAACATCCACTAAATTAAACTGCTGTAAAATTGTATCCGATAAATATTTTTTTTCATTTTTGTCTGCATAAATCTGTTAATCAACCTCAGTACTAATCAAAACTAAATGGCAATTACACAGTAAAAATTCAGATCTTTTTTTTTAAAAACAAGTTCACAAATGATGTAACTGAAAATACGTTGTCAAGTCACCTTTATTTATATAGCGCTTTTAACAATACAAATTGTCAAAGCAACTGCACAAAATCAAAATAGGAAAATAGTGTATCAATATAAGATTACAAAATTAAACACCCATATTTCTGTTAAAGGCATTTCAGTATTGAGTTCAGTGATGTCATCGTCCAGCTCAGTTTGAATAGTATCTGTGCAATCAAGTCGGTGATATCGCTGGAAATTAACTGTCCCCAACTAAGCAAGCCAGAGGCGACCACGGCAAGGAACCAAAACTTCCTGTTCCAAAACATGTTTTGAGTTTGAGCTCTGTCAAGTCAATTATTTATCATCTATTTTCTATCTTAAAATCCAATTTTATACACCATTTTTGTTTCTATAACATGTGAATATATGCCCGATTGCATTCTGCAATGAAAACAATCAGAGCGCCTTGTTATCGCAAGTTTTATTTTTTTATTTTCCGAGTCCGCTATTAGCTTATAGTCCATTAGCATAGCCAGCACGGGTGCCGCTAACACAGCTAATACCCTATTCACACACACATTCGAGCTACATTCGGTGCAGCTGGAGCTGCAGACAGTGGAGAGACAGATCCACGAGCTGCTTGGGAAGCAGGCCCATAGACAGGCTCTAAAACCTGTCAGGACCGAGCATATCCGCAAACTCATAGATAATTACCAAAACAATCCAAGGTTTTTATTTAGCACAGTGGCTAGATGAACAAATAAACAGATGTCACCCGATCTAAATATTCCCTCACAGTTTAACAGTAATGCATTTATGAATTTCTTTACTGAAAAAAAAGATAACATCAGAAATACAATAACAAATGTAGATTATACAGCGTCTAGTGGATTTTATTCCTGTTAGATTGTTTTTCTTGGCAAATGGGGCTCTGTGGCAACCCTATGAAGGTAAAATAGGAAAACTATGAAAATTGGCACGCTTGTAGAGATGGCCATTAATAGGGATTAGACCAGTTTTGGGGAGTCTAAGACCAACTCTATAGTGCCACCATCAGTTCAAAAATTCAAAATTGAAATGGTTATAACTTGTGAACCCCTAATTATATAAAATGAAACTTAGTACACCTGATTCCTCTCTTCATGTTGATCAGATTCAATAATTTATATTAAGAATCCAGGCATTACAGTAGCTGCCTTTATGACAAGTACTGTATTCAGTCTAATCGCTACTCCTACTTGAAAAGTGATCCAATTCTTTCCAAAATTGGCTCAGATGATCTTTGGACTGAGCTGAATAGAACTTGCTAAATAGATTTTTTTTATTTATCTTTGTTCAAAAGTTATGATGTTGTGAACTTAACAAGGTTGAAAAATATATGTTCAGAGGCTGTATCTCGGCCAAACTGTGATCAATCAAAAATAAACTTGGGACGCTTCATTAACAACATAATCTGAGGGTCCAAGCCAAAGTTGAGAAGATCGCCACCTATGGGTCATAAGATTGGAAAAAAATCACTAGTTTGCTTATAACATTTGAAAGCATTGTCCAAATTTTTTTATTTCTGTATTTTTTAATTCCCTGGAATATGCCGATTCTGACGATATGTCATTTGTTATTTTCCATGAATTTGCCTGCCAGCCATATTGAAGTAAATACAAAAGAGTTGTTTTGCTACTCCTCTTTCAAAATTCATCCAATTCTTCCCAAAATTGGCAGAGCTGTTCTTTGGACCAAGCCGCATAGAAATGACTGAACAGAATTTTTCGTCCTAGGGGATAAAAAAAAAGTTATGATGTTGTGAAGTTAACATAGCTCAACCCAAAATTGTTTCAGGGTCAGTATCTCGGCCAAACATTGATCAATCGACACAAAACTTGGTACACTTCATCAGGACAATGAACTGAGAATATACAGCAAAGTTTGGGAACAGTGCCACCTATGGGTCTTTATATAGCAAAAAAAATGCTTATAACTTTTGAAAGCATTGTCCAAATGTAGTTATTTTTTTACCATTTTATTCTCTTGAATATGCCAATTCTGTCGACGTCTCATTTGTTATTTTCCATAAATATGCCTGTCAGCCATATTGAAATGAATGAAAAACTGTATTTTCGCTACTCCTCATTGAAATGTTGTCCAATTTTGTCCAAAATCTAATCAGAAGATCATTGGACCGAGCCCCACATAACTTGCTAAACAGATTATTATTATTTGCTTTCATTCTCAAGAAATATATCTCGAAAGTTGACCGTGACTGCGTTTGTTGTCTTATGCTAGTAATCTTAGCATTATACTAAGTTACAGGCTAATCAATTACCATACTGTTTAATGTGACTCTTCAGCTGTCTAGTTAACCATAAGCTGCGTTACAATTAACTTATTATGCTTGTTAAAATGCTGAATTACTTTTTTTTGTCAGCTCATTCTCACACCTTAAACTCTCCTCAGCAGCCATTCAAAATTCAGTTAACCAAGTGGCACTTTCTGATAAGCTGCTTCCTTTAAAGCACAAAGCCTGTTGTGCTGTGGGTTTGAATCCGGTGTGGATCACCTTTATAAAATTGACTTTTGCTTTTGTTCCAGACGTCGGATCTTCCGTGTTCGTCTTGAATTTTTCACATTTTTCACGTTTTTCAAGATGGCGCCAGGTAATGGGTTGGCTGGCCATCGCTCTGTGTTTAGGATGTCAGTATGTTGTTTGTTTATTTTACTTTTATGTTTAACAAACTCTTTAAACTGCTCACGGTTGATTTATGACCGTTTTACATTGTTGAGCCTTAGATCCGCTGCTCTGGAGATGTGCAGTCGGGATTTTAATTTGAAATTATTCGCTGAACAGTCGTGCATGTTCCAGCCACCAATGAAAGCCTGTCATGAAACTGGCTGCATGTGCTGGAAGAAGAGACGCCGCAGGAGACGGGGCACTCGGGCTGGAGTTTTGGTAAAGCGGAAGAAGCTGGGGATTTTAAACAGGAAAGTTGGACCAGCAGCGGAGTTGCGGCCTTCCTGTCTGATACATGTTCTTCCTGACACATCTACACTATCGCCTTGGACTACATGGAGAGGGAAACGTCGCGGAGGAGTGGTGCACTCAAACCTGCGTCCGGTGAGACGGGCCGAGCAAAATAAGTTAAGTGGTCCTTCTCTTAATCGACCTATCGTTTCGACCACTGTGCATATGGCTTTGATAAATGCACGTTCAGTCGTCAACAAGACATTTATCCTGAACGATTTCTATATGACACATGGGCTGGACTTTCTTTTTATTACTGAAACTTGGTTAAATGATGCAGATACGAGCCCTTTTGCTGAGCTTTTACCAAAAGGATGCAAATATTTAAGCACACCGAGGAGCAATCGAAGGGGTGGAGGCTTGGCTGTTATTTTTAATAACATGATTAAGTGCAATTTACAGCCTGTTGAAAGTTTCATGAGTTTTGAAGCTCAATTAATGAAGATTGACTTGCACCCGCCAGTGATTTTTGCCTTGATATATAGGCCTCCTGGCTATAATAAGAGCTTTCTTGATGAGTTTTATGAGTTTTTATCTGTGGTCATTCCGTCCGCGGACAGGATTTTGATTATGGGTGATTTTAATATCCATGTCTGTTGTTCTGGTAAACCCATGGCCAAAGACTTTTTGAATTTAGTTGACTCTTTTAATTTGTGCCAAAATGTCACTAGACCTACACATGTACATGGTCATATACTTGACTTGGTTTTCTCATTGGGGATATCGATTGAAGATATATGTGTTGAAGAAACGGCTATTTCAGACCATATGCCTATAAGGTTCAATTTGTCTTCTTCAACAAATGCATTCTGTTATCAGTCCTCTTCATTTTTGTCCCGGGTTATTACTACCTCCACACCAAGTGCCTTTTCAACTGCTTTTATTACTGAAACATCTTTTCCAACTGAGTCTACAATGTTATACCCTATAGGACCTGATGAATTGTTAAATTCTTTTTCAATCATCTGCTCAGAGATCTTGGACAATGTTGCACCTTTTAAAATGAGATGTCATAAAGTTAAAAACCAACCTTGGTTAAATGAAGTGACTAGGAACATGAGGCGGATTTGTCGTCAGGCAGAGCGCAAGTGGGTTAAAGATAAATTGCAGGTATCTTATGATATTCTCAGAGAGTCGCTATCAAATTATCAAAAGGCTGTTAAAGCCGCTAGATATTCATATTTTTCACGAATTATATCGCACAATTCAAATAATCCGAAGGTATTGTTTTCAATTATAGATAAAGTATTGAGTCCAACTATTAATTTTTTTCCTACTACATCGAAGGGTTTATGTGAGAGTTTTTTAAAACATTTTATCGACAAGGTTAATAGTATTAGGTCGGATATTGTGCTTGTAGAGAGTGTTATAGCTAACAAAATAAACCTGTCTCACTGCCTAAGTAAATTTGACTTGATTACTTTAGCTCAGTTGGAAAAAATAATATTGCATTTAAAGCCGACTACTTCTCTTCATGACATTCTTCCATCCCGATTGTTTAAGGACGTGGTGGACACTATTGGTCCCAATATATTATTGATTATAAACAGTAGCTTATTTCACGGCATTGTACCGTTAGAGTTTAAGCACGCCGTTATCGAACCCGTCTTAAAGAAAATAAATTTAGATTCAACGGATTTAAAAAATTTCAGGCCTATTTCCAAATTACCTTTTATGAATAAGATTTTAGAGAAAGTTGTTCATAACCAACTTACTGATTTTTTGTGTGGGAACAATATACTGGATATTTTTCAGTCTGGATTTCGGACCAAACATAGCACAGAATCAGCATTACTAAAGGTTACAAATGATATTTTGCTAAGTATTGACTCCGGGAAACGTGTTGCCTTAATGATGTTGGATTTGACTGCAGCTTTCGATACATTAGATCATGTGATTTTAATAGAACGCCTTAGAGATTATGTTGGGATTACGGGTGTCACCCTTAAGTGGTTCTCTTCCTATCTGCAGGACAGGACATGTTTAGTTAAAATTGGAAATCACGTCTCGTCATCTGCGTCTATCACTTGGGGGGTTCCTCAGGGATCAATTCTTGGTCCGACTTTATTCTCATTGTATATGTTACCCTTGGGGACAATTTTTAGACAATATAATATTAATTATCATATGTATGCTGATGATCTACAACTGTATTTTCCGTTGGAGAGTGATGGCCATACATCTTTTGCCAATTTTCATAAGTGTCTGACTGAGGTCAAGGAATGGTTAACAAATAATTTTTTACAACTAAATGAGGATAAGTCTGAATGTATTATGTTTGGGAATAAAATGCCTGGAAATGACCTGATTGAAAATTATGGACTATTGTCCAATAATAGTTATGTGAAGAATCTTGGAGTACTTTTTGATTCTGAAATCCGCTTTGATCGGCAAGTTAATAGCGTGGTGAAAACATCATTTTTTCTGTTAAGGAAATTGTCTAAACTGAAATTTATCCTTTCATATAAGGATTTGGAGATTGTTTTACATCCTTTTATTTCCACACGGTTGGATTATTGTAACGCTCTTTATCTCGGCATAAGTGAATCCTTGGTTGCCCGTCTTCAGTATGTCCAGAACGCTGCTGCAAGAATTTTGACAAACACCAAGAAACGAGATCATATAACGCCTGTATTGATATCCCTTCATTGGTTACCAGTGAAATACAGAATACAATACAAGGTGTTAATGTTTGTCTATAAAGCACTGCACAATCAAGCTCCTGAATATATAAAGGACATGTTAATCCCTTATCAGTCCCAACGTCATCTACGTTCCTCTCAAAATATGCTTCTAACTGTCCCGCGGTCTCGGTTGAGGCGTAGTGGAGACCGCGCTTTCTCTGTTGCGGCTCCTGCACTCTGGAATGTATTACCGTTATCCATTAAAGTATCGTCAAGCATGGACCTTTTTAAAAAGGACTTGAAGACCTATCTTTTTTATCAAGCTTTTGGTGTTTAATTGAGATGGAATATTGTGAAGGATGTGCTTGTTATGTCATATTGCTATTTTATATTGTATGTATTTTAGTATTTTATGAACTATGGACAGCACTTTGGTCCATTCTAATGGTTTGAAAGTGCTCTATAAATAAAATTGAGTTGAGTTGAGTTGCGTTGAATCAGAAACATGTGTTTGTAAATTTTCATCATAACTTCTGTTCATTTTTGAACTTCTGTACTTCTGAACCTATCTGGGTTTCTATGTACGCTCTGTTTCTGCCATTCTATTATTCCGGCTCTGCGCTGCCCTACGGGCCTTTCGCGGGCTTGGCCCCGGAATCGCTGCTTGCAGCTATATTTCCTGTTAGATTTTTTTTTCTTGGCAAATGGGGCTCTGTGGCAACCCTATGAAGGGAAAATAGGGAAAAAGGGACCTGACCAACTTTGGGGTCTCTAAGACCACCTCTATAGCGCCACCACCAGTTCAAATATTCAACATTGAAGTGGTTATAACTCGCAAACTACTAATGGTAGAAAAATGAAACTTAGTACACCTGATTCGTCTCTTCATGCTGATCACATTCAATAATTGATATTAAGAATCCATGCATTACAGTAGCCTCCATTATGACAAGTACAGTATTCAGGCTTTTCGCTACTCCTCCTTGAAAATTGATCAAATTCTTCCCAGAATTGGCTCAGATGATATCTGGACGTAGCTGAACAGAACTTGCTAAACAGATTTTTTTTATTTATCTTTGTTCAAAAGTTATGATGTTGTAAACTTAATGAGGTTGAAAAATATTGGTTCAGAGGCTGTATCTCGGCCAAACTTTTATCAATCAAAAATATTCTAGGTACGCTTCATCAGCACCATGAATTGAGGGTCCCTGCCAAAGTTGGGAATAGCGCCACCTATAGGTCATGAGATAGAAAAGAAAATCACTATTTTGCTTATAACTTTTGAAAGCATTGTCCAAATGTTATTATTTCTTTATTTTTTGATTCCCTGTGATAGACCAATTCGGCCGATGTCTCATTTGTCATTTTCCATGAATGTGCTTGTCAGCCATATTGAAGTAAATACAAAACAGTTTTTTCGCTACTCCTCTTTCAAAATTGGTCCAATTATTCCCAAAATTGGCAGAGATGATCTTTGGACCGAGCCGCATAGAAATGACTGAACAGAATTTTTCGTCCTAGGGGTGAAAAAAAAAGTTATGATGTTGTGAAATAAACAGGGCTCATCCCACAATTGTTTCAGGGACTGTATCTCGGCCAAACTTTGATCAATCGACATAAAACTTGATAAGCTTCATCAGTATGATGAACTGAAGATATATGCAAAAGCGTGGAACAGCGCCACCTATGGATCGCGAAATAGCAAAAATCAATCACTACTTTGCTAGCATTCTAATAATTTACAGGCTAACCAATTACCATACTGCTTAATGTGACTCTTCAGCTGTCCAGTTAACCGTAAGCTGCGTTACAATTAACTTATTGTGCTTGTTAAAATGCTAAATAACTTATTTTTGTCAGCTCATTCTCACACCTTAACCTCTCCACAATAGCCCATAAAATCAAAAGCGGCCAAGTGGTGCACTCTGTTAAGCCCCTTCCTTTGGAGTTCATAGCTTGTTGTGTTGTGGGCTTGAATCCTGCGTGGATTGAATTTATAAAAATTGATCTTTGCTTTTGTTCCAGCCATCGGATCTTCCGTGGGTGTTCGTCTTGAATCAGAAACGTGTTTGTTCCTTTTCATCTGAATTTCTGTCCATTTTGAATAGGACAGTATTCCATCTTTTCGCTACTCCTCCTTGAAAATTGAACCAAATCTTCCCAAAATTGGGTCAGATGATCTTTGGACTAAGCCACACGGAAATTACCAAAAATATTTTTTTTATTCATATTTGTACAAAAGTTATGAGGTTGTAAACGACAAAGTCGACCCAAAATTGATTCGGTGGCTGTAATCTCGGCCAAACATTGATCAATCAAAACGAAACTTGTTATGCTTCATCAACACCATGATGTGAGGATCCATGCTAAAGTTGGGACCAGCACCACCTATGGGTATTGCGATAGCAAAAAGTCCCATATTTTTCTTATAACGTTCGATGATTTATTAGTGATGGTCATTAATAGTAAACTGACCAACTTTGGAGTCTCTAGAACCAACTCTATAGCGCCACCACCAGTTCAAATATTCAACATTGAAATTATAATAGCTCACAAACCCCTTTTGCTAGGATTACATCTGATTACTCTCATCATGCTGATCACATTCGATATCTTACATTAAGACTCCTCCCATTACAGTAGCGGCCATTTTGAATAGTACAGTATTGTGTCTTTTCGCTACTCCTCCTTCAAATGTGATCAAATTCTTATCAAAATTGGCTCAGATGATCTTTGGATTAAGACGCAGATAAATGACCAAACAGATTTTTTATGTTTTCTTTCATTCCTAAGAAATACGTCTCGGAAGTTGACCGTGCCCGTGTTTGCTGTGTTTTGCTATTAATCTTAACATTCTAATAAGTTACAGGCTAACCAATGGCTAACCAATTACCATACTGTTTAATGTGACTCTTCAGCTGTCCAGTTAACCATAAGCTGCATTACAATTAACTTATCGTGCTTGTTAAAATGCTAAATAACTTTTTTTGTCAGCTCATTCTCACACGTTAAAATCTCCAAGGCAGTCTGTTAACCATGCATCTAAGTAGCTCACTCTGTTAAACTGCTGCCCTTGAACATGACAGATAGTGGGTTTCAATCCCGTGTGGATCAACTTTATAAATTTGACCTTTGCTTTTGTTCCAGCCATCGGATCTTCCGTGCGTGTTCGTCTTTAATCAGAAACATGTGTTCGTTTGTTCTCGTCTGAACTTCTGTTCATTTTTGAACTTCTGTACTTCTGAACCTGTCTGTTTTTTCAATGTATATTCTGTTTCTGCCGTTTTGCTCTTCCCGCTCTTCGCCGCGCTATGGGTCGTTTGCGGGCTTGGCCCCGGTAATCGCTGCTTGCAGCTATATTTATAATTGTTGCTCTCCACAAAGATGGCCTAGGCTATGAGAAGTTCGGTAACAGCCTGGAACTGAGTTACAGTACATTGGCCAGGGTCATACAGAGGTTTTCCAAGATGGGTTTCACTCGGAACAGGCCTCGCAAGGGTCGATCAAAGATGTTGAGTCCTTGTGCTATGCGGTTTAACTCATTTTAAATACTTATGCTTAATGTTACACTGTCAGATATGCAAAATAAATCTGTCCTATCTCTTGGTCTGGCTACTGTGTATAGACCACCAGGGCCACATACAGATTTTCTAAAATAATTTGCTGATTTTCTCTCAGACCTTTTGGTTTAATGTTGATAAAGCACTAATTGTAGGAGATTTTAACATTCACGTAGATAATGCAAATTATGCATTGGGACTTGCATTTACTGACCTAATAAACTCTTTTGGAGTTAAGCAAAATGTCACCAGGGTCCACTCATTGTTTTAATCATACGCTAGATTTAATTATATCGCATGGAATTGATCTTACTGATATAGATATCATACCTCAAAGTGATGATGTAACTGACAATTTCCTTGTATCGTGCATGCTGCATATTACTGATATACATTTACATTTACATTTAGTCATTTAGCAGACGCTTTTATCCAAAGCGACTTACAATTGGGGAGTACATAAAGCAATTAATCTTGAAGAGGCAAACATACAGAGGAAGTGCCAATAACACCAAGTCTCAGGCATTGTTCAAATAAGTACAAGCTAGCAAGGGAAGGAGAGAAAGATAAAGAGAAAGATGAAGATTTTGAAAAAGTGAAATTATTTTTTATTTTTTATTTTTATTTTTTTAAGTAGTCAAGTAGAGTTGAAAGAGATGAGTTTTCAGTTGTTGCTTGAAATTTGACAGGGATCCAGCATTCCGGATGGGGGTGGGAAGATCATTCCACCAGCCAGGAATGGTGAAAGAGAATGTTCTGGAGAGTGATTTTGAGCCTCTCTGTGATGGTACCACGAGGCGTCGCTCATTAGCAGATCTCAGACTTCTGGAGGGGATGTAAATTCGTAATAGTGAGTGGAAGTAGGTGGGTGCTGAGCCTGTGGTTGTTCTATATGCAAGCATCAGTGTCTTTAACTGGATGCGAGCTGCAACTGTTAGCCAGTGCAAGGACACAAAGAGAGGTGTAACATGGGCTCTTTTGGGCTCGTTGAAGACCAGTCGTGCCGCTGCATTCTGAATCATTTGTAGAGGTTTGATTGTGTTTTATGGAAGTCCAGCTAGAAGAGCATTGCAGTAGTCCAGTCTAGAAATGACAAGGGCCTGGACAAGAAGTTGTGCAGTATGCTCTGTCAGAAAGGGCCTGATCTTTCTGATGTTGTGTAGTGCAAACCTGCAAGATCGAGCAGTCTTTGCAATGTCCTCTTTGAAGGTCAGCTGGTCATCAAAGATTACACCAAGATTTCTGACTGAAGCTGATTGGGGTAATTGTTGATGAACCTAACTGAATCGTGAAATCATGCTGTAGAGTTGGAGTTGCAGGGAAGACAAGAAGCTCAGTCTTTGCCAGGTTGAGCTGTAGATGGTGTTCTTTCATCCATGCCGAGATGTCCACCAGGCAGCCTGAGATCCGTGCAGCTACCATTGGATCATCTGGTCGAAATGAGAGATAGAGCTGTGTCATCAGCATAGAAATGGTAGGAGAAACCATGTGCCTGTATGATGGGGGCCAGTGATGTAGTGTATGGGGAGAAGAGGAGGGGTCCAAGAACCTATCCCTGGGGAACCCCAGTGACCAATTTATGTGCTTTGGATACCTCCCCTCCCCAGGCCACCCTGAAAGACCGACCAGTGAGATAGGATTCAAACCAGCGAAGTGGAATCCCAGTGATATCTAGTGATGAGAGGGTGGACAGGAGGATCTGATGATTGACAGTGTCAAAAGCGGCAGACAGATCCAGCAGAATGAGGACTGATGATTTGGAATCGGCTTTTGCAATTCGCAGGGCTTCAGTGACCGAGAGTAGCGCAGTCTCAGTTGAATGGCCACTCCTGAAACCTGACTGTTTAGCGTCCAGTTTGTTGTTCTGTGAAAGAAACAATGAGACCTGTTTGAAGACAACTCATTCGAGTGTTTTGGCAATGAATGGAAGGAGAGAGACAGGTCTGTAGTTTTCTAAAAGAGAAGTGTTTAATGTAGGTTTTTTGAGCAGTGGGGTTACCCGAGCCTGCTTGAATGCAGTGGGGAAGATGCCTGTGAGGAGAGACGTGTTGATAATGTGTGTGAGTGCTGGTAAGAGTGCGGGAGAGATTGCTTGGAGAAGGTGTGAGGGGATAGAGTCTAGAGGACATGTTGTAGGATGGCTGGAGAGGATAAGTTTGGATACTTCTGCCTCAGTGAGGGGACAGAAGGAGAAGATGGGAGTTTGAGCAGTGGATCTAGTTGGTTGGGGGTCCTGTGTGAGTGAAAGTGAAAACTGACTACTGATTGTTTTAGTTTTGTTTGTAAAAATAGTTGCAAAGTCATCAGCTGTTATAGACGTGGTGGGAGGTGGTGAAGGGGGACAGAGGAGATAATTAAATGTTCTGAAGATATTACGCATATCTGGAGCATTGTTGATCTTGTTATGGAAATGTGACGATTTGGCAGTGTGGACTTCAGTGGAGAAAGATGAAAGAAACGATTGATACATACTCAGGTCCGACGGCCATTTCGCCATTTTCTCTCTGCCGCTCGGAGTCTGGTCCGATGTTCACGAAGAACATCAGATAACCATGGGTTAGAAGGGGCAGTCCGTGCTGGCCTGGAGGAGAGAAGACAAATGCCATCTAGACAAGTGGTTAAAGTAGAGCATAAAGTATCAGTAGCAGCATTCACATCCAGAGATGAGAAATGTGTAGGTGAGGGAAGAGAGGAGGATACTACAGAGAAAATATGTGAGGGAGAAAGGGAGCGTAGGTTTCGTCTAAAAGTAACCGGTAAGGGGGTTGGTGGCACCCGGGTAGCAAAGTGTAATATGAATTTAATGAAGAAATGGTCAGATATGATATTGATGATATTGATATGATAATGATATTAACTATATGGCTCTGCGTTATCGTCCAGGCAGAACTATTGTTCCAGCCACTAAAGACAGATTCACAAATAACCTGCCTGATTTATCTCAACTGCTCTGTGTACCCATAAATACAAATTAACTAGACAAAATTACTAGCAACATGGGAAATATCTTCTCTAATACATAAGAAACTGTCGCCCCCATCAAATTAAAAAAGGTTAGAGAAAAACGTGCTGCCATGGTATACATGGCATGGTAACAGTTATACCCATTATCTCAAGAAAGAAACTCGTAATCTTGAGCGAAAAATGGAGAAAAACTAACTTGGAAGTCTTTAGAATTGTATGGAAAAACAGTATGTCCAGCTATAGACAGGCTCTAAAAGCGGCCAGGACTGAGCATATCCGCAAACTCATAGATAATAACCAAAACAATACAAGGTTTTTATTTAGCACAGTGGCTAGATTTAACAAATAAACAGATGTCACCAGATCTAAATATTCCCTCACAGTTTAATAGTTATGACTTTATGAATTTCTTCACTCATAAAATAGATAACATCAGAAATACAATAACAAATGTAGATTCTACAGCGTCTAGTAATTCATCTTCATTCATCGCACCCAAAGAAAAACTGCAGTGCTTTACAACTATAGGACAGGATGAGCTAAATAAACTTATCACTGAATCTAAACCAACAACATGTTTATTAGATCCTGTGCCCACAAAACTATTGATAGAGTTGTTACCTCGCTTCTCAACATTATTAGCTCATCATTATCTTTAGGTCACGTCCCAAAACCATTCAAGCTGGTGGTTATTAAGCCTCTTATTAAGAAACCAAAGCTATATCCTTGTGATTTTTTCTTTTTTATCTATGAAGAGTTTCAGTCAGGTTTTAGGCCCCACCATAGCACAGAAACTGCACTTGTTAAAATAAAAAATGACTTGCTTCTTGCGTCAGACCAAGGCTGCATCACATTGCTAGTTTTACTTGATTGTAGTGCTGCGCCGACACTATAGATCATGGCATACCCCTAGATCGATTACAAAACTATACAGGTATTCAAGGGAAGGCTTTAAGATGGTTTAGATTATAGCTGTCCGATCGCTACCACTTTGTTTATTTAAACGGAGAATTATCTCAATTACCACCTGTAAAGTATGGAGTACTACATTGATCTGTCCTAGGTCCTCTGCTATTTTCAATATACATATTGCCCCTTGGTAATATTATTAGAAAATATGGGATTCATTTCCGTTGTTATGCTGATGATACTTGTGCAAAAGTAGACTTAGTGAAATAGGAGCATTGTAGCGCCAACTATGACAGGGACTTTTATTTTGAAAGTATGGTGAGCTCAAGCGATAGGAAGTGAAGCAACATTAGAGAACGATCGCATATTGCATTAGCGGCAGCGGATATCAGTTCGTCAGTGGCACAAATGCTGACGAAGACGAATAGCATTGATTCCCAGCCACAGATCAAGTGTATATTGTGCTTTGTGCATCTTATAAGAGGAAACCACACACACACACCCTAAATACCAGCACAATTAATCTATTACACTCTCATCTGATCAAGATACAGCACAACTAATCTAAAGTCAGGATGTTATTCAATCTTTGCGATGTTCATGTGCCTCTCATGCCCGCATTTTCAGTAGTCACTGTGTATTCTCTGGCCACAGCTCCCAAGGGCTGAAACTGTCTGTTCACTTTCCTGGCCTAATTTGATTCCTCTGGATTCAACCTCTGGAGGACGATTGACTCTCTGTTGCTGCTTTTATTGTAGCTGGAAGTTCTTGCATATCCAAGTGGACATTGTAAAAATGTGCAAGTTGATGACTGGCTCCGCCTTCTGATGTATATTTACCTATTTTTCAGATTAAACCATTTCAAGTTCACTATCACTTCCCTCTATGTTGTGTTCTGACCGACACACCTGGTACACTGCTACTCCATTTCAAATAAGCGTTTATTATCCTTCAAGAGTAGTCTTCGCTACATTTTGGTCCTTCGAGCCGGATAGCAGCGGTGCTGGGAGTATGCAACAGAATGGCAAAGCATCATGGGGATCATCCACTTGGCCCAAACGGAGAGAGACAGGTCTGTAGTTTTCTATGAGAGAAGTGTTTAATGTAGGTTTTTTGAGCAGTGGGGTAACCCGAGCCTGCTTGAATGCAGTGGGGAAGATGCTTGTGAGGAGAGATGTGATGATAATGAGTGTGAGTGCTGGTAAGAGTGTGGGAGAGATTGCTTGGAGAAGGTGCGAGGGGATTGGGTCTAGAGGACATGTTGTAGGATGGCTGGAGAGGAGAAGTTTGGATACTTCCGCCTCAGTGAGGGGACAGAAGGAGAAGATGGGAGTTTGAGCAGTGGATCTAGTTCTGAAGAGATTATGCATATCTGGAGCACTGTTGATTCTGTTATGGAAAGTGACGATTTGGCAGTGTGGACTTCTGCTGAGAAGGATGAAAGCAACGATTGATACATACTCACGTCCTAGGGATCGTTTGATTTTTGCTGTTTTCTCTCTGCCGCTTGGAGTCTGGTCCGGTGTTTGTCTAGACAAAAGATTAAGGTAGAGCATATGTCGTATATATTGAGCACATACAGTATATATCGCACAGATGATGCATTCCCCACTCAGTATCCAGCTAGGCCTTACACCTAACTGCCACCTCCCGCTTCAGGTAGACCGTTCTTGCCCATGTCAGCAATCCCAGGGGTAGGAGAGTACAGGGGGCCGGCGCCGAAAATTCAGCTGTTAGTTCATAATGACCCAATGGAGTTCCTTCGGCTGAAATTAGCTTTAACAAACTTGCTACCCACTGATGCTTCGGAGCTTTTCAAGTATCAGATTCGTGTAGAAGCCTGTCTTAACGCCGACTCCTTTATCAACTCGCCCCAGCCGTACACAAACACTATGGCAGCCTTGACTGAAAAGTATGGCCAGCCGCACCATGTCGCCTTGAAGAGGATCGCTGTGGTGATGGATTCAAGTGGCACAATGTGACCTTTAGAAGCTCTACGATGTGTGTCAAGGAAAGCATCTGAGAGTTCTTCATGACGCTAACACGTATGCAATCCTGGACGATGGTTCCGAGCACACTATGCTCCGCCCTGAAGCCGGAGCTGATGCAGAACGTTGAGAAGCTCTGGAAGATGGACATACTGCCATACCAGACCAGCAAGTCGGTTATGAGATCAAAGCAGGATAAGGAAGCGCTGGAGCTTCTGGAGGCCAAGATGAGGCGTGTACAGATTGCAGGCATCCTCAGATATGCCACTCCTCTGCTAAGAAAGCGAGATGTTCCTCCGCTCAGAGCTCCCAAGGAAGCTGTCCTACCCAGCCTCAGAAGTCTGGAGAGAAGTCTGGACCAACATTGGGATCCTCTCTGTTGGGAGTTTTACTGCGCTTTAGGGAACATGCAGTGGCAGTCTGTGGTGACATAAGAGGAAAGTTCCACCGGCCTCCTCTCAGGTTCATCTGGAAAGACATGAAATGTGAGGACTCCCCTGAAGTCTCTGAGTGGCAGGTCCTGCCATTTGGCACAGCGTGTTCACTATGTTGTGCCACATTCTCTCTCCAAATGCATGCAAGAGATCACGGAGGTCTTGAAGAGGGATTCAGGCATTCAGCGGAGCACTGTTTTTACATGGATAATTGTCTACAGAGTGTGCCTACTCCAGATGAAGCCAAGGAATTGTTGGACCGGCTGAGGCAAGTGCTGGCATCTGGAGGGTTCGAGATTCGTCAGTAGGCTTGCTAAGTACGTGACATACTCAGGCACCTACCTGCAGAAGCAAGATCTGATAGCTTGGAACGATGGCTTTCACAGAAAGAACCAGGCCTGTTAGAACCAGCCCTTGGCCTCAGCTGGCACTGGCAGATGGATACCTTGTGCTACAAGAGCCGACCTTTGGAGTATGGTGCGCTCTCGATGAGGAATGTTTACAAGGTGCTAGCCTGACAATATTATCCCCTGGGATTTATCGCACCCTACACGACTCACGTCAAACTGATTGTCCAGAGCATGTGGGACAAGCCACGTGAATGGGATGACGCATTCATCCCTCACGATCTGCAAAGGCCATGGAAGGAGTGGGAATCGGAGTTACATCTGCTGCCACGTATTTCATTACCCCGGCCTTATGCTCCACCTCATATCGACCAGATAGTGATCTCCAGACAGGTCCACGTGTTCAGAGATGCCTCTGAGGCAACCAATGGTAATGCCCGTTCTAGATGGAGTTAAACTAATTACATTACCCATTTTCTGAACAAGCGAGCCAGATTAATGGTTTTGTTTCGAAAGAGAAAAAAAAGCATATAGAGTTGGACTCAGTCAAGACCAACTGGAACATTTGTCGAGTCCAATGACCAAGTCCGAGACAAGTCCGAGTCCAAATACCAACGAGTACAAGACAAGTCCGAGGTGATAGAAAAACGTCTCGAGACCGGACTCGATTACTACAGCCCTACAAACAAGCTATGCAGAATACCATCTCTGAATGCACAACACGTCGAACCCTGAAGCAGATGGGTTACATCAGCAGAAGACCACACCGGGTGCAGCTCCTTTCAGCTAAGAAAAGGAAACGGAGGTTAAAATTCACACAGGCTCACCAAAATTGGACAATAGAAGACTGGAAAAACGTTGCCTGGTCTGATGAGACTCAATTTCTTCTGCGACATTCAGATGGTAGGGTCAGAATTTGGCATAAAGAACATGAAAACATGGATCCATCCTTCCTTGTCTCAACGGTTCAGGCATTGGTGTAATGGTGTGGGGGATATGTTCTTGGCGCACTTTGGGTCCTTTAGTACAAATTGAGCATCGTTTAAACGTCACATCCCACCTGAGTATTGTTGCCGACCATGTCCATCCATTTATGACAACAGTGTACCCATCTTGTGATGGCTACTTCCAGCAGGATACTGCACCATGCCACAAAGCTCAAATCATCTCAGACTGGTTTCTTGAACATGTTTCGCATCATGGATGTGCAGCCAAAAAAATCTGCAGGAAACTGTGTGATGCTATCACGTCAATATGGACCAAAATCTCTGAGGAATGTTTCCAACACCTTGTTGAATCTATGCCACGAAGAATTAAGGCAGTTCTGCCAAGTGGGTCCAACCCGGTACTAGCAAGGTTTACCTAATAAAGTGGCCAGTGAGTGTATAACGGTTTATCTCAATAAATTAGAATGTCGCAACAATTGGTTTGCATAACCAAAGAATTTCTGCACAAACTGTCAGAAACAGTCTCAGGGAAGCTCATCTGCAAGCTCGTCGTCCTCTTCGGGGTATCGACCTGACTGCAGTTCGTCATCGTAACCGACTTGAGTGGGCAAATGCTCACATTTGATGGCGTCTGGCACTTTGAAGAGGTGTTCTCTTCACCGATGAATCCCGGTTTTCACTGTACAGGGCAGATGGCAGACAGCGTGTATGGCGTCGTGTGGGTGAGCGGTTTGCTGATGTCAATGTTGCGGCACAGAGCTACCGTGATGGCCACAACACCTCGAGCACTACCACACTGAGCACAGGTGCCCCACAGGGCTGTGTGCTCAGCCTGCTGTGCTTCACGCTGCTGACCCACGACTGTACTGCCAAGTTCAGCTCCAACCACATTATCAAGTTTGCCAATGACACATCAGTGGTAGGTCTCATCAGCAACAAAGATGAAACACACTACAGAGTGGAAGTGGCACAGCTGGCTGAATTTTTTGGTGCTAACGACCTGTCCCTACATGTGGGGAAGACAAAGGAGGTTGTGATGGACTTCAGGAGAAACTCTGTTGACCACCATCGACCATTGACAATGACGATCAACAGCTCGACTGTGGAGCGAGTCAGCAGCACTAAATTCCTGGGGGTGCACATCACAGAGGACCTCACCTGGACCACCAACACCATGTCAATCTCCAAGAAGGCACAACAGCACCTACACTTTCTCCGCCAGCTGAAAAGAGCAAATCTCCCTCCACCCATCCTCACCACCTTCTACAGGGGAACCATTGAGAGTGTGCTGACCAGCTGCATCACTGTCTGGTACGGGAAATGTAGTGCAGCAGACCGCAAGACCCTCCAGCGGACAGTGAACACAGCTGCAAAAATCACGGTGCCCTTCTCCCCTCCATTCTGGATATTTTCCAGTAAAGCCAATAGTATCGTGAAAGACCTCACCCATCTTTCCCACAGTCTCTTCCAGCTCCTACCATCAGGAAGACGGTACCGGAGCATCACAGCCTGCTCTGCCAGACTGCTCAACAGCTTTTTCCCCCAGGCTGTGCGAGCCCTGAACTCAACTCACACCGCCACTCTCTGAAACCCCCTACCTCCTGAAACATGAAACATCGAAAATTAGTGAATTTAGAATTGTGAGATAAAAAGTTGCAATAACCTTTTTCATATTATTCAGTGTCAGACATGAAATAAAAAATAAATAAAAAATATATATATACAGGTGCTGGTCATATAATTAGAATATCATCAAAAATTTGATTTATTTCACTAATTCCTTTTACAAAGTGAAACTTGTATAATGTATAAATTCATTCCACACAGACTGATATATTTCAAGTGTTTATTTATTTTAATTTTGATGATTATAACTGACAACTAATGACAACCCCAAATTCAGTATCTCAGAAAATTAGAATATTACTTAAGACCAATACAAAGAAAGGATTTTTAGAAATCTTGGCCAACTGAAAAGTATGAACATGAAAAGTATGAGCATGTACAGCACTCAATACTTAGTTGGGGCTCCTTTTGCCTGAATTACTGCAGCAATGCGGCGTGGCATGGAGTCGATCAGTCTGTGGCACTGCTCAGGTGTTATGAGAGCCCAGGTTGCTCTGATAGTGGCCTTCAGCTCTTCTGCATTGTTTAGTCTGGCATATCGCATCTTCCTCTTCACAATACCCCATAGATTCTCTATGGGGTTAAGGTCAGGCGAGTTTGCTGGCCAATTAAGAACAGGGATACCATGGTCCTTAAACCAGGTACTGGTAGCTTTGGCACTGTGTGCAGGTGCCAAGTCCTGTTGGAAAATGAAATCTGCATCTCCATAAAGTTGGTCAGCAGCAGGAAGCATGAAGTGCTCTAAACCTTCCTGGTATACGGCTGTGTTGACCTTGGACCTCAGAAAACACAGTGGACCAACACCAGCAGATGACATGGCACCCCAAACCATCACTGACTGTGGAAACTTTACACTGGACCTCAAGCAACGTGGATTATGTGCCTCTCCTCTCTTCCTCCAGACTCTGGGACCCTGATTTCCAAAGGAAATGCAAAATTTACTTTCATCAGAGAACATAACTTTGGACCACTCAGTAGCAGTCCAGTCCTTTTTGTCTTTAGCCCAGGCGAGACGCTTCTGACGCTGTCTGTTGTTCAAGAGTGGCTTGACACAAGGAATGCGACAGCTGAAACCCATGTCTTGCATACGTCTGTGCGTAGTGGTTCTTGAAGAACTGACTCCAGCTGCAGTCCACTCTTTGTGAATCTCCCCCACATTTTTGAATGGGTATTGTTTCACAATCCTCTCCAGGGTGCGGTTATCCCTATTGCTTGTACACTTTTTTCTACCACATCTTTTCCTTCCCTTCGCCTCGCTATTAATCTGCTTGGACACAGAGCTCTGTGAACAGCCAGCCTCTTTTGCAATGACCTTTTGTGTCTTGCCCTCCTTGTGCAAGGTGTTAATGGTCATCTTTTGAACAACTGTCAAATCAGCAGTCTTCCCCATGATTGTGTAGCCTACAGAACTAGACTGAGAGACTATTTAAAGGCCTTAGCAGGTGTTTTGAGTTAATTAGCTGATTAGAGTGTGGCACCAGGTGTCTTCAATATTGAACCTTTTCACAATATTCAAATTTTCTGAGATACTGAATTTGGGGTTTTCATTAGTTGTCAGTTATAATCATCAAAATTAAAAGAAATAAACACTTGAAATATATCAGTCTGTGTGGAATGAATGTATACATTATACAAGTTTCACTTTTTGAATGGAATTAGTGAAATAAATCAACTTTTTGATGATATTCTAATTATATGACCAGCACCTGTATATATGGGTGTTTGGCTTAGTGTCATGTTAAAATAATTTTTATACTCATACATTTTGTTGTTTTAATATTTTGAATTGTTTTTAGCTTTATTTATTATTTTCAATTAAATGTTTAGTTTGAAATGTTGTTTTTGTCATTTTGCATGCATTAGTCATTTTACGTAATTTCTCAATTTTCTTAAATGTGTGTATATATAGTATTTATAGAGTTTTATATATAGTATTTATAGTTTTAGTTACTTTTTCTTATTTGTAAGTCGCTTTGGATAAAAGCGTCTGCTAAATGACTAAAAAGTAAAATAGTAAAAAGAAACAAATGTTAATCAAACATTAAAAGAAAAGTAATCACTCGTTGCTCTTGATTAAACTAGTGTTTATTTGAATTTTTGTTCTTGTTTTTAATAACAACGATAAAATAAAAATAGCTATATTAACAATTATATAGTAATTATTTTAAAGAAAATAATAGGAGGAAAATATGCAACATTGCTTGATGATTTTGCTTTGGAATCTTCAGAAAACTTAAACTCCATATTTCTCAGAATCAACTCTGCTGACTCTATCGCCTTCAAACTCATAATTTGCCAACAAATCATACATAATTTGGAAGGTATTTTAGTGTAGTTGAAAAATTGCTCATTACCGACTCATTTGCCAGCATGGCTCCCTTTCTAATCACTAAAAGGCAGTGGTGGACAAAGTACACAGATCAAGTACTTGAGTAAAAGTACAGATACGCATAATAAAATATTACTCCAGTAAAAGTAAAAGTACTGCTTTTTCAATTTTACTCGAGTGAAAGTACAAAAGTACTCAATTTTTTATGTACTTAAGTAAAAAAGTACTGATAGACAGATTTATTTTGCGATTTTATATAGACTACTTTATTTAATTCTATATTAGCACATATTTTTATATACCTACTGCCCAAAATACCTGTGTTTTTTCCCCAAATAACCTCTAAATAGAGTCAAAATATATATTTTGTTGATATGGACTACGTTGATGAGAGTGATGTAGTAATGTTCACTGTAAAGCTTACACTACCATGTATCTGAGAGAAAACAGATTTCACCATCTAATTTTCACCAGTAAGAAAAAAGTGTTTTAGAACTTGTTGTTTTGCAGAACGTCAGTTATATATGACATGAGAATTAGGCCTGAAATTAGGAAGAACATTTGAAGGAAAATCTAATTATATTTTCGTAATGATTTTTTTCTTCTCAAACCTTGTCTGTGGTGTAAAAACACCCATGGCCAAATGCCCCCAGAGGGCATCACTTCCCACTCTGATAATTACTGTAGTTACTATGTTCTGAACATCACATCCTTTCTTTTTCCCTCAGATGGAATCTATCTAGGTGGCTGAATAAAGATATTTGGACTCTATATCTAAAAATGTCCTCAACTTAGCATCAGCAAGCTTGTTAGCTAGACAGCTAGCATCAGCTAACAATATTTAGTTAGTTTCAGTATGGTTATGAATAAACATTCATATCTGTCTACTCGGCTAGTTGATCTAAACAATATAAAAATGTATACTGTTGATAAACAATATAAAAACAGACGTCACATAGGTCTAAATGCATAGCATTTTAATAAAACTGCTAACGTTACAGCAGCGGGGAATATGAACGTGTATGATTTATTTTATTTAATCGGTGTTATTTTAATGTTTAGTTTTTTTACCTAAAACATAACGTTAGAGACACTGATGTTGATCTGTCTGCATTCAAGCATTTCAGTGGGCTTAAATAGATCACCCTTTACAGCAGATTTAGTTCACAAACAACTGACAGTTTCGACCTAAATATTATTTTCAGTTACAAAAATGAATCCTAAAATTCAACATTGGTAACTTACTTTTCGCAGCAGCTGTTGCGCGCCTGCGCGCGCACACTCACAAGATCTCCCGGTTCTTTACTTGTGAGTTCAGTTCACTGAAGAAGACTCGCTCTAAACGGATCATTTGAATCAGTGAGTTTTCGACTCGAGAACAGATGCAATCGGATCATTGCAATTCGTGAATGAATCGTTTGTTGCGATTTGCGAACCGATTGAACAGGTTCATTGAAAATAATCAGTTTGTTCATGAATCAGACACCGCTTCTGCATCTCGGAGCACGTGATGTATTATAAGGAGTAACGATATGTTTTATGAAATGTAGTGAAGTAAAAAGTACGATCTTATGCTTTGGAATGTAGTGAAGTAAAAGTAAAAGTTACTCAAAATAAAACTACTCCAGTAAAGTACAGATACTTGAAAAATTTACTTAAGTACAGTAACGAAGTAGTTTTACTTTGTTACTGACCACCACTGCTAAAAGGCAGTCATTCATCTTAGTTCAACGTGATCTCTTCAAACTTATGTTATAATTAATGAAGTTCTCTACGCTGCACAGTTAATCTTTTACATCGCTTCTACGCGTAATGAGGTTATTTTGAACACCTGAACAAAAACTCCGGCAATTTAAGTGGTTAGTGGATTTGATCTTAAACGCTTCAGATTTGCTGTTAGGCTTAACAAATCAACAGATATGTGAGAGATTTGATACAATGCTCAACACTACAAAAACACGTTGAAATAGAAACCGATCTCCAGAGCGGAAACCAACGCGCTGGATAGTTTGCCAAATCTGCAATAAAATGCCATTATTGCAGCTTTAACTGAGGGTGCGTTTGATTTCATTTGAGGGTGCTTAGCACCCCTGTAGAACCGGGCCTGAGAGACGGTCAAAGAGTGAGGACTCTGTGCTGAATCACTCGTGCTGTTTTCAGTGACTGATTTGATCTGATGGTTTGAGTGAATTTATTTACTTATCTAATCTATATACGCTATATCGAATACATTTTTTGCAGTAATTTCCCTAATTTTAAAGTTGAAAGCTGCAGGATTGAGTAGCCTAATGCGATATATGTGCAATACCCCACTGAAATTCAGGACATATTTAAACATAATTTTTATTATACAGAGGATTGTGAAATAGATTTCCATGACTTTTCCAAAACTTTCTGGGTTTATTTATTTTTTCAAATTGATACAGGCTTGAAAATTGCTGTTTTAAAATTCCATGACTTTTCCGGGTTTTTATGTCCATACGAACCCTGAATGTGACGATCGGGTGCGGCAGGGGCGTAGCCACGGGTGTGCCAGGGTGTGCCGGTGCCACCCACAGTGGCAGCTGGCACACCTAAAAACAGATGCAGAATTTTTTTTTTTTTTTATCGTAATAAACATGGGCAGCGCAAAGGAGGGGCTAGCAGATGCTTCAGCACCCCCAAGAAAGACCAAAGCACTGTCATTGCACCCATAAGAAATGAAATAAATTAAAAACATTGTACTCATTATTACGCATTCATAACTCTGCATTGCAATATAACGTGACGTGATTGGCAGGCGCACTTTTCGAATTGACAGCATTTTATTAAAAAAATTGATCGGTTCCTTGTGCCAAGAAGGCCTGTCCCCGACTAAAGATTTCACTAGTCACACATAAATTGATTCATATAATAACTTGGGCTACTAACCATCCTTTAATATATAGGCGTATAGCCTATTCCGCGCCCAAGCGCGCGTCTAAAGCTTGCAACGGCAAAAGTAGGCTAATGATTATGAATGTTGGGGGAAAGGCTAAATAAAACATTTTAATTATTCGTTAATAAACTAGTGATTTCTTCTCAGTCAGTGTCGGCTGAAAAGATAAAGTTGCAGAATGCGACGCTGACTTTAATAAAGAAATGCACCTTTTCATTCCGACTATATGTAATTCAAGATTTGTATTTTTTGGTTCGTTTGTTCGTTTAATAAAGTAACCGGTTCATTGCTGTGACGCGCTCCATTTCACGGAGACTGCATGAGACGGCAGAAAGCACATCTTGTTTCTCTATTGTTTCTCTGTGTAGCCTACATAAATAAAAGCATATATATATATATATATATATATATATATATATATGAACTGGCTGTTGAATTTTGTATTTTTGAAAGTTCAATAATAATATTTAAAAAAACTTGCCGGAGGGATTCATTACCCCGCTTTGTTCCGGGACCTCACAATTTACAGATCAAGCAGTGCTTACAATATTTGTTAATTTAAAATTTAATTACAATTTTAAATTCTTTTAAAAAAGAAATAAATAATAATAACATAATTGAGGCATTCAAGGCCAGACCACGCCGTCTCGCCCTTTGAGCAGCTAACAGGCACCATTCTCTGCTATGTTGTTGGCGATCCTGAATGTAATGTATAAAAAATATTTTACTGCTTTCTCTAATGTGTCTTGCAAGACATCTATTCAAGATTGTTTATTGCACCAAAAGTAATTTCAAAGGAACATTATATGTAGGCCCATGTACAGTTTAAGTCACCATTGCAGGATGTGCAAAATGATAATGATTTAAAAAAGGAGGGATTATTTAAAAGCATTTTGTTTTTATTTAGTAGAGCAGCTACAGCTGTTTTTACATAATAGATTTTTACATAGCCTAGTCACTGAAGTCAATGATTATTCTTTGATAAAGTAAATGTGCTTTGCTCACTGTATAATGTGTTCGTTGTTTGAATAATCGTGGAAATGCGGTGTTATAATTAGAAACTTAAAATGTATTTTTATTAAACCTGTGATCATCAGGTTAAATAGGAGTTTAGTCTTATTAAAATATGTGACATAAATTGTACTTGCCTAAAAGGGGTTTATGATGTGTGTTAATGATTAGGCTACAGTGAGCGCGTTTGACTAGAGCGCAGTTAAAGAGCTGTTGTAGGTTATACTGTATGTGATTGTCGGTGACCCTCTTGAGCGAGAAAGCTTCGGAAAATGGAAAAAAACAACAAAAACAATATAGCTGCAAGCAGCGATAACCAGGGTTCAAGAATTTTAAGGCCTAAGGTGGTATGCTTTTAGGGTCTAGGCCAACATAGCTGGATGCATAGCTGACAGTGAAACTCATCGAAAATGGACAATAGGCTCATAGAAACACACACACACACACACACACACACACACACACACACACACACACACACACACAAATATAAATGAAATGGTTAAACTATCATATTAATAATCATTAAGCTTGCTTACACAGATACACACACAGACACACTCATATACATGCACACATATTTTGTTGCAGATATAGATATTTGAAATAAATGACAGGTGACGATACTCTTTGCAAGTCTTCTCTTTTTAAGAGTTTATATCAGGGATCTCCAACCCTGCTCCTGGAGAGCTACCATCCTGCAGATTTCAGTTCCAACCCTGCTCCAATACACCTGTCTGAAATTAACAAGTAGCCTTGAAGACTGTGATTAGCTGGTTCAGGTGTGTTTGATTGGGGTTGGAGCTGAAATCTGTAGGACGTAGCTCTCCAGGAGCAGGGTTGAAGACCCCTGGTAGGCCAATGTGAAATGCAGGGCTGACAATTGAACACATTCACAATGGAGAATTCATTAAAACTGTCTCTCTCTCTGTCACATACACACACACACACGCAGAAATGAAAGGTTTAAAAATGCTTAATAAACAGTAAGCATACAAACACACACACACAGACATACGCAGAAATGAAAGGTTTAATAATACTAAATATACAGCACGCATGCTAACACACACACACACACACACACACACACACACACACACACACACACACACACTCACTTTGTTGCAGATATAAAATAGTGATTTTCAAAGACATCCAAAACGGAGAATAGGTTAACAGACACATGTAGCCTACACAAAAATGAAATGGTTAAACTAACATATTAATACCCAATAAGCATGCTTGTTTTTTTTGGGGTTTTTTGCGCATTAATCTGACAATAAATGTGGCACACCCAGTTTTTCTGATGCACACCCAGAGTCTCCTTTCTGGCTACGCTCCTGGGGTGCGGTTATCAAATCAGACAAAAATATAGGTGCGGGTGGATGGAGGGTGGATAATTTCTTGGATGGTGCGGATTCGCGTGACGTTTTAGCTCATCTGCGCATCACTAGCAAAGCACTGCCAGTCAATAAATGGAAAAAAGTAACTCAGATATTTTCTAGTAAATTAAAAAGTAATGCGTTGCTTTACTAGTTACTTGAAAAAAGTAATATTATTACGTAACTCACGTTACTTCTAATGCGTTACCCCCAACACTGAGGAAGACACAAGTAAAATAAAATAATTGTGTAATCTCTAAAAATGTCTGTGTATATACAGCTGTAATGATGGGTCAGTGACGTTGTGATCCATTTGCAGCTTTATTAATACAAAGAAGAGGTCAGACAGGCGAAGATCAAACAGCAGTATCAAGGGCAACGTAGACAAGGCAGATGCATAAACAGAGACAGAGCAATGGGTCGGGGCAGGCGGCAGACAGAGAGAATAATCAATAGGCAGGCGAGGTCAGTAAGGCAGGCAGCAAACGGTCAGAAGAGAATCAACAGTCCAGGTAGTACACAGGAGATCACACTAGGGAAAAACACTCGGAAATGTCAGCAGTAGCAAAACAAGACTTCACACTAAGCCAGCACCGGATGGCTGGTTAAATAGCCCAGGTGATTGGCGACAGGTGTGACTGATAATCAGTACCAGGTACGGGGTTGCTGGGAGATGTAGTTTAACTAATATTCGGGTGACGGTTCCCGTCGATAACCCGAAGAGGGAGCCGTAGGCTTGCAATATATGTGATGAATAAAGTTCAGGAAGAGTAAATAGTAAATAAATATTCAAGACATCCATTCAAATAAATATGGAGAAGATTTTAGAACACACTGTGCACTTCAGAGACATGGTGCTGCTCTGCTAGGAAAAAGTGCCAGGCAGAGCATCTGGCTACACTGAATTTCTTCTTATATGTGATCTAATTTATAATGCTTGCGTGTAAATGTGTGATGACAAAAATGTAGACTTGGCATAATGGTTAATCTTTTACTCCATTAAAAGGAAACAAATTAAGGGAATCTGTGGATCAATTAGTGACAATGAAAGTGCAAATAAGAAATAATGGAGTGATTACAGGGCTTCCTCAATACAGCCCTGTGACTACTCTATTTATAACCCTATTCTTATCAAGAACTACAGATACACACTGCTGTATATACACTCACTGGCCACTTTATTGAGTACACCTTACTAGTAACTTTTGCCTTCAGAACTGCCTTAATTCTAAGTGGCATTTATTCAACAAGGTGTTGGAAACATTCCTCAGAGATATAAGTCCATATTGACAAAGATAGCATCATGCAGTTGCTGCAGATTTGTCGGCTGCAGATCCATGATGCTAATCTCCCGTTCCACCACATCCAGAAGGTGCTCCATTGGATTGAAATTTGGTGACTGTGGAGGCCATTTGAGTAAAGTGAACTCATTTTCATGTTCAAGAAACCAGTCTGAGATGATGTGAGCTTTGTTACACGGTGCATTATCCTGCTAGAAGTAGCCACCAGAAGATGGGTACACTGTAGTCATAAAGGGATGGACATGGCCAGCAACAATACTCAGGTAGGCTGTGGTATTTAAACAATGCTCAATTGGTACTAAGGGGCCAAAAGTGTGCCAAGAAAATATACCCCACACCATTACACCACCACCGTTGAGACAAGGCAGCATGGATCCATGCTTTCATGTTCTTTATGCCAAATTCTGACCCTACTGTAAGAATCTATTGCCTGCCTCGACCCAGTGTAATGCCACGTCGGCATGGAGACACACATGCAGAGAATTAAAAACAGACAGTATTAATTACTCTTCATCCTCTCACTGCCAAAAGTGAGATGGTCACCTGACCTACAAGGCGCCTCTCTGTCTGGATATAAAGCCCCTCCCCCCTCCTCATCCAGCACCGAGCGCACGTTTTTCGTCGGAGAACAAAGGGATTCAATCTACATAGAGAATTTCGAGAATATCCCTAGTGGCCGTAGCCATTAAAATTGTGTACTCAAAAAAACAATATATATATAAATATATATATATTAATGTTGTACTCTGCCTTTCATATGCTTGGTATGAATGTGATTATTTAAAATGTGAAATGCTTTAATTTGTGCCTTATAGGGTATCCCATGCTATTTTTCTTAATCTATAACAGATTAATGTTTTCTGTAAAGTTGTAACGTGTTTAGATTCATAGAGACTGCACTGAAAAAACTAACTAGTAAAATTTACTTAATAAAATCCTCGTAATAATTTGCACTAACACTTTTTAAGTAAAATGTACTGCTTTAATTTTAAGTAAAACACACTTTCCAGAATCAAGTAAAATCTATGTATTAATTTCAGTAACATTTGTGAAAATTTTAAGTAAATATTACTAAATTTTATTTAAGGTAGGATTTATATTTATTCAATGCATTTAGATAAAGTCTATATATATATATATATTAATTAATTACACACAGCTTTACTTAAAATATTAAGTACAATTTATTTACTGTTATAAGGTAGGTTTTATTTATTATTTCAATTAATTATTAAATAAATGCAATTAATTACTAAAAATATAATAATTTTGTCTTCATTTTAATAAACCACACAGTGTAGATACAATCAACAGTTTATTTCGTTCCAACATTAAGCAATGACTCAGTCACACAAATGTATTGTTTTTAAAAGTTACATAAAGCAAAACCTAAGTTTTTTAAATGACAACTGTTTCCCTAGGGATTGGCGTCCTGAAAACAGCTACATTTGTCAAGACCTGAAAGTGTTTTAACCCCAAGAGGAATACAAAATCATGGGATATAAATGCATGGATACAAATTTTGCATTATCCTCTCAATTAGTGCAGTTTCAACATATAACTCTGGACTTGTGCTCTAAACATTACAACATTAAATGCAAAAAATATAAAACATTAATGCATACAAATATTTAGATTAACAGTTAAAGATGTCAATATTTCTATATAAAGCAATGTTGCTGAATTAATGTCAAAACTAATTTCTTAAAAGCTTCTGCATCCAACAGATATTGAGTATTGCTTTTACGAATTCAGTTAAATTTAAAATAGTCTAAAACAATGCAGTTTGAACAATTAACATGGAACTCTAGACTAGTGCTCTATGACAATAAAGGAAACAAGACCAGATGCCTTCGTTGGCACAAAGCTGAAACCCGGAAAGTGTCTTCCCACCACTGTTCACAATGGTGAAACTAAATTCAAAGGCAAAACTGCTAATTGTGTACACAAGTGATCAGAAAAAACATTATGTCTGTGCAATTAGTCCAATACAGCATGGAAGATTTCAAACTTAGTTGGGGGGTACTGGCATCCAAAAACATGCAGTACTTGCAATGGCAAAAGCATTTAATATAACAAATTCAAAGCTTTTATTATTGGAGACTGCTTAATCCAATTCTAGAAAAACTTTCTGAAATACCTCGAAAGTGTAACGCAGTGTTCTGGGGCATATGCGAGGTTGAGGGCATAAATTAGTCCCATAAGCAGGGCACAAGCTTTAGCAGTATTGTGGCATCCCGGCAAGATCTCCTTGCCTTCTAGAATAATGGATACATCCACTGGATCCTTTCCATCAGCTCCATGTACAATCAGAATCTTGAGGGTGTGTTGCGTTTTGTCACTGCGGTTGTCCTCCTGCAAAATTTAGACAAATTAAATTACTTCTATTTTACTGAAAATCTAAACTGAAGTAATACAGTATAGATTACGCTAAACTGAGTCAAGCGTATTTTACAGCAAGCCAGGTTTAGTAAAACATTAGTCAAACATAACATAAGAGCCACTACAGCCAAATAATGTTACCCTTAGCCATAAATTTACTACTTGACTGTGGCTCTTTTGGTCCTAAAGGGCAACAGTCCTGAAGAGTCTGTCTCCAACCCAAATCAAACACACCTGATTCTGCTCATTAATATTCTACAAGACGGACTACAAACTTTTAGGCAGGTGCGTTGAGGCCAGTTGGAGCTAAAATCTGCATGACAGTGGCCCTCCAGAACAGAATTTTGACACCCCTGCTTTAAGGTTAACCTGTACATAAGGGGTGCGAACCCTGGTCCTGGAGTCAGTGTCCTGCAGAGTTTAGCCCAAACCACCTCCAACAAACATGCTTTGAAGTTTCTAGTAGACCTTGATTTCCTGGATCAAGTGTATATGATTAAAGGAACACTCCACTTTTTTTGGAAATTTGCTCATTCTCCAACTCCCCCAGAGTAAAAAAGTCAAATTTTACCATTTTTGAATCCATTCAGCCGATCTCCGGGTCTGGGGATAGCACTTTAAGCATAGCTTAGAAGAGATCATTGAATCTAATTAGACCAGTAGCATCGAGTTCAAAAATTACCAAAGAGTTTCTATATTTTTCCTATTTAATACTTACCTCTTTTGTAGTAACATTGTGTACTAAGACTGGCCTAATTGGATTCAATGATCTATTCTAAGCTATGCTAAAAGTGTTATCGACAGAACCGGAGATCGACTTAATGGATTCAGAAATGGTAAAACTCAACTTTTTAACTCTGTGGGAGTTGGAGAATGAGCAGGCCCTCCAGGAGCATTGGTTCCCCACCCCAGGTGTACGTTATGGTAATACAATTTTAACATTTTTAACATGACATTGAATAAAACACACTTTACCTGACAATCTTCAAACAGTTCCTCTACTTTCTCGCTATGGTACAGTATGAGGCTCCGGATAACAGCTTCATGCCTCATCTCAAAGTTTTGGTTCTGTGAATAGATAATTATTTTCAATACATATCCAATATCCATAGAAAACAAACTACCAAGTGATAATACAATGTCATACGACATTGCGAAGACTACAAGAGAAAAGCCTGTAAAGATGGAGTCTGTCTGGTAATTGCTTTTGTAGCTTGTTAAGCTTTTTTCCAAAATATTTACTTTGTTGCCATTCTTTGCAGTTTAAATTGCTAAATATATCTACACTACATATATTAAACATTATGAATCAATTAAGATATGTCTGGATATTTCACATCACTAGGTTTAAATCTAAGACTTGAACAGTGTTTTCCGTAAACAGACAGAAGCAACATTTTTATGCTGCAATAATTTAAAAGACTGTAATGGAAACTGCATAACGACACATATCATATACTTTAAGTGTTGGCACCAATCACCTTTAGATGTAGTTACATCTAAAGGTGATTGGTGTCAACATTTAAAGTTGCCTTTAACTGTTTTGCTTTCTAATCTTTAGGTTTAACCCAAGGTTTCTGATCTAGTCAGTCTGATCAAGTCTGGATCCAGGCCCAATTTTTGACTGCTGATGATATTTTGCAGACAGCTAAGACCCACTAATTGACCTCTACCATCATTTAAGACCTCATCTGTGCTGTGTAAAGTACTATATAAATAAGAGTGATTAAAACTGACTATTGAGTGAGGATTGATACTGTGTGTGAGAGACAGACCACATTCCTGAGAAAAGTGAAAAAGCAAAACATTTTAACAAACACACCTGACTCAGTATGTCCATGTACGGCCTCAGCTTGGTGCCCACAACACCTCCCTTGAGCTTCATTTGGGTAATCATTTTTGGTGTGTAGGCGTCAAGCCTGTTCATGAAGCTCTGTTCCAGGGAAATCATAGTTAGTCTCCTAAATTCTTCTATTATCTGAAATGACAAGAGATCAATATTTAAATAATACTTTTAAATGATTGTTTCTGGCCAAACAAGAGGGCTTAATAAAGGGAATACATTTACATACCTCAGCTTCACAAAATAAGGCAGGCCATCTCTCTTTGAAGTCTTCAGCAGCATGGACTACCACTCACAACCTCAAGCCTTCAATAGGAGAATGTTTTGCCATTTTTTTATTTTATCACTTTATGGTTGTTCTTTTTTTACCTTCTTCGAGAAGCTCCTACACCCAGTAGACTCCAGTTTTTTATGTTTTTGCTCGAGGTTCCTAAAGGATTGCAAATTTCAAAATCATCACAGTACAGTAAAAGTGAAAATCTTAACTCCTCTTTAGATACAAATGTTTTCTCCTTGAAGTTGGAACCATCACAAAAACGTGAAAACTTACAGTTCATACACGTAAGTCAATATCAGAGCTTTTCAGACACTTTCTGGACTGAACAAATTGATCAACCTATTGCAATAGTTTATGATGAAGTACAAAAAAAGTTTAATCTCCAGTTATGTAGATTCTAAATCTTAGATGGCTTATTATGATTAAAATTATGCTGCAAAATTTTGAAGTATTTGTTCTACACTATTACTATTTGTAATGATATCACCAATATTTTTGTAATATTGTTAAACCAAATCTCTTGTCTTTTTTATTCTCAGTTTTGTAATATATCTGAGAAAAAAGTTTGAGTAATCCACAAAGATTAACGTAAATTAAGCTGTAGAAGGTATAAATGTTATTGTGCTTTTCATCAAGAAATAAAACGCAGCTCAATTGTAACATTATGCGTTTAGGGCAATTTTGGTTGGTCCAATAATCTCAAGTCAAATCGTGCTATAGTCACGAAATGTATAGTTTATTGATTCCTTTTTTACAAAAAAAAATTCCGTGTCATTCAGCACGATTTATTTAATGTTATGTTTTGAAAGTCGTGGTAAGTGTAACCTGATCGCACTTAAATGAGGGGGATGGCAAATTATGTCTGAACTTTTCCTAATGCAAATTTTGAATCAGCGTGTTTTAACATAATTTTTTGACTAACACAAATGTCTTTGGTTTTAAACTGACTTCTGTATGAGACTATTCATGGACTGCAGTGGAAAATGCAGGCCTAGGTTAATGTAACCTCGAGTTAACATTACTAGAGTTACACAACAACGTCAATCGGACTTTTAAAATGATCACAGACATATACATTGTCATAAATCAATACAAAAAAGGCAATAACTTACCGTACACAATAACTTTGCATCCACGTCTGACGATTCCAACGGCACGTGTGGCAATCTCAACCGTCTGTCTCGAATTTTGAAACGCGGGCATGTGATTCAGTCACGTGGATGTGAATGTGCTAAGATTTTAGATTAAAATTTACTATTTTTAGGTTTATGTGCAATGACTTTAAAACAGTTAAATAATATCTGAAAATGTCTAATACTATTTACTATTCCCACACAGTTCATTTTATACATGATTTAATTGTGTATTTATTTTATTTAGAAATTCTAGTTATCAAAGAATTGTAATATTACAATGTAAACATTATGACAGTAAATCAAGTATATTTTACAACACCTCAAAATTTGTTTTTTCAGTGTGTCATGATTATTTTGAATCAATGGTACAACAGATTTGGAGATAATTATAAATGGGCAAACATGTGATAACACTGTACATAAGTATTAAAACTCTTATTCCTCGTCACATGGAATTTTCATAATGGTACGCCCCAAAGACATGGGCGGGGCTCCGCCCCACAAGAACAATCTGATTGGAAGAAGCCACCGTGGGCGGATTTAAACCTAGTGGTTTAAAAGCAGACACTACGCCCTGGCTCACTCTCTTTCATCCTCGCTCTCCAACTTGCTCGTTCGCGAACGACCCGGAAGGTTCGGCTGGACACTCGCCTTTAACATCGGGCTGAGACAAAGACTTCGTAAAGCCGTAACACCTCAAAGCCAGCGCTTTCCATCTCAACACAGAACCAGGCAACCGCTGATCCAAGAGGGCTTTCCTGGTGACGTCACGCAGCAGCAACAAAGCCATCGAAGTGTTCCCTCAGTAACCACGTGGCATCCGAAACAGAGCATCAGAGACTTCCGTGGAAACACGAGGACACCACGTGGGACGAACAAAGATTCGCTTGCGGAAACAAGTTAATGCAAGTATTTCAAACAAAGTTTCTACCCTAACTGAACTGGTAATTGATCCGAATACATAAAATGGCAGCGTCTCTTTCGTGATCTTCCTGGTGGTTTCAGTTATGAAATAGCAAAGAGGGCTATTTTTAACCTTCCTCTGAGGGTACTCGCAGCTGATAATTGAGTGTTAAATCCTGTCATTTTACATTATTGACACAATTTGCCTATTTTGATATTGGGCAGTGCTTTGTTACAATTTGTATTGTTAAAAGCGCTATTTAAATAAAGGTGACTTGACTTGAATCGCAAAACTCCTGTATGTATGTGTGTGTATGTTTATGTGTTTTAGTACGTTAGTCCATATATTGTAGAATAGCAGTTAGCAAATAAACTTTGTTTCATTTATAAAGAACTATGTCTTGAGATGTGATTTTCTAGTTCAACCTTAATGCCAAAAAGATCGTGTTACCTCGCGCAAATGGTATAAAACCCTTTATTTAGTTTATCGTTTGGCCACGAAAGCAAAATAAACGAAATTGTTAAAGATACACTGATGTTAGTGATCGCTGGACGAGTTAATACAGTATAAATCATAAGTCAAAGATTAATATTACTTTAATCAAGCAATATTTTATCTGTAATCTAATGATTCCCCGGAGCTGAAATAATAGCTTCATAGATGTATTACATATGGTGGAGAATAGAAAGCTGGCATAAAGATTAACTTGAAAATCAATAAAACATCCATCAGAGACAATAAGGGTATTTCTCAATTTTTATCCAGACAAGCGTTTGCTTGTGATATTGTATTCTTGTTTTTAAAACACAGTGCGTTTTGAATGAAAGATTAATATCCGTCTATTAAGACGAGAAGTCGCTTTAAAAAGCGCACGAGAGTCAAATGAGCATTTTCCTCATGCGCCTCTTTTAAGGCATTCGTGGTAATCAGTTGTTAGTGCGTGTCCCACTTCCAAACCCAGCCATGTTATTCTCCCGGCTTGTAGAACATTAAAGTAGCTAATTAATTAATTATCAGCCACTATTTGATTTCACACGAGTGAAATCCAGATCCGCGGCGCTCAGACAAAGGAGTGACCCACGCAATCTGTGGGGGAGGAGTTTGTAATCGATTGAATTGTTTCATATGTGTGCTGTTGTCTAAACAGGCAAATATCAGTATTAGGTTCAGGAATGTATAATAATTAATCCGTAGATTAATTTATCTCGCCCCAAACGAGTGAGATTGTATGTGCTATAAAAGATACGAATCTGAATAGTACTTGTCCGTATGTACTGAAACCTAAAGTACCCCCTGGTGTGCGTCACCATAGTGACGAGATCAAACCAGGAAGTCTTCGGAAACCATTTCCGAAGCAATGTCACTTCTCACCAAACTAAGGGTATAAAGACATTAACCTTCTAATTAGAAAACCCCAAAAGGAAATTAAGGGTCCCTCAAAACTTAGGTCAGTTTGTTTTATCCTGTAAAACAGCTAAACCGACCCCCTAAGTGTATCAACTAAACAGTGCCACCACGCTGCCACCCTTATTATTAGTCTTAAACCTTGGGAGCAAACCCTCACTTTTCTTCTTCTCTTCTCTTTTACTATCTTCTAATTTGGCTACTGTTTGCGTGGACTGTGCCTTTGGAAGATCACGAATAAGAGAAATGTCACAATTGAACAGGTATTTGTGAAACTTGAGAACTACGTTCAAAACCGTTTGCTATTTACCTTCCTCTATTGTGAAATCCTACCCCTCAAAGTTAAAGCAGGTCAATGAGAAGATTTTTAAAAATGTTAAAAAAAAATTAAACATGCACGAGAGACACGCTAACCAGCGTTGCGGTGTAAATTTAGCCATTAAGGGACCAGCACTGTCACTGCTATTGTTTTTCTCCATCCAGGAGAAAAATCGGAATAGCAATCGCAGTCCTATTACAAAAGAGAAAACTTTTTTTTTCCAATCCTCTGACTAGAAGCGTCCTTCTAAATCAGACTTAACAAAAAAGTGAAAAGGAGGAAAATCTGCTATTAAAAGAGAGATTTTGTTATTTTTATTCTCCTTCACCTTCGTATTAGACTGACCTCCTTCCTAAAAAACAAGGAGACTTTCTCTTACAAGAAAAGGAGAAGCATCCAATTATTACCCCTGTGTACTCATTCTGTTGGTGTACTTTTCTTTCTCTGTTTCCCAGCTGTGCTACCTTTATGTGTGCTCAATAATTTCTACGCAGAAACTACATATTAGAAGCCCCCACCAGAGGATCACAGACGCAGAGAATCACACTCAACACTAGCATACACTACACTTTGCACATTTACACCCCTGTTTTGTTTTGTTTTGTTTTGTTTTGTTTTGTTTTGTTTTGCTTTGCTTTGCTTTGTTTTGTTTTGCTTTGATTTGCTTTGTTTCCCATTCAAGGTCTGTGTCAGTTCAGTTCGAGATCGCCTCACCCCGCCAAAACATGTCTCACAAAACAGAACATGTCGCTCACTGGGAAGATCTGGAAACATGGCTAAGTGTTGCATCAGTCAGTCTCCTCCCTAAAGCTGCTAAAACACTCAAACATCAGACACAGGACCAGCTGGATGACAACATAACAAGCCTTATGGGACAAGACCCAAGTCAAAGCTACAGCCAAAAAGAATTAGCCAAGATCACCGGCTCCTTAAGTCACACACTCATAGCCACCCTCAAATTGAGCGACAAGCACGCTGGACAACGCCAGCAGGAGCTGACAAGTGCACAATGACGCATAGAGCAGCTGGAATGTGAAGCTCAGGAATGACAGGAAGGGACCGATGAGGTGGAACAACGCGCTGAGGAGGAGATCAACAGGTTAAAGGAGACTCTAGCAGCTACCAGCCACGAAATGGAGCAAATCAAAGAGGACTTCGCTGATCGGGCTGACAAACTACAGTATGCAGAGCAGCTAATGGAGAAGGCAAAGGCTGACTTCAGGGACAAAAACAGCAGAATCAAAGCCCTTGAAACTCACCTGGATGAGTCAAGAAAAGAGATCAGCCACCTAACACGACAGCTTGACTACTTCAAAGAGGAGTATGAAAGTTTCCAAGAGGAACTCAAGCACGCTTATGAATTACTCCATGAGCCATCAGGGACAGGACGTACACCGAACGCACCCCTGCCAAGCAGGACCGAGTCACCTGTTCCTGGACTGACACGTGAACAAAAGACAGAGGGGGTGGTGTTAAAACATTCACCAGCGCCTTCTGAAGAACTTTACCTCACGACAAAGCCAAAAGAATCTGCTGCAGCCAGCCGCAGATCGTCGCACGGCTTAGACCTAAAAGACCTTGACAAGCTCGCCAGAAACATTGGCAAATTCAACCCCAGCGTGCCAAACAGCCAAAACGTCCATGCTTATCTACAAGATATTGATTTCCATCTGGAAATACCACCTAACGTTACGGACAAAGATAAACTCTATTTACTCCGAACGACATCCAGTCCTAAAGTGCGCAGTTTCCTTGACCGGCAGCCTGCTGACACAAAGACTGATTATCAACGACTTCAAAAAGCCCTCATTAAAGAGTTCGCCGACCCTGAGTCCGATCAAGGCTTAGTGGCTGCCCTGGAGATGAGACAAGGACGTCACGAAACTCCTCAAGCTTACTACAGTCGACTCAGACAAACACACTTTGGAACTCGCAATGAATCTGACATGGAAGATTAACTGAACTTTAAAACTCTCTTCTTGAGGAACCTTCATCCTGGCATAAGCCACCATCTTGGCGTTCTCGCATGCCCACGAACAATGAACACACTGCAGTTGTGAGACTTGGTGCAGAAAGCCTACGGCAAACAAAAGATGGCCTCAGAAAAGAGCGCCAAAACCCCAGCAGTTCTTTATTTCAACACTCAAAGTCACGGACTGGCTCTAGAGGGCACCCAATGCCAAGACAGTGCTAAGCCGCCACACAGAGAGTGAAATGCACCCTCTGTCTAACAGAGAACGAGACTCACATGCTGGCACCCGACCTAAACAGAAGTATGACAGCTGGGATGGACCGCGTGGACATCAACGCTCACCTGGGCGACACTGGGATAAGTCATGGGACCAAGCAAGGCCTCATGAGAGTCAATGGGAAAGATCGTGGAACCAGCCAAGCTCATTTGGAAACTCTAGAGAGAGAAGCTCATGGGAATTAAATGGAAACTCCAAGGGAAAGCGACAAACTCACCCTGGAGCAAAAAGCCCAAGAAACCGAGCTCAAACTGAATCCACACAAGAACAAAAAGACACCACCGTATTTCGACTCACAAAAACTGATGGAAATGATGAGTTCTTCCAACAAAAAGAGGAGGATCGGAAGTGGGAAAAGAAAGAGGAACCAGATTCAGCCTCACTAGCTGTCGGACAAGAAGGCAGTGACAAGCCGAAAACAAATCAGCCACCGAAAACAGCACTGTTTAACCTTACTCTCAGAGAACAGTAAACACCCTAACTTCAGATGGACAAGAAACCCCACCTGAAAACCCAGCAACAGAGTTAAAACACTAACTTAACACCCAATACTCCAGATCACAGCAGCGTCCAACAAACACCTGCTGATGAAACCCCTCAAGTTCCTGAAAGTGCTGTCTTAGTCGTCTGCCACTCCTCCGAATAACACCAGATCAGTTCTGACATCCTAAACGTTTCCTCCCAAACTCCAGTCCCTCAACTTCTAGGCGATCTCATTAAAAAAGGTATAGCAGGAAAGTTTTACCTCTCCATCATCATCGAACGACACATCAGAGTCGAAGCCCTTCTTGATACGGTAGCCGACATTACTCTAATGTCTACATAACTTTTCAAAGAAGTCCAAGAAAGAACGAAGAGGAGTAACGGAACCCTCAAGCTCCAACGGTGCGAACTAAATGTCCAAGCATACTCCCATACGGGCCTACAACTGAAACATGTGGCCCCAATTCATCTAACAGTGGGACCCATGGACTTCGTCCATCCAGTATACGTGTCAACACTCAACACGTATCCACTCCTCATTGGGAAAGATCTGCTTAATCGCTTCAAACCTCTGATAGACTTCAAGCACCTAAAGATTTGGACACAAGTCTGTGAGCCTCTGCCCTGCCAGTCATTAGACTCCAACGAGTCACAGTGTCAAGTCACAGACATCGCCCGTAAGTCAATGATCGATGACGCAGTCGCAAAGCCAGGATCTCGACCAAGCACAAACAGCAAGGACCCTTTCCTCTGTTCACTGCAGGAACCTGAACCAAACACAGGCCCCTTCAAATCATGACTTCGATAGATGTTCAAGGCACATCAGTGTCCGACACAGCACTAGCCCTGTGGGCAGAGAACTCAGCCGTCAGCCTGAAGCTATTCAGAACACTGAAGCAAAGATATCAGAGTCTACCACATGTCTCAACACAGCCTGCGACAGAATCACCTACACAGGTGACCATTGGGACCCAAAGCCCCTCAAATGACCAAACTGATGCCCTCACCAAAGCAGGTGCATTACATAAAGAGTCCTGGACATTTCATGCCCTCCCACCCAACCCTTCGGTGGCAGCAGTAACCCACCGCCAGCACGCCACTGGCGCGCAAACCCCTGCCCCCTCCCACATGGCCATATCACCTCAGTTCGCTGCTGACGATCTCCTCACCCTCCAAAATGAGGATTCGTCACTACGAACCATGGCAGCTCACATGTCTTACCCATTAGAACATCCCATTTCCTCCCATTTCCTTACACATCCTCCGAGCTTCGCACGCTCCACTCTATCAAGCACATACTGCATCTGCGAGACGGTGTTCTCACGTATGTCCCTGAGCCACTCACTGCGCCAAAGCTCGTAGTACCTCACGGCCAAAGGGTGATGATGTTGACACACGTACACGGTGCACCATGCGCAGGACACTACGGTGTCAAGGTCACCTATGAAACACTCAAGCAAGTGGCATACTGGCCTGGCATGCAGCAAGACGTAGCAGAATACGTTAAAGGATGCCTGATGTTTTGCCAGTTTCAACCGGCAAATCCAAACCACCGACATGAAAAGGGGGAAGATCAAACCCACTGACACAGACCGACAACCATATGCTCTACACCACACAAGCATAAGTACTGTCATTTTTGGAAAACATATAGCAATCATGCTTACTCTCTCCTCCGCAGCACTGCTAGGACCAATCTCTAGTAGAGAGGAGTTACTCCACACTTGTGACACTCGTTTGCAGTCTCACCTCATTCAGTGTCCTTGTGTCTCCTTGCTTTGTTTTTGTTTTTATTTAAAAAAAATAAAAATTTGTTTTTTTTTGGTTTTGGTGTTCTTTCTCTCATGTCTCACTTTGTGTTTTTCCTTTTCCCCCTCTCACTATGATCTCCTTTACCCTCTAGCCCCCTCATCAGGATAGTCCCTTAACCAATCCTTGAATCCAGGTCCTGAAATTGAGATCGACTCCCGTCTGTAAAGTCGGCGTAACTCGTTGTGAGAACCGTTGCCAACCGATCAAGGCCACCCGCTAAAATCATGACCGACATGATATGCAAAGTAAGTTCCTTGATCGACCACTTAGCCGTGAATAGGATTCCATGCTATGTGATACCTCTTAGCCTTGTTCAAACGTCCTAACTTCGGCCACTGTGGGCCCCGCTAGTCTCATCCGAACTCATCTCGCCCCTTCCCCGGTTGCGATATTCCCATATACGCATACCCGGAAGCAGGCGACTTGGCGTTTCCTCTCAGTTTGCCCATTATCGACGCTAATAATATTTACCGGCTTAAAGATGTTGTGAATGTGGGATTTTGGCAAGGGAACACCTATGTCAAAATCCACACTCCTGAAGTCGCTGCGATATGAGCAGTTGTATCTGGCGCCAAACCTAAATATGTGTACGCTCACTAAGGACATTCACTTCCTCTGCCTGAATAAACCCTTTGTATGCGATAATACTGAGGGCATCTGCGGCTTAGAATCCATTAGACCCGACACTAGCTGCCCCGCCGAAGCAACACCACGTTTTCAAGTTGAGGTAACGCAAGCCGAAATCATCGGAAACCGATAGCTGGTCAACACCTCAGCACGAACAGCTACCCTCACATACGATCTACACGACACAGCCACGCGCATTAGTTTGCCCAACCAAACTTTATGGATCACTGTCCCTAAGTCCATATTGACCCACTGTCCATATTGACGAGTTAGCATTGTATCACCTTACCGACGACGAGTATCAGGCTGAAATCGAAATCTCACCCTTCTTCAAACAGCATTCCTTTCTCCTCGATCCAGAATTGGAAGAAAGGATCAAGGAGGAAGGAACACAACTTATTGATTTTACACCGGTTGACACAGCTTTAGAAGCTATCGCTCGCCTTCCTCCCGCCGGTGCGCCGATTATTCGGTCTTGGTCTGCCACTGACACAGCGCTTTGTATCTCTACTATCGTAGGATTTGTTGTGACTTTGACACTGGCCTTTCTCCTACACAAGCGAGTGAACACCGTTCAAGAGTCTTTCAACAGATGCACGTCAGGCGTCCCGCACCTTTTATAAAGCCCCTCCCCCCTCCTCATCCAGCACCGAGTGCACGTTTTTCGTTGGAGAACAAAGGGACTCAATCTACATAGAGAATTTCGAGAAGATCCCTAGTGGCCGTAGCCATTAAAACGGTGTACTCAAAGAAACAATGTATATATATATATATATATATATATATATATATATATATATTAATGTTGTACTCTGCCTTTCATATGCTTGGTATGAATGTGATTATTTAGAATAAGAACAAATTTAATTTGTGCCTTATAGGGTATCCCATGTCATTTTTCTTAATCTATAACGGATTAATGTTCTCTGTAAAGTTGTAACATGTTTAGATTCATAGAGACTGTCATGATTATTTTGAATCAACGGTACAACAGATTTGGTGATAATTATAAATGGGTAAACATGTGATAAGGATTAAAACTCTTATTCCTCGTCACATGGAATTTTCATAATGGTACGCCCCAAAGACATGGGCAGGGCTCCGCCCCACAAGAACAATCTGATTGGAAGAAGCCACCGTGGGCGGGTTTAAACCTAGTGGTTTAAAAGCGGACACTACGCCCTGGCTCACTCTCTTTCATCCTCGCTCTCCAACTTGCGCTGGACACTCGCCTTTAACATCGGGCTGAGACAAAGACTTCGTAAAGCCGTAACACCTCAAAGCCAGCGCTTTCCATCTCAACACAGAACCAGGCAACCGCCGATCCAAGAGGGCTTTCCCGGTGACGTCACGCAGCAGCAACAAAGCCATCGAAGAGTTCCCTCAGTAACCACGTGGGACGAACAAAGATTCACAAATAAACCTTGTTTCATTTATAAGGAACTATGTCTTGAGATGTGATTTTCTAGTTCAACCTTAGTGGTTGAAGATAGTGTTAACTCGCGCAAATGGTATAAAACCCTTTATTTTGCTTATCGTTGGCCACGAAAGCAAAATAAATTAAATTGTTAAAGATATACTGATGTTAGTGATCGTAGAGAAAATGCAATCTACGAATCAGAGAGGCAGACATTTAGATGTTTGTTTGAAGCAACATCTAGACAGATGGATTATGCCCAATCCCATTATGAACATTATGAAAATAACTCGCATTAATTGCACAGAGCAGTTCACACATGCGAGAAGCCATTGCTCTACATGTAGATGTAAATACACCATACGAGCAAATAATTTCCAAAATGATGCAGCATTTCAATGCAAGAAGTCAAATGACAGCTGCATAATCTAGATATCCAGTCGTTGCCATTGGTAGTAGGACATGTTCTAGATTATCTACTGGTTTCCATCAGAGACCATGGAGATTTTAAAGACTACATTCAGGTGTTACTCTCTGTTTTGCTTGTGGAAGGATGGGACACAAGGCAAGACAGTGTCACTTTTCACACAAAAGAAAAATGGGCTACCGTGATTTGTTTAAGAAGATAGGCTGTTTAGAAACCCAGTTTGCACTGTTGAAAGGAAATAAGGAAGAAGCCATTCACACCTAGCCAGACACAGCAGCACTGCATGAACTACATGACTGTAGTTCAGTCACAAGCAGATGCTGATGTGAATTGGAGGATTTTTTTTATGATAGTGTTATACTTTAGAAAAATAGGTTTACTATCAAGGGGGGTTGGGGGGGGGGGGGTTACTATCATTTGCTCAGGATGGATGTGATAATCCCAAATGGTCTACAGACAACATATTGTTGACTATCTTATTGTTGGAATCTGGGTCGAGGCAGACAATTGATTCTTTACAGTCCCTTCTCTGATGCTCTTGGCACAAAAGAAGCATCACATCCACTACCTTACACAGATTACACCTCCCTTCCTGGGTAGGTGCCCGGTGGCGGTGAAGCCCTGTCTTAGGTTGTCCCCTCTGGCCAAAGAAAATCTTACCCGTCATTGGGTAATCACCTCATGCACACTGTTTATCGCTCCATCCAATTAAGCAAAATGTATCATAGAGTCTTTTCTCAAATTTGGCAAAATGACACATTTTTTGGGGGTTTGGGAGAGGAACACTTGAGAACCATAACAGCAAAAGGGATTTTCTATATGTACTAAACATTATAACAGTACAAACACAGCCAAAAGCCAAAGGAGCAAAAACATCAATCAACAGGCATAGTGTGCGTCCATGCGTGTATGTATGTGTTTTCATTTTGTGTGTTCTGTCCCTTTTATCACTGAGAACATCCTTTGTCCACATGTGTGCATTCAATAGACATGATATATTTTCTGCATTTGAGTATGCATATATTTGTGTCTTTCTAGTGTCATGTGTAGTGAGTCTGTGTCTTTGTATGGGTATGTCCTTTGCCCACTTGTTTTACATCTTGGTGGAACTGCTGTCTATAGTCTCTGAAATGGTTTGATCTCTACTTGTTTCTCTTTTCCATTGTCCATTCATTTCAATTTATAAAAGTCCTTCTAGAAGAAGCAGTCATTTCTGTTGTTGCAGTTTGTGAAGTTTGTGTGTCTGCCTCCCGAACATTGTTAGGTAGATTGTTCCAGAGTTTGGGCGCTAGATAGAAAAAAGGATCTGCCGCCCGCGATAAGAGCTAACTCAAGTACTGAGGAGCCATTCACTGAAATACCATTCAGGGCTTTATAAGTAATTAACAAGATTTTAAAATCTATACGATGTTTAATAGGAAGCCAGTGCAGTGTTGACAGAACCGAGCTAATGTTGTCATACTTCCTGATTCTAGTAAGAACTCTAGCTGCTGCATTTTGAACCATCTGTAGTTTGTTTATTAAGCGTGCAAAACAATAATACAATAATTACAATAATATAACCTTGAGGTCATAAACGCATTAATTAACATTTCTGCATTTGACATTGAGAGCATAGGTCTCAGTTTATATATATGTTTAAGGTGAAAAAATGCAGTTTTACAAATGCTAGAAACATGATTGTCAAAGGAGAGATTACTGTCGAATAGCACACCAAGGTTCCTGACTGTTGACGAAGAATCGACAGAGCAGCCATCAAATGTTAGACAGTGTTATAGGTTATTATTATTAGTGTTCCTGTGGCTCAGTGGAAGAGCATCGTGTAAGCAGCGCAAAAGGTCGTGGATTCAATTTCCAGGGAACACACATACTGATAAAAAAAAATGTATAGCCTGAATCGCTATAGCCTAAGTAGCTTTGGATAAAAGTGTCTGCTAATTGCATAAATTTAAATGTAAATTGCTTGTGGGGGTTTTAGGTCCGATAATTAACACCTCTGTTTTTTTTCAGAAATTAGCAATAATAAATTACTTGTCATCCACTTTTTTTATATCGACTATGCATTCCATAAGTTTCTCAATTTGGTGTGTTTCACCGGGCCACAAAGAAATATAGAGCTGAGTATCATCAGCATAAGAGTGAAAGCTAACCTCATGTTTCCTGATGATATTTCCCAAGGGTAACATGTAAAGCTTGAAAGTAATGGCCCTATTACTGAGCCTTGAGGTACTCCATACTGCACTTGTGATCTATATGATTGCTCTTCATTCACTGCTACAACTTGATGGTGTTCAGATAAGTACGATTTGAACCATGCTAGTGCACTTCCACTAATGCCAAAAAAGTTTTCAAGTCTATTCAAAAAAATGTTTTGACCAATAGTGTCGGATGCAGCGTTAAGTTCCAGTAGCACTAATAGAGAGATACAACCACGATCGGATGATAAGAGCAGGTAATTATTCCTTCCTATTAAAGAATGAGTGGAATTGTTCCTCAGGGGATCTACAGTGCACTATTTGATGTGATACTGTAGCTGACGGCTGCATTGTTACAATTTGATCTCTAATAGTATAGATTTTGTAAGTAAAATAGTTCATAAAGTCATTGCTGCTGTGCTGTTGGCAAAAGTCAACACCTGTTGATGCTTTATTTTTTGTTAATTTTGCCACTGCATTTAATAAATACCTGGGGTTATGTTTGTTTTCTTCTAAAAGAGACTAATTATAATCAGATCTAGCAGTGTAATGCTTTTCTGTAGGATAGGGTAAGTTCCCGCCAAGCAATACGAAATACCTCTAGTTTTGTTTGCCTCAAGCTGTGCTCGATTTTCCAGGCTGCTCTCTTTAGGGCACGAGTGTGCTCATTAAACCATGGTGTTGGTCTCTTTTCCTTAATCTTCCTTAAGCGTAAAAGAGCACCTGTATCTAAAGTGCTAGAAAAGAGAGAGTCCATAGTTTCTGTTACATCATCAAATTTTTCTGTGATGTTGGATATGCTGAGGAATTGAGATAAATCGGGAAGATTACTACTACAAAGCAGACAAAGCAGTCTTTTGTAGTAGACGTGTTGGTTCTAAGATACCTGTAACAAGGAGTTGAAATTGCAGCTTTAGCTATATGGAGTTTACACAAGACTAGATAATGATCTGATATATCATCGCTTTGCTGCAGAATATCAATACCATTAACATCAATTCCATGTGAAAGTATTAAATCTAAAGTATGATTTCAACAATGAGTAGGTCCTGACACCTAACCCCGATAGAGTTCAGAATGTTGATATATATAAATGTATGTTCCTAATGCATCTTTTTCATTATCAACGTGGATATTAAAATCACCCACAATTAAGGCTTTATCTGCAGCCACCACTAACTCTGATAGAAAATCTCCAATTTTTTTAATAAAGTCTGTATGGTGCCCTGGTGGCCTGTATACACTAGCCAGTACAAACATCAAAGGAATGTATCATTAATACTCTTTCCTCTAGATAATGTAATATGAAGCACCCTTACTTCAAAGGAGTTATATTTAAAGCCTTTCTTCTGAGAAATACTGAAAATATTGCTATAAATGGTAGCAACACCTCCCCTTTTTTGCCTTTTGAATGCAGCTCATTTTTATAACAGTAATCTTGTGGGGTAGACTCACTTAAAATAATGTATTCATCTGGTTTTAGCCAGGTTTTTTACCAGAAAGGGACCTACTATTCAATAAGCCAAGCTTTATCATTTGTTTCTCTGTGTTATATACATTTTTCATCTGTTGAACATCAATGAAGTTGTTACTCATAAATTGTTTTGGATGTTTTTTATATTTTATACTTGGGAACAGACACAGTCTCTGTAGTGTGATATCTAGGTGAAAGGGTCTCTATGTGTTGAGAATTAACTGACTTCTGTGACGTGAGGCGGCTAGCCGATTGTCGGTTTAGCCAGTCTGTCTGCTTTCTGACCTGGGCCCCAGTTATTCAAGTACGAACTCTAAGACTATGTGCCATATTTGTAGAGAGAAGAGCGGCACCACCCCAGGAGGGATGAAGACCATCTATTTTCAACAGGTTAGGTCTGCCCCCAAAACTTGTCCAATTGTCTATAAAACCTATGTTATTTTGCGGGCACCACTGGATGGAGACATCCAGCCATTGAGTGACAAGATTCTGCTATGAATCTCATCACCCCGGTAAGTGTGATATGGTGATTAAGTTCCCAAAGTTTATATAAAACTGTTTAATGTTATTTTTCTAATATTGTAAAATTGTATTTAATTCGTTATTTGTGTTCATGAGAATGAAAATATATTTTGTGCATTCAGTAAATTAATTATTTCCATTCGGAATACATGCATGACGTCATCGTACGTTGGGTCGGGGTGTGCGCCCGTGATGTGCTTCATTCTCAGTAAATGCAGACACGTGAAGCCATCACACCAGCATCCTTTCTTTAATCCTTTTACACTTCTTTCCAGGCAACTTCAGAGTAGAATGCACAAAATACACTGTCGTATAAACACTGTTTGAAATATAATAAGTGAGTTGTATGTGTACAAAACTGTTATTTGATTGATAGTTTATTAAGAGTTGTCGTGAGTTCAGTGCAGTTAAGCACAATGGTTAGTATAGGTGCGCGAAAGCCCGCCATATATAATGAATGGTTAAAGTATAAATATTATTCAAATCTATAAGAGATAATATTGTTTGGCGTTATGAATTATCTTCAATTTGTACACGTGGTCGTTTAATCTGTGGTCATGGCTGTTAACTGTTATGCGTTACATTTGAGTGAATTTATTTAAAGAGTGAATTTCATATGTTTTGTCATTCAATGTAATACATCAGAACTCTGAGCAGCATATTCTCAACTGAGAATATGGATTGTATTCTAAATGTATTTTTACTTCGTCAATTTCATGTTATAAAGGTTATATATGTGTTCAATACTAGTTTAAATTCTAGTGAAAATTGTATATATATATCTTGATTATTTTGGTGCTTATCTGCATATCTTCAAAACTCTAATCTTCTAGGGAAATATATGAGATTGAGTGTAATTTTAGTAATTGTAAAAGCGGAGTATGAAAAGTGTTTCAAGTTGTTCATGTTACAGCCAGTTATTACAATGCCAAAGTCATACATGTGTTCCGACTGGTCTCGCGAGAACGTGACGAGATCCTCCCAAAACATTTAGCAGTGTTTACATTAGAGCTGCACCATTAATCGTAAAAAAAATTGCAATCTTGATTCAAACACCCACGTGATCTTTTTCATGAATGACAACGATTCAGCTATGTATATTGCAACTGTTTCACGTCACGAGTGTCAGTGGAGCGTGAGAAGCACATTTTGTAGCTGCCCATGTGTGAACGCTGTTATTCACTGATATGGGCGGTGACAAAACACACGTTGCTCAAGCTCCACTGACGCTGACGATGTGATACAGGTGCAGTGTTGCCAGATGTACGATAATTATCGTATTTATACGATAATTTTGACCTCTGTACGATGTACGATCAATAATGGAAAAAATCCCATAATGTACGATAATTTCAGAGTTTTCAGTCGTTCTTCTGCCGAAGAAGACAGTTCAGTTTAGACAGAGACAATTATCAGTTTAACAAAACGAAGCAGTAAAGTGCTAAAAAAATGAGTTCAGAAAGGAAAGGTGAGGACAGTGGAGGGGCGAAGAGGAAAGCAGAGTCTGAAGAGCAGCGGAAAAGTAAGCATAGGCCACAAACATATAGGACAGAGTGGGAAAAAGACCCCACTTTTGCAGGATGGCTAAAACCTGTCCCAGGAAACGATGCGAAAGCAGCCTGTCGTTGTTGCAATGTCCAAATGGTGGCAGAGATCACGGTTTTAAAAAATCATGAAAAGTCCAAGAAACATACAGATAAAAAGAAAAATCTAGCCCCATCACAAAGATCCATAGCACAATGCCTACAGAAACCGTCTGAAAAACAAAAGTTAGATGAATCTGTGAAGAATGCTGAAATCAAGTTAACAGGGTTCATGGCAGAGCACAACGTACCCCTGAGAATATCAGACCATTTGGTCTTGGTCTTAAAAGATATTTTCCACGATTCACAAAATATTACCCTTGGGCGCACAAAGACGACTGCTATAACCAAGCATGTCATTGGGGATTGTTATTCTGAAAGTCTAACAGAAATTCTTAAAAGAAAGAAATTCAGTGTTTTGATTGACGAATCAACTGACATAGGCAATGTAAAAACGCTGTGTGTAGTAGTTCGTTTTTTTGATGAGGGACCAAGGAAGATTCAGACCAGGTTTTGGAAACTAGTACAACTCTTCTCGAACACAGACGACCACAGACATGCTAGAGAGGGAGCCACTGCGGAACGACTTTACGCCGAGATGATGAAGTCATTCACTGATGCAGGTGTACCACTCGAAAATATTGTGGGGTTCGGGTCAGATGGCTGCAACACAATGATGGGGAAACACAACTCTGTCTCCAGCCGCCTCAAGAGTGATCTTCCAGGCATCACAGTGCAGCGCTGCGTGTGCCATTCACTGCACCTTTGCGCAAGCGAGGCATGCAGACAACTCCCTCGCAGGTGTGAGGATTTAGCCAGAAACATTTATGGGTACTTCAAAAACAGCGCAAAACGTATCGCGCAACTCCGAGAATTTCAAGATTTTTGCCATGTTGAGCCCCACAAAATGCTCAAGCCGTCACAGACTAGATGGCTGTCACTGAACGACGTTGTAAAACGTGTGTCTGCGCAATGGGATGCTCTCCGTCTTTTTTTCACAGATCAGTGGCTTGAGGCCAGACTTACTGCTGCGGAGACTATTTTTCACTCACTCAATGACCAGTCTCTACGCCTCTTCTATTATTTCCTTGAATGGGTCCTACCAAAATTCACAGATCTTAATCAGTATTTTCAGAGTGAAAAGGTGGTGATCACTTCATTGAGAAGCAAGGTCTGCGAGACTTACAAAGATCTGCTTCTGACGTTCATGGATAGGGACCATGTCATGCGCACTCCACTGAAAGACATTGACATCAATAATGGCCCAAAGATCGCACTGAGCTCAATGTACTTGGGCATAAAGGTGATGCAGCATGTGCAGCAGGCAAAAATTGCGCCAGCAAATCTGACCGATTTTTATGTGCACTGTCAGAACTTTCTACAGGTTGCCTGCGGGGAAATCAAGAAACGATTTGATTTTGATGATGCTCTCTTGACCTGCCTTGTATGCCTTTCTCCTGCCACTGCAACAGATGCAAACGCACGAGTTGAGCATCCGTCTCTGCTCCCCCTCATGGAACAAGTGCCACGGCTCATTAACATGTCAGACACAGACCGTCTCCAAGTCATTGATGACCAGTGGAGGCGATTGCCTCTCATGGCCTTGAGTGAAGACACGAAAGAAATGGATATCGATGAATTTTGGCATCATATTTCTACGTTGGAGGATTTCCAGGGGATAGCCGTGTTCAGCGAACTGGAGAAGTTTGCTCTGGATGTGCTTGTGTTTCCCCACTCAAATGCATCATGCGAACGAGTGTTTTCAAAAGTAAATCTAATCAAAACAAAACCACGAAACCGACTTATCACAGACACTCTGAATGGACTCCTGCACACATCGGAGTGTGTGAAGAATGCTGGTGGGTGTCACGCCTTCAAACCGACAAACACTATGCTGCGCTCCATGACGGCATGCAATCTGTACCGTAAAAGGATTCCCCAACCAACAACATCTGCCAACACAGCACAAGTGGATGTGGCATCTGATGATAACAGCGACTTAGAGATCGAATTTGAATCTTTCGAGTGTTAATTGTGCACTTTTTTTCTCTCTCTTTATCAGTTTAATTATGCTCTAGTTCAAAATGTGGACTGTCGGCATATCTTTTGCACTTTGGCAAAAAAAAAGTTAAGTAGCCAGACTTCCTCCAGTTAGTGTGTGAGCATATTACACAGCTTGTTTAAATTGGCTGTAAAATTTTTTGGAAAATAAAATTGTTGTAAAATATATATATTTTATGCGTTTGGATAATTTTTCTCAAAAAACGATAAATTTGAGGTTTTGGTACGATACTTTGACATTTCTAATCTGGCAACACTGTACAGGTGTTAAAGACATTAAAATCTGCATTCATGCTGCTGCTGGTCCAGAAAGAGCCACCACACATCATAATGCCTGTGTTCAAAACACTTAAATAACAGAAGGACTAGGGAATAGGGATGCACCGAATGTTCGCCAACTGAAAATAGCAACAACAAAAAAAGCTATTTCGGTGTTCGGAGGAATAAGCGAGATGACTGAATAAATTGTACCAAACAATGACGTGACACGATCAAATAGAGGTGTGCACTAATGCAGAAACACATCTGCAGCGTGAAAGTATTTAACACCGTACGAGAAAGAAATGTACAGAAATCATTACAAGCACGAAACATCTCATGTCTCTGATGAGAAGAAAGGTGGTTGATGCTGGTTAATGTATGATGAATGAAATCGCAAAATGGGCTCAAACGATTAGTAAATAAACTGCATAATGTTGTGTTTTCTAATACACGCACGGATTGCATGTCATGCTATTCAAAAAGCACCGCAGGAGCTCGCTGGCGCCAGGGCTCAAAGTCCAAAGCGCGAGAAAAATCTGCGCTAAAACACTGTTACTCGTCATCTTCCCAAACTCGTCAGAATCATTTATAAATCTGCTGTAGACAAAAAGAAACCTTGAGGTCTTCCTGTGGGTTTCTGCCAAAATAAAAGCTCCATAAACATTCATAAATGTTAGTATTATAATTTTAATGTTGTTCTGTAAAATTAAACAATAAAGTAAGACAATAGTAATGATAATAATAATTACCCTACAACAGCTCTATTAATATATTTATTATAAAATTCAAGCAGGGTTCAAATTGGGATCTGTAATGTATTCTAATGTTTTAAAAGAAGTCTCCTTTACAGCAAGGCTGCATTTATTTGTACAGAACAAAATACGTCTGATTCAAGAATGGGGTCTCAAAAAAGTAAATAATTTGTGCTTTGTTGGTATAATGTCTGATAGAATGTTAAAAAATGTTCAGTGTTAAGTAGATATTTTTAAATTGTTGTTTTTTAATTGTTTTATTTAATTTAAAAAGCAGTACAAAACAATAAAAAACACTTTTTGGCTATTTAATTTATGCAATGGTGAAAAAATGCATAGGCCTACATGGGGGGGGGGGGGGAATTAAAGCATCTTAACACTTGTATTGTAAACGACATCCCGTTTAAAATGTATTTGTCACTGAATCATTAATTCAGGAGATTGCAATAGTGAAATAAGTCTTTATGAAGTGAGACACTGACTTCTTTGAATTTGTATTTTGTTCAAATTAATATATTTTTAAAAGACTTAAGCAATGAACATTGTGTAAGAACCACTTGTAAATTACATTATTTAGTTTAGTTTTCTAATTTTTTTTTTCAGAATCGTGAGAGAATCATGATCTCCAATTTATAAAAAAAAAGAAATTGTGATCCTCAATTTATCCAGAATCGTCTAGCTCTAGTTTACATTTTTTTACTGCATATAATTAATTAAAATATAAGTTTAGTTTCATAAAGTACAAGTTCATTTCAAAATGCAAAATTTTTTGCATTTTGTGTTTTTCAGTCGAATAAAAGGTTATTTTTCCCTATGTATTTCATCATTGAGGATTTTTTTTTAAAGTCTAAAAATCTTGTCTCGTCTCGTGGGATAAGTGTCTCGTCACACCCCTATCATTTATCATACAGTGTATGTAAAGCTTCATTGATTATAACAGGAGTTTTGAGTGCTTAAACTCTGGATAGACTGAAGTCAGTGATAATATTAATGTGAATGTTCTTTGCTCGCTTTCTCCATAATTCGTAATAGTCATGTGCTATTTTGGTATTCAGCAAGAGCGGTTGTGAGACAGTGTGTTCTCTGTAGTTATTTTTATTTTAATTTATCATCGTCATGGTAAATTATTGTGTTTGTGGAGGTTGCACAAACTCCAGCCTGTTAGGACATCGAGTCCACAGGTTTCCTAACGGTATCTTCACGGTCTAGGAGCATTAGTCCTGGTGAAGAGACGACTTCACTGATGCATCTGCTTAAAACAACGCGGTGGTGTGTAACTTAGCGATCAATTTATACAAGAAGATTATCATCCCGGCAATATGATGCAGTCCAACATGAGATACTGAATCAAGAAGCGAGTGAGATTCCGAGCTGGTGCGGTTCCTTCGGTGCACACAGCACCTTCATCGGGTCCCGGTCAACCTGTGTTCGGCCATGATGCGGGAGACATGATGCTCACGGATCTGTCAGAGATGCTACTCCACGGAAATGTCAACTGTGCACCGTAAGTCTTGTGCAACCGCAGCTAGCTTGTAAGCATTAGCAATATCGTTATATTTTTACAAACCGTGTAAAAACATAACCGTATGAGAAGGCGGTTCTGGTAAGTTAACCTCAGTTTGCTAATATTGTAACCATCAAGTCTAGTGACAGCTTAGTGACATTGTTTGCACAGCTAATTGGTAATTTGTTTTTCTGTCATGTGGTGTGTTTATAAGGCTGTAGAAGACGGGAGTGTGAAGATATGAAGTGGAGTGGAGTTATTAATCACCTCTACTGGACTGCAGCTTCCACTCCTAATGGAGATGCAGATGTGATGGAGGACAAGTGGAAAAGCATGGTCCGCAGTGAATGTGATCTAAACTTGGGCTTGCTTCTCCCAGCATATGCTGTCTGGGAGAGGAATACTGTCACCACAGGCTTATGAGAACACAGCACTGTCTTGTCTTCCACTACACCTGCTCCTCTTTCCAAATCCGTCCAGAGGATCAACAAGTTGAGGCTGTTGATGTCTATCTAGTACAGCATTCACAATTTAACACACTTTAACAACTCATTAGTGTGATACCCACACAGAAGATTGTTACCCGCTCGTTGTGCTTGTCAGCGTTGCCTAGCACCGCGCACCTGACGAGGTAATCAGAGCGGTTACAGGTGTAGCTCGTCTGCACTGCCTATATCTGGCTGGCGTTTCTGTGGTGGGTTGTCAAATCGTTGTTGCTCATGTGTTGTCTTACTCTCTGTCAGTCTTCCTGTTCCTGAGTCAGTTCTCGCCTGGTTGCTGTTCGGTATTCCTGGAGGGTGCGGCCTGGACTGAATTCTCTGCCCGAGCTGGAGACTCTGCACTGCCGGGTTAACTGCACCTGCACTACCGGATTGTCTGCACCTCCACTGTGTTTTGGAGTTGTCTAATAAAGACTGTCTACTTCACTCGCAATTGGATCTGGAGTTTTTGTATCGTGACAATATGTTTGGTGCATCTATATATATGTAAGGAATAATTGACTACGGGCCGTTGAATTATTAGAAAAATAATGAATCATGCATTATTTTTTCTAATAAATATTTTTCTAATAATTCAATGGCTCTGAGTCAATTATTCCGCTGATTATTATTCAATTATTCCGTTTATACTATGGTTGCCACACCTCAAGACATCGATCACTAAACACCAATTACATATGGGTATAGTCATTTCATACACTTAAAAACTGCAACAGAGGTGGAAATACAATGTTTAAGTACATTAATTATGTTTCCATCTTTGTTGCCACAGTTTGGAAGTGACTTTTTATTTTCTAAAGAAGGGGGTGTCCCAGTACTTTTGTCCATATAGTGAATGTACAAGTCATTTGTGTTTGGTGATGAGTTTTTGGCTAAAGGCCTGCATTTAAAGTAACATCAGAGGTGTTCAGCTGGGATTAGGACTTGGCTTTCTGCAGACCAGTCAAGTTCTTCCACACTGATTGAATCATAATTTATCTTTGATCCTTGCCTTATACACAGAGGCACTGTCATGTTAGAATAGAAAGAGGTCCTGTCCAACCTGTTGCTATACAATTAGAAGTACACAAATCCCTAGAATATCATTATATGCTTAAACATTAAGATTTGTACTCATGGAAATTACTAAAGTAGTCAAACCTTTCATTAAAAAGGTTCCCAATACTTTTGGCAATATAGTGTATATATATTTGTTGATTAACAGTTGCAATGTTGTGTTTTGAGTTAGGTACCAACAGTGCTATTAAATAATATTTGTTATGATTTAATGCTGTAAAAATAAAACTGAATTGAATTAACCATAAATGCAGATCTGCTTGATATATATCTGATGAAAACTTCATAAACACGTTTTTATACAGTAAGACAATTTTTGATTGTGATTATTTTTTCATTGATTGTAAACACAATGGAACCATTCAAAAACTTTATAAAGTCCTCCTTCCTCTGTAAACTGTCTTCTAATGGCTGACACAACACATGCAGGTAAGGGCTGCTCAGAACACCATAGAGGACAACTTGTCTGTATACTGTCAATATTGATTGTCTTACCAATGGCATCAAAAAGTGTGACTTGCAGGTAGTTGTGACCTATCTAAATATGGGCAACTTGTAATAAAAAAAAATATTCAGTTGGTTTTCAAATATTTAATATACTATGTGCAGTGCTTTGCGTAAATGAGTACACCCCCTTTGAAAAGTAAAATTTTAAACAATATTTAAACACAAAAACCATTTCCAAAATGTTGACAAGACTAAGTTGAATTTATAACATGAAAGTAAGGTTAATAATATAACTTAGATTACACATTTTTCAGTTTTACTCAAATTAGGGTGATGCAAAAATGAGTACACCCCACAACAAAAACTACTAAATCTAGTACTTTTTTATGGCCTCCATGATTTTTAATGACAGCACCAAGTCTTCTAGTCATGTAATGAACAAGTTGGTGACATTTTGCCAGATCTATCTTTTTCCATTCTTCAAGAATTACCTCTTTTAGAGATTGGATGCTGGATGCTCAACTTGTCTCTTCAGAATTCCCCATAGGTGTTCGATTGGGTTCAGATCAGGAGACATACTTGGCCACTGAATCACTTTCACCCTGTTCTTCTTCAGAAATCCAACAGTGGCCTTAGATGTGTGTTTAGGATCATTGTCATGTTGGAAAAGTGCACGACGACCAAGGGCACGGAGTGATGGTAGCATCTTCTCTTTCAGTATAGAGCAGTACATTTGTGAATTCATGATGCCATCAATGAAATGCAGTTCCCCGACACCAGCAGCACTCATGCAGCCCCACATAAGGACACTGCCACCACCATGTTTCACTGTAGGCACCATGCATTTTTCTTTGTATTCCTCACCTTTGCGACGCCATACAGTTTTGAAGCCATCAGTTCCAAAAACATTTATCTTGGTCTCATCACTCCAGAGTATAGAGTCCCAGTAGTCTTCACCTTTGTCAGCATGGGCTCTGGTAAACTCTAGGCAGGCTTTTTTTGTGCCTGGGCTTTAGGAGAGGCTTCTTTCGTGGACGGCACCCATGCATGCCATTCCTCTGCAGTGTACGCCGTATTGTGTCACGGGAAATAGTCACCCCAGTTTGGCTTTCTACTTCTTTAGATAACTGCAGTGAACTTGCATGCGGATTTTCTTCAACCCTTCTCATCAGAAGACGCTCCTGATGAGGTGTTAACTTCCGTGGACGACCTGGACGTCTCTGTGAGACGGTTGCAGTTCCATCTGTCTGATCTAAGAAAAAAAAAGATCCTCCATGGTTCAGTTCTGGCACTCACATGTCTATTATAGGCACTTTCAGTGATAGACAGGGGTCTTCATGGGCACTCTGAACAGTGTACGGCTATGCTGCCTTATACACAGCTAATTGTAATGCCCTGTGTGATCTTTCACATAGGGTTTTTCACCATTTTGAAATTCTTCACCATTTTGAGCTACAGTGCCTTTTGTGTGATTGGACCAAAGTGGCTAGCCTGCTTACCCATACAGCAATGAATCTTGGGTGCTCATGGCCGGTTCATTGGTCCTTCCTTGCACCACCTTTGGTAGGTACTAACCACTGCATTCCAGGAACACCCCAAAAAACTTGCCATTTTGCAGATGCTCTGACCCAGTCTAGCCATTACTATTTCACCTATGTCAAAGCAACATATCTTCTTCAAAGCAACTTGCCCATTTTTCCTGCTTCCAAAACATGAAATTTAAGAACAGACTGTTCACTACTGCATAATTTATCCCATCCCTCGACAAATGCCAAAGTAATGATATAATCAATGTTATTCACTCCACCTGTCAGTTGTTTTAATGCTGTGGCTGATCAGTAGAACTTCAAAAGTTCCTATTATGGCATCATATACAACTTTAAAAATATCTCTAATGATATTGTATGAAACAAAAAAGGTCATTGAGGTATCTTTATTGTGATATAGATATTTTAAATATTGTTCTTTTATGACACATTATGACATCATAGGGCATTTCAGAATGTTCTCATATGACATCATACAGAACTTCGGTCTTTCTGTCCAAACTCTTGGTCATCATTTCTTTAAAGAAAGACAGAGGATGAGAAAGGTACATTTTATAAGTAACCAAGATTAGTTTCTGAAAGACAAATAAAGTCTTATGACGCACTACTGCCTACCCTATTATTTCCTATTACTGTCAGGGCCGTAAAGAAGATGGATGATTCCATTTTAGCTCAGGGAGGTAATGCCAGCTCCTGACACAGCTGAACTCTGAAGCTTTAAATTTATATGTACCAGGGGGCTCATCATTTTCATCAGTGTAAACTCACCCAGCAGGAGAATAAGTCAGACATACACACACAAAGAGAACAAATATAGGCTGAAAAACAACTGATTTATGTTAACTTGCTTTTCTATTCACTCTGAAAAATTTCACTTTGAAAGGCACAAAGTCATGCTGGAAAACAACAGCTATTCATTAAAATCAAAACACATTGCCAACTTGTTTGGAACAACATTTCAATAGCATTCATACCAGAAGAAAGGTGGGTCAGTGCCAGACGCGATTTCTTTAAGACTGCAAGGGAAGCTCAGCTTCCCCTATAATTGTCAAAAAATGAATGGTCAAATATATGTACTATTATGTTAACATTTTATTGACTAAAAATGCGTTAAACACGTTCATCTCGAACGAAAACAATTTCGTTCAGAATCAGCTACTTAGGTCGGCTGACTCGATTTCCTTCTCATTCATTCCCGTAGCGTACAGTGCATTACTCTGTTGAAGCCCAGCGTCCATTGACTTCAATGGGGCTGCTTTAAACAGTTTTTTTTCAGTGCTTAGAAACAAGACGGTCATTGGATAATGCTGCGATTATGTCCCGCCCACGGACGCTCAGCGTCTCTGGGATGAATGGAGGAGTGGGCTGGCCCGGACTCCAAGCATCTGCGTGATGATTGGAGGGTCTGTCGAAAGACTGCATCTCCTTTTGATTGACAGCGATTTTGTACTATAAAAGTCACTGACACTGAAGCTATTCGAGCTCAGTCCCATCGCGGAAGTGTAGTCGAAAGACAAACTGCTGCAACCTATTTCTTGGTATTTGCTTGGTGAAATTGCTAGCCAATTTTCATCATACATTTCACCCAGATTCCTTGTTTCAGTTCAACCTAATTCCCATATTTCGAGTTTAATATCTTTTTTTAGATCGTTTGTTCATTCATTCATTCATTCATACATACATACAGTAGGCTAGAACATTTTCTTGAAAAGGAATGTTGGGCAGAATTTAGGTATAAATAAATGGTAAATTTTTATGATGTTGGCCAAAAATGAGCTTCCCCTCTTTGAAAGACCAGCAGCCGCCACTGGTCAGTGCAAATCTTTCTCCAGGTGCATTGTTAGCGAGGGACAAGTTTAGATGGATTTCCAGGGCCCAGGCCCTGACAAAAATTTCAACTGAGGAGGACCCCAAGCAATAAACAGATTCAGAAACTCTAGTGATGTCTCTTTCTAATGTCCTCAAAATCATATACAATTACCCCAAAAAACATAATTTCTATAAAGTATATACAACTAAACTTCCGCAAATGTCTAAACAGGTATAAATGCTTTATGCTATAAGACATATGCTGACTTGGATTTTGTTGTATCTTTGGAAGGAATGTATGGCACATTTAAACAAAAATTACACTTGATCTGGTTTAGCGTGACTGCTCTCTTTACTTGGTTTTTCGTATAACAACTTTCACCGGAACACTTCTGGATTCAACGCAACACTGCATTCTGGGAGATGTAGTTAAATAGACAACGTTAACAACATACACAACATTTCCTCCCCTCTTACTCTTAAGGTCAACATAATAAACAATGAATTATCACTTGAGAATGAAGGTAAATCAATCAATCAATCTTTCTTATTAAATGTATTCTATATAGTGGTGGGCCGTTATCGGCGTTAACGTGCTGCGTTAACGCGAGACTCTTATCGGCGATAAAAAAAATATCGCCGTTAATCTATTCTCAAAATTGGGTTGGGAGCTGGGTCTATACTACGCAAGCTATGATGACTTTCACCCTGATATTTTAGCGCGGATGTATACCTAGCCGAATTGCACTGCAGGGGGCGAGAACGAGTCTTCGAACTAGAGGCTCGCAGTCCGTGATGGACAGATTGTTAACGGCTGGTCTATGTGGTAATACAATCGGCCAGGACATCCAAACGCTCACCTATCATTCATCAACCTCAAATATGGCTTTTCATCTGAAAGATGTATGTAGTAGCAACTTTACATGGCCGCTCAATATGATGTTAACCTAGAGAAACGTGCGCTATTGAAGTGTTTGTGTGGAAGCGCGTTTGCTGCAGGACAGGCTCCGGTGCGTTCACTTGCTCTTAAAATCTCCGTCATTTTTGGTCATACAGATAAAAGTAGCCTAATACATCTTTCGAATCTGTAAAGACTCTACGTTTATTTGTGTGCACTCAGAATAACAACGAAACGTTGCGCTTTTAAGCAAACAGGATGCGCTTTAGGTCTCATGTGAACTTGAGCTAGAAACTCCGTCTTTGAAAAATATATCTATAGAGAGTGAAATGTCTAAAAAATAAAAATAGAAGACGTGTGTGTTAGCATGGATGATTTACATGAAATTTAATCTGTGCAACACTGCATAAGATGGCTTTCAGTTCAATATAATAACAAAAAACGACATTTTGGGTTTTTATTCAACTAATAAGGTGGGCACGCTGTGATCTGTACTATATTTTTACTGTAATTGACAGTTATCGGCAAAAAACAAAACAACAACACGGGAGTGGGAGGGAATGGGAGTCATTCTTCCGGGAGTGGAACGGGATTTTCCTCCAGTTTTTTCGTGGGATTGGGACGGGAAGAGATTAAAGTTTGTGATGCATTTTGGAAACAGGAGATGAGCCCCTGGTCTAATGCGCCACCTGGCTTGAGAAACCCGTTCTCAAAGACTTACTTTTAGTCATTATTTGGGTAGCACTCATATTCTGAATGCCTTCGGCAGAATTCAAATGAGTCATTTTAATCTAGATTAATCTAGATTAATTCCAAAATTAATCTAGATTAATCTAGATTAAAAAAATTAATCTATGCCCACCTCTAATTCTATATTAACACAACTAACTTCCTGGGAATGAGGGTGGACTACCTCAAACCCTAGCTTACCTTTAGGGGATTATTCTGCCCCGAAACAACAAGGGTAGCCCCTAACAAATTGTGATTCAAAAAGAGGTGGGCGCAGCTCCCTTATTGGATACCGGCGACCTGCTTGGCTTTCATTTTCTGTTGAAACAACAGGGGATGACGGCTTCTTAGTAGGTGGGGAGTTTGGGGTCTTGGTAGGCTCGGTGGTGAATGTCACGAAAGCTGGTGAGCTGTCGTCTACTTGATCAGCAACATCGGAAACTCCAGGATGATCTGTGGATGTATTGACACCACTCAGCAGCTGATTCATATGTCTCCTCCAGAGAAGGTTCCCAGCAGTTTTAACTTTATATGACACAGGACCCGTCTGGGTCTCCACAGTAGCTGAAATCCATTTCGGGCCACTGCCATAGTTCAGCACAGGCGAGCCTGTCGAGAATGTTCTGTCTTTGGCTCGCAGTTTCCGTCACTGTACCTGATTATTTTGTTGTCGAAGGACAGTTTCTTTGAGGGTTGCTGGTTTAAGCAGCTCAAAGCTTGTCCTAAGCTCTCGATTGAACAACAAATAAGCTGGCGACACTTTAGTAGTTGCATGTGGAGTACTACGATAGCACAGCAAGAAGTTATGAAGGCATTGATGAAATGTACCTTGCCCAATTGAAGCTTTCAAAGCATGTTTCATGGTCTGAACGAACCTTTCTGCTAGCCCATTTGTTGCAGGATGATAGGGCGAAGACTTGATGTGCTGTATCCCATTTGCCAGTAGAAACGTGGCCATCTCATGTGAAATAAATTAGGGGCCCTGTACAACTGTACAAGTGGTCCAAATCTACTGAAAATGTATCCCAACTTCTCAATTGTCTTGTCAGCTGAGGTAGATTTCATGATAGCCACTTCAGGCCACTTACTGTGGGCATCCATGACCACCAACAGCATTTTGTCCTCTACTGGGCCTGCAAAATCAGCATGATTGCGATGCTATGGTTTCTCTGGATATTCCCATGGGTGCAGCGGTGCCAGTTGTGATACATTGCGTATGCTCTGACATGACGTACATGTTCTGGCCTTTTCCTCAATTTGGCCATCCACTCCTGGCCACCAGAAGTAAATCCTGGCAATCTCTTTCATGCGGACCATACCACAGTGTCCCGCGTGCAGCTGTTTTAGCACCGATTTTCGCAGAGCTGGTGGAATAATCACTCTCCTTCCCCACAACAAACAGCCTGACTGCACCGAAAGTTCATGACGTCGAGAGATGTATGGTTTGAGCTCTAGGTCATCATTCTTGCCTTTCCCGGTCATGACAAAATCCATGACCTTGGACAAGATGGGGTCATTGCGTGTGCCCTTGCGCACTTGTGCTGCTGTCACTGGGGCCCTTTCCACTTGACTGAAATAGAAAATTTGAGCCACTTTTGCCTCTTTTACTGGGTCAGCGAGAGGCAATCTGGAAAATCCGTCCGCATTTCTGTGCAACTCCGACTTGCGGTACTTGATGTTGTAGGTGTGAGCAGATTATAACAAAGCCCATCTTTGCTTCCTACTAGCAGCAAGAGAGGGAATGCCATGGTAAGGGCCAAAAATCGCAGTAAGCGGACGATGATCAGTCAGCAGCGTGAACTTCCTTTCAAAAATATACTGGTAAAACTTGCGCACTCCAAACACAATGCTCAATGCTTCGCGTTCAATCTGAGCATAGTTTGCTTCGGCTTTCCTCAGACACCTTGAAGCAAATGCGATCGGCTTCTCTTGACCATTCGGCATGATGTGAGACAAGACAGCTCCCACGCCATATGGGGAAGCATCGCAGGCCAGCTGAATCGGAAGAGCAGGGTCAAAATGGGTGAGTGCTTTTGATTTTAACAAAGTCTCTTTCGCTTTGTTGAATGTCTCCTGATTCAGTGGTCCACCTCCAACTATTTTCATAACACAACAATTTGTGTAGAGGTTTCAGCAGGGTAGCGATGTTTGGAATGAACCCCCCGTAATAATTAAGCAAACCCAGGAAAGAACGCAGCTGGCTGACATTTTTGGGCTCTGGAGCATCCACTATGGCTTTAACCTTGGATGGGGACTTATGTAAACGGGAGACATTAATGACATGGCCCAGGTATTCAACTGCTGACTGGAAAAATTCACATTTGTCCTTCCGCACTCTTAATCCGTAATCTTTCAGTCTCTTGAGGGTAGCGTCCAGGTGCTGCAAGTGTGACTCTTCGTCCCTGCCAGTCACAAGAATGTCATCTAAGTAACACACTACTCCCGGAAGCCCTGCCAGAATCTGGTCCATTGCTTGTTGAAACAGGGATGGAGCTGAAGTAATTCCGAACGGTAAACGCTTATAACGAAATAGGCCCTTGTGTGTGTTGATAGTGAGAGGTTCTCTGGACTCTTCCTCAACATGTATTTTCAGATATGCCTGGTTGAGATCTATTTTACTGAATTTTTGTCCTCCAGTCAGTCCAGCAAAGAGATTGTTAATGTGAGGTAAGCGGTATTGTTCTGTAGACAACACTGGATTTACAGTGACTTTAAAATCCCCGCAAATTCTTATGCCACCATCTTTCTTTATAACTGGAACAATAGGTGTTGCCCACTTGCTGACGCTTACTGGTTCAAGTACACTATTCGCCACTAGTTCGGTTAGCTTGGGTTTAAGTGCATTTGGCAGGGGCCGGGCCTTTAAGAATTTTGGCTGGCATTCTGGCTCAACAGTCAATTTCACATTTATTCCTTCCATGATGCCTAGCTCCTGTTTGAAAACTTCACTGTGTTTCCGAAGGACACCCTCTAAGTATAGTGTTTCCGGTGTCATCATGTGTATGACCTGCCAGTCCACCTTAAGTTGTTCCAGCCAGGAACGTCCCATCAGTGAGGGATGATCACCCCAAACAACATACAATGGCAGTTTTTTTGTTTGTTTGTTTAGTTCAACTGTTACTTGGGTGAGGCCTTTCATGGTCACTGATTTGCCAGTGTAAGTTTTAAGAGACACATCAGGTGGTGTGAGTGGCAGGTGGCTCAATTTTTCATAATATACCACATCCGACACCAGCAACACTGCAGCACCAGTGTCGATCTTCATTTTCACTGGCTGTCCTTCCAGCAGCGCGGTGACTCTATATGCCCTAGTTCCCCCTGCGACAGTAAGCACATGCAAAGGGAATTCATCATCCGATGTGTCTGTGACCCTCTTGTTTTCTTGGTCAACGGTGAATACATGTTTCTTTTGCTTCCTTCTGAATGTGGTTTTCTGCTGCATTTTTCCTTTTTCTGCCTTATTTCTACATGCCAGTGTTCATTTTTTTTTACAGCTATGGCACTCCGTATCCTTATACCAACATGTGACCGGTGAGTGCCCCGTCTTACCACAGTAGAAACATGGGCCTTTGTTTTCCATTTGTTTTTCAGTCTCCATTTTATAGACTTTACTGTTTGAGCTCAGTTGCTGAGCTTTCTTAGCAGCCAATTCCATAGACATGCTCAGTTCAATTGCTCTTTTTAGTGTCAAGTTGCTCTCAGTTAACAGTCTTTTCTGCATGCCCTCACAGCGGAGTCCACACACTAACCTGTACCGAAGTGTGTCGTTTAGTACATCACCAAATTCGCAATGCTCAGCTAATTTCTTTAGCATTGCCACAAACATTGTCACAGTTTCTCCTTCTAGCTTATTTCGTCGGTGGAACCGAAATCGCTCTGCAATTACTAAGGGCTTTGGAGAGAAATGTGCTTTGAGAGTGTACATTATTTGATCATACATTTTCTCTCCAGGTTTCTCTGGTTGTAGGAGGTTATGCTGTAGAGTGAATGTCTTTGGACCCATCACACTTAAAAAAGTGGGTACAGCTTTCTTTTGATCAATATCATTTCCTGCGATAAAGTATTCAAGTCGTTCTGTATAAGAACACCACTGCTCACTGCTTTCATCAAATGGACCCATATTGCCGAAAACTGATGCCATTTTGTTCCGCTCTCCATCATTAACAATCAATTCCGTCACTTATCTAAATCATTGTCTGTCCTCCCCTTTTTTTTAAAACGTGGATTAGCAGCAGGGTCACCTTTTTTTCTCTCTCTCTCTCTCTCTAGTGATTTCACCGTCAAGCCGCTTCACTTCCGCATCTTTATAACACACGCGGAGTAACTGAATCCTCGTCGCCACTTGTATCTTTGAAAGGAATGTATGGCACATTTAAACAAAAATGACACTTGATCTGGTTTAGCGTGACTGCTCTCTTTACTTGGTTTTTCATATAACAACTTTCACCGGAACACTTCTGGATTCAACGTAACTGCATTCTGGGAGATGTAGTAAAATAAACAACATTAACAACATACACAACAGATTTAGTGCAATTTGATTTATTGCAATTCCAATTAGTGCAAAAATCACTTTAGTGTTACCAAAGTTAGCAAGATTAAGCAAGATAAAACGAATTATGCATGCCATGTTTGTCTCTCTGCAGCAATCCTTGTGGCTTATTCATGGTTCATAATTCAGCCAAAGCCAGATCGCTGAAATTACTATTATTTTTCATTGATACTGCACACTGTACTTCCGCTCTCTTTGGTTGCGGTGGCAACTACTGCCACTTTGTAATAAATACATTCCATTATACTGTAGAAATACAGTCATATTTTACTCTGGCTGTAATATTAAATATCTTAAGACTATTCTCTAGGCTATTTGGAATTCACAGCAAAAAATAATATTACCATAACTCCATAATTTTGTGTTTTTTGTCCTCTGTATGTTGACTGGCAGTAGATATTATAAATGAGGCATAGTATAATGGTAACACCTGTATTCCCTTTCTGTTAGTCATTTTCGTCATTTTGTCGAAATGGGTTAATGCCTCCTGACATTGAGAGTTCGGCTGGACTCCCACCTTCAGGTGCACAATTTCCCCTCCACACTCTAAGCATTCAATAATCACTCCACTCCAGCTCCGCTCCAGGTTCACAAGTTCCTCGCCTTCATTCCATGCTAAAATTTACGACTAACGTATTTCAGTATTTTTTTAAACATCACAAAGTTCTGTTAAGAACTTATATTAAAGGGGACCTATTAAACCTCTTTTAACAAGATGTAAAATAAGTCTCTGATGTCCTCAGAGTGTGTATGTGAATTTTTAGCTCAAAACACACCACAGATATTTATTTATAGCTTGTTAAAATTGCCACAGATCCTTTCTGTGCTTGTCCCTTTAAATGCAAATGAGCTGGTGCTCCCGGACCCCTTTTCAGAAGAGGGCGGAGATTTAAGAGTTCGTGCTCTGGCAATATTGATGCTGGCCTTTGCAATTAAACATTCTACTATTAGTACAAACCTGTTATCTTTAAAGGAAACTTCTCAGTTTAAAAGTTAGTCATCTGAATGTACTGTGCATAATATATTATAACAAACTAATTCAAGCAGTTGACTTCACATTGTTTTTATATACATTTTTTAAGTACCACATTCATTACAATCATTCTAGTAGCACATGAAGGCAGCATCAGTGAAAATAAGCAGAGACAATGGCAGCTTTAGCAACATTAGCCTTACAGAGTGCCAAGACACTCTCTTAGAAAAGCAATTTGGAAAACAAAATAAGACTTCTATGTTTGTTGGTGCATTCCAAAACACAGAAGAGAATATGGAGCTGCTTGTTTGGAGAGACTGTTTATGATTTATTGAGATGATAAAAAAATAAGAGGGTGGATTTTTACCATTAGGCCTTCAAACAATGCGGCCATACAACTGTTCAAACATCTTATAAAAGTGATTTTTGCATAAAAGGTATCTTAGCGCTGCATTTGACACTATCGATCACAACATTCTTTTGAATAGACTTGAAAACTTTGTTGGCTTTAGTGGAAGTGCATCAGCATGGTTCAAATCGTACTCATCTGTCCGCCATCAATTTGTTGGAGTGAATGAAGAGATATCATATCGATCACAAGTGCAGTATGGAGTAGCTCAAGGCTCAGTACTAGGGCTGTTAATTTTCACGCTTTACATGTTACCCTTGAGAAATATCATCAGGAAACATGGGGTTAGCTTTCACTGTTATGCTGATGATACTCAGCTCTATATTTCTTCACGGCCTGGTGAAACACACCAAATTGAGAAACTTATGGAATGCATGGTCGATATAAAAAACTGGATGACGAATAATTTTTTTATGACAAAATTCTTAAAAAACAGAGGTGTTAATTATTGGACCTAAAAACCACAAAAGTAATAACCTAGAACACTGTCTAACACTTGATGGCTGCTCTGTCGATTCTTCATCATCAGTCAGGAACCTAGGTGTGCTATTTGATAGCAGTCTCTCAGTTGACAGCCATGTTTCTAGCATTTTTAAAACAGCATTTTTTTCATCTCAAAAATATATCTAAACTGAGACCTATGCTCTCAATGTCAAACGCAGATATGTTCATTAATGCATTTATGACCTCAAGGTTAGATTATTGTAATGTTTTTTTAGCTGGTTGTTCTGCACGCTTAATAAACAAACAACAGATGGTCCAAAATGCAGCAGCTAGAGTTCCCTTTCAGTCGGTCACTCCGAGTCACGTCGGATGACCGACGAAATTGGGATCTCGCCAGAGAGACCTATCCACTTCGAGTGTAACTAACGAGCCAATGGACATTGGCATGCGATCATTGCATCCAGCTGCCGCTGATCACAGCGTGAGTATAAGAGGCAGCCGGTGCACCGCATTAATCATCCTTTCGCTTCGGAGCCGAGCGGTGGTGCATCACTACTGCTCTCCTAACCCTGCGAGTGAAGAGACTAGCGTGCGAGTGCGGGCGTTATAGCGCAGCAGCGGTGGTCGCGGTCTCACGGGAGAAAAGAGCGGTTCCCGTGAAGACAGCCACATTAGGAGTGTGCGGTGGCCAGCTCCCCTGCGTGCTTCAGCACTGAAAGAGCGTACTTCTCTGAAAGAGTAACACGGGTTATCGCGTATTTTTAAAGATGTCTTATCACCCGTGCGTTTCTGGGTGCGGTCGGTCTCTGGCGCCTCAGGACGGTCACGATCGCTGCCTCACGTGTCTGGGCATTCAGCATGCTGAGGAGGCTTTCGTGGATGGTTCATGTTCTTCTTGTGGGGACATGACCATCTCGGAGTTGCGCAATAGACTCCGCTGTGTCAAACATGGCGGGGTCCCTCTGCCTCTGCCGCGATCTGGCGTTCGCCCTGGCACACGGGGCGGCACAGCATCCGGTGGAGTCAGAGGTGATTTGAGGATTACGGTGAGGGCTTCCCCAAGTGGAGTTCCTCACCCCTCAAGCACTCCGCAGCCGGCGGGGGTACCGTTGGTTCGGAGTGGGGCCTCTACTGTCACCCGTTTCCTTCGGCACTCCCCCTGATGACCTGATGTCGATCGCGGCATCGGAGGGCTCTCTCTCTCTCTCCGGGGATGACGACTCGGCTGCGTTGCCCCCTTCGGGTGTAGTAGTGTTGCCCGAGCCAGACCCAGAGATGACGGCTATGCTTTCCCGGGCCGCCGAGAACGTCGGGCTCATGTGGAATCCTCCACCGCGTCCCGACCCTTCAAGGTTGGACGAGTGGTTTCTCGGGGGGGGGGGGGTTCGCGCTGGTTCTCAGCGCCCCCCTCCGGTGCCATTCTTTCCAGAAGTGCATGAGGAGCTTACAAGATCATGGAAGGCATCTTTTACTGCCCGAAATAAATCTTGTGGCTCCTCCCCCCTCACCACCCTCGATGGTGGAGCCGCTTTGGGGTACACGGGCATCCCCTCTGTGGAGCGATCTGTGGCCATGCAACTGTGTCCAACAGTCACTTCCACTCTGCGGGGTGAACCGTGTCTCCCCTCACGGGCCTGTAAGTATTCGTCAGGCCTCACTGGCAGTGCTTATAGAGCCTGTGGGGAGGCGGCTTCTGCCCTACACGCCATGGCGTTACTGCAGGTCCATCAGGCCAAAGCACTGAGAGACCTGCACGAGGGTGGTCACGACCTGGCGGTTCTACATGAGCTGTGTGCTGCGACGGACCTCGCGCTCTGAGCGACGAAGGTGACCGCACAGTCTCTGGGTCGTGCGATGTCCACGCTTGTGGTCCAGGAGCGCCATCTCTGGCTGTGTCTCACTGACATGAAGGAGCAGGAGAAGGTACAGTTCCTGAATGCTCCCGTGTCACAGACCGGCTTCTTCGGCGACGCTGTCGAGAGCTGTGCCCAGCAGTTTTCGGCAGCACAGAAGCAGACTGAGGCGATCAAGCACATCATGCGCCGGAGGAAACCCGCTGCTGCTTCCACTCCGGCTGCAGCCCCTCAGCCTGCTCGTCGCCGTGGGCGCCCCCCTGTGGCTGCCCCCACTCCCACGCCGCGGCAGCAGCCTTCCACCGTGCGGCGTCATGGAGCCGGTCACAGGCAGGACGCCCAGCCCGTCCAGGCCCCCGCCAAACCCGGCGGCAAGCGCAAGTGCAAGAGGCCCTGCGACGGGCGACCCAGAGATGGAGGGAACTGCTCGTCGGGAGATGGTGACCGCACCACTCCCTCCCCCGGAGGAGGGCCGGGTGGAGAATCCTTTGTTTCATTTTGTTTTTGTTCCGCCGCTGGACCAGCAGCCAGCGGTACCCAAAACTTCAATAAAAGAGCAGTTTCCTCAGTCTCTGAGTCTCAAGAGGAGGAGAGTGGTGTACCGTGCATCACGGGATCACTTCCCTCCTCCTCTCTCGCCAGGCAGTGGGGGGTTGCCCAAGAGCACCCCTCCTGCCCATTTGTGGAACCGGGTAAGGGCAGTAGCAGTCAAGTCTCCGCTTCAAGTCGTCACACGCTGGGCTGTCACAAGCCTCAAGCCGGGCTCCTGGGTTTCCCCCCACACGAGGAGGAATCAGGTGATTGTTACACTACACACCCAGACCCCGCCCCCTGCCATCACAGGCCAGGCCGTCACAGGCTCCGGGCCGGGTCCCTGTGTTCCACATCGCTGCCCCACCACGGGTACGTCGGTGACCCCGTTGGTGCCGCTGGCACGGTCTCTCGGAGCCTGGCTAGCGCTCCCCAGTCCGTCTCGGTGGCTCCTACGGACCATCAGACTCGGCTATGTGATTCAGTTCGCCCGACGTCCCCCCAAGTTCAGGGGCATCCGGTTCACTTCAGTCAAGGCCGCTGATGCTCCTGTCTTGCGTGCGGAAATCTCAGTCCTACTGGCAAAGGACGCGATAGAGCCGGTCCCTCCAGCCGATATGGGGTCGGGGTTGTTCAGCCCCTACTTCATTGTGCCCAAGAAAGGTGGTGGGTTACGACCGATCTTGGATCTGCGAGTTTTGTACCGTGCACTTCACAAGCTGCCGTTCAAGATGTTGACGCAGAAACGCATTTTTGGGTGCGTCCGTCCTCTAGATTGGTTTGCAGCGATCGACCTGAAGGACGTGTATTTTCATATCTCGATTCCTGCGATTCACGTTCGAGGGTCGGGCATATCAGTACAAAGTCCTGCCCTTCGGGCTGTCCCTGTCGCCTCGCGTCTTCACCAAAGTCATGGAGGTGGCCCTTGTCCCCCTGAGAGAACGGGGTGTGCGCATTCTCAACTATCTCGACGACTGGCTCATACTGGCTCATACACATAGTTGTCTGCACACAGGGACCTGGTGCTCAAGCACCTCAGCCTGCTGGGCCTTCGGGTCAACTAGGAAAAGAGCAAACTTGTGCCAACGCAGAGGATCTCTTTTCTCGGCATGGAGTTGGATTCGGTCAACCAAACAGCACGCCTCACCCAGGAACGTGCTCAGTCGGTGCTGAACTGCTTCAAGACCTTATCAGGCAGGACGGCGGTTCCACTGAAACTCTTTCAGAGGCTCCTGGGGCATATGGCTGCAGCTGCGGTGACAGTCCCACTTGGTCTGCTCCATATGAGACCGCTTCAGCACTGGCTCTATGGCCGAATCTCGAGGTCGGCGTGGAAACGCGGCACTCACCGGGTTCAGATTTCACCGGCCTGCCGCAAGACCTTCAGGCCGTGGTCAGATCCCTCGTTCCTTCGGGCAGGAGTGCCCCTGGAGCAGGTATCCAGACATGCTGTGGTATTCACGGATGCCTCGTCCACAGGCTGGGGAGCCACGTACAACGGGCACGCAGTATCAGGGGTTTGGACGGGTCTCCAAATGCATTGGCATATCAATTGTCTCGAGTTGCTGGCAGTACGCCTTGCCTTGAGCCGTCTCAGAGGGCGCCTTCAGCGCAAGGACGTTCTGGTCCGTACAGACAACACTGCGACCGCTGCGTGTATCAACCGGCAAGGCGGTTTACGCTCCCGTCGCATGTCGCAACTCGCCCACCACCTCCTCCTCTGGAGTCAAGCATCTGAGGTCCCTTCGTGCCATCCACATCCCAGGAGTGTTCAATCGGGCAGCCGACAAGCTGTCTCGAGCAGCACTTCCAGGCGAGGGGAGACTCCATCCCCAGGCGGTTCAGCTGATTTGGGGACGGTTCGGAGCTGCTCAGGTCGACCTGTTTGCATCTCCAGAAACCACCCACTGCCAGGAGTTCTACTCCCTAACCGAGGCAACGCTCGGCACGGATGCACTGGCACACAGCTGGCCCCGGGGCCTGCGCAAATATGCGTTCCCCCCAGTGAGCCTACTAGCACAGACACTGTGCAAGATCAGGGAGGACGAGGAGCAGGTCTTGTTAGTGGCTCCATATTGGCCCAACAGGACCTGGTTCCCGGAACTCATGCTCCTCGCGACAGCCCCTCCCTGGCCAATTCCTCTGAGGAAGGATCTGCTTTCTCAGAGACGGGGCACCCTATGGCACCCGCGTCCGGACCTGTGGAAACTCCACGTATGGTCCCTGGATGGGATGCGGAGGTTCTAGGTGACCTACCCCAGGAGGTAGCACTCACTATCGCTTCAGCACGGGCACCGTCCACGAGACGGGCCTATAATCTGAAGTGGAATCTGTTCGTCGAATGGTGTTCCTCCCACCAGGAGGACCCCCGGAGATGTTCGACCTTTTTGCAGCAAGGGTTGGAGCGTAGGCTGTCCCCTTCCACCCTTAAGGTTTATGTGGCCACTATTTCCACTCACCACGACCCCGTAGAGGGGAAGTCGGTGGGGAAGCACAATCTGGTTGTCAGGTTTCTTAGGGGGGGCCAGGAGGTTGAACCCTCCTAGGCCCCCCTTTCTACCCTCTTGGGATTTGGCATTGGTTCTAAGAGCCCTAATAACTGCCCCCTTTGAGCCTTTGCAGTCAGTCGAGTTGAAGTTTCTGTCTATGAAAACCCTACTCCTGACTGCGTTGGCCTCGATCAAGAGGGCGGGGGACCTGCAGGCATTTTCCGTCGACGATTCGTGCCTTGAGTTTGGGCCGGCTGACTCCAGTGCAACACTGAGGCCCCGGCCCGGCTATGTGCCCAAGGTTCCTACCACTCCCTTCAGGGACCAGGTAGTGAACCTGCGAGCGCTGCCCCTGGAGGAGGCAGACCCAGCCCTAGCTTTGCTCTGTCCGGTACGTGCACTGCGACAGTACACGGATAGAACTCAGAGCTTTAGGACCTCAGAGCAGCTCTTTGTCTGTTACGGAGGAGAGCAGAAGGGGAAGGCTGTTTCCAAGCAGAGGATGGCCCACTGGATAGTGGATGCTATCACCTTGGCCTATGAAGCACAAGGTGTGCCCTGCCCGCTCAGGTTGTGTGCTCACTCCACTAGGGGTGTTGCATCGTCCTGGGCGCTGGCTCGTGGAGCCTCGCTAGCAGACATCTGTAGAGCTGCGGGTTGGGCGACTCCCAACACGTTCGCTAGGTTCTATAGCCTACGTGTCGAACCGGTGTCCTCCTGTGTTCTCACCTCAAACGGGTAGTGGCACTGAGAGGCCCTGTTCAGAGTCGGCTTGCGGCGTCCTTAAACGCCTTATTCTCCAGAGAGTTCCCTAACCGGGCAAACCCTGTCGAGTCCTCCAGCACTCCGGCGTCCATACGTAGCGGAGCGTACGGCGCCAGGCCTTTCAGCCAATGAATTCTTGAAATCTGGTGTGAGGCTAGTGCCCATATGAGTGACCCTGTTGGGATCCCATATGTGTTTTCCACGGTATTCTTATTAGAGCCGTGTTTCCCCAGGTAGACCATGTTCTCCCATCTATAATGATGCAGCCTGAGCCATCACAGAGACTTCCATGTGCATTAGGGCCCTACGGGGTTACTTCACGTGAGTAATGTCACTCAACCCCCTCTGGGAGGAGGTGACTCCGCAGTGTGCCTCTTCCAAGTGGAAGGGCACACTTTCCCAGTGTTATTCAAGTCCTACTGTGTGGGTTGCTCTAGGGACAGCAGTAGTTGACCTTCTCTGTGTAGCCCGGTCCTATCGTCTGCCTTATAGGAAGGATCAGGAGGCCTACACAGGGCGCTGGAGGGGGCAGCTCCTGTGGCGCTTTGGTAGGGATCCCAATTTCGTCGGTCATCCGGCATGACTTGGAGTGACCGACTGAAAGGGAACGTATGTAACCCTCGTTCCCTGAAGGAGGGAACGGAGACGTCACGTCCCGTCGCCACAGTTGCTGTACCACTGCTGAGAGGCCGGGTCACCGGCTCGGCTCCTCAGCGAAAGCATGATTAATGCGGTGCACCGGCTACCTCTTATACTCACGCTGTGATCAGCGGCAGCTGGATGCAATGATCGCATGCCAATGTCCATTGGCTCGTTAGTTACACTCGAAGTGGATAGGTCTCTCTGGCGAGATCCCAATTTCGTCGGTCATCCGACGTGACGTCTCCGTTCCATCCTTCAGGGAACGAGGGTTACATACGTAACCGAGACGTTCTTACTAGAACCAGGAAGTATGACAACATTAGCCCGGTTCTGTCAACACTGCACTGGCTCCCAATTAAACATCATATAGATTTTAAAATCTTGTTAATTAATTTTAAATCCCTGAATCGCTTAGCTCCTCAGTACTTGAGCAAGCTCTTATCGCATTATAGTCCTCCACGTCCGCTAAGATCGCAAAACTCTGGCCATTTGATGATACCTAGAATATCAATATCAACTGCCGGCGGCAGATCCTTTTTATATTTAGCGCCCAAACTATGGAACAATCTACCTAACACTGTTCGGGAGGCAGACACACTCTGTCAGTTTAAATCTAGATTAAAGACCCATCTCTTGAACCTGGCGTACACTTAACACACTAATGGCACTTTTCCACTGCATGGTACGGCACGGTACGGTTCACTTTTGGGGGGTTTTCCACTGGTACTGTACCTGGTACCTGGTACCACCTCGGCCGGGGTTCCAAGCGATCCGTACCGTTACCAAAACGTGACGTGTAAACTCTACTGATCACTGATTGGCCAGAGAAAATCGCCATTACTGCGTCACTGAACTTGCAACACTAGTTCCAACAATAGAACTGCTAGATTTAAATCAGCACAGCCAGCGAGGGATCGGACGCACCATTTGTTTGAACAAACGCAACTTTTCAACCAAGAAATGGCTGTTTCGTGGTCTGTTGAGGAAGTGCAGACGTTCCTCTCGTTGATCGCCGAGGAGCGACTACAGAAGCATAAAGGACCACAACAGCCGGAGTGGTTCTAACAGAAAATCGTGGAAGTGGTTCGACCAAATGGACGCAATCTATGGAGGTAGACCAACGAGTATTGGGAGGGAGGGAGGGTGCCCTGGACTCGGCCACACCAATGTTGGAGAACACGATCGCAGATGGTACGTTGTGTTATTTTATCTAAATATAATGCTATAAATCACAATAAAAACTAATTTCAAAAGAATTATTCCCATTTTCAACATTATTTTCTTCGTTTTTGGACCAGGGAAGAGGAAACGGAGCCTGCAGCATCAGGAACATGTTGCAGTATTTAGAGAAATGCAGGTGGCAGACATTCAGCAGCAGGAGCAGAACCGTACCCAGAGGGAGCGCCACTTGCAGATGACACTTGAAACGGCCAGACAAGCAAGGGAGCAGGAAGCGGCCTTGAGTGTAGAGGAACACTCTCAAATGGCTGCTTTCAATCAAGCATTCCTCAACGTTATGGGGATGCTTGTCCAGGCAATGAGTGGCCGACGGGAATAAAAATCTCTCCTCGACTAATGCAATAGGCATTTGTTTTTCGTTATTTACTTACAAAATGTTGGCACTACATGTTTGCACAGTTAACATTTTATTCTGTTTATTTTTTTTGTTGGTATATCCGTATATGGTATATAAATTTATATTTAAATTTTCACATTTTATTTATATCTGCCAATTGTGTACAGTTCTTGCACAATGTACACTTGCACATTGTTTAAAGTTTGCTCTTTTTTGTAATTTACACTTCCTTTTATGCCTTATGTATATACCTTTTGCACTTTATGTTTTTAGAGTATGTTTTATTTGTGTTTTGCTTTAATAAAAACAATCTGATCGAATACGTGTACCTCCAGACTATATTAAAAATGTATTATTGTATGAGCAGCTAATGAACCTCTTGATAAAGACATATGATTAATGCCATAATGATACAAGCCAACACATAAATAAAAAAACAATGGATACATTGTAAACTTTGAAATATTGTACAAACGTTTATTGATAATTCACTTTACAGAACATGCTACATGAATAGTTAACTATTCAAGTAACGCATCAGACCTGCACGGACATCCCTGCCCTCTTCTTCTGCAGCCTGTGGCACTGCCACCACAGTCTTTGCTGCTGGGGGTAAATCCCAAGCATTCGCATAGGCCTCCCCATGACTCTCACAAAGGTTATGTAGAGCAAAACATGTCAGCACCATGGACTTCACAAGGTTGACAGCACAGTCATTTATTTTCATAAGCCATCGCCATCTTCCTTTTAATCGACCATTTTCAACAACTACGCGTGCTCTGCAGATTTTAATTTTGTAGACCTGCTGTTCTGCTGTCAGGTGTCCTGTATCATTGAATGATTTTAAGAGCCAGTTTTCCAAGGGATAGGCAGAGTCTCCTAGGATGTAGTAACCAGCAGTCGCCCTACCTATGTTTCTGGTGTTAGCTGGTATGTGGTTTCCACGGCTTGCCAACTCCCACAGTGTTGACAGTCTCAAAACCCGAGCATCATGCAGGCTTCCAAGCAGTCCTGTGAAAACATTCCAGAAAAGTCCCTTTCCATCCACAACACCTTGAAGGATGATGGAGTGCCAGCCTTTATGGTTGAAATAGTCACAGTGATATTCCTCTGGTGCTATGATGGGGATGTGCGATCCATCAATAGCACCAATACAGTGTGGGACCCCCCACCTGTTCTCAAAATAGGCAGCCATTTATTTAAACTTTTCTTGATCTGGATAACGAATTTGCTCTGGTACCAACATGGTTTCTGCTGCTGCACAGAACTCCTGAACACACCGACACACACTTGTTATGCTTACACCAAAAAGATGGCCAACACTTCTGTACTCAGCACCAGTTGCAAGCTTCCACAGTGCGATGGTTATTATTTTCTTTAGAGGTACATACACACACGCGGAAGTTTGTGTCTTGTCTCTCCATCGCTGGACGCAGTTTGTTGCATAAGTGGATGAATGTTTCTTCGGACATTCTAAAGTTCTCCAGCCACTGAGTCTTTGTAAAACTGGGAACAATAACATCCCACCACTCCGAAGCACAGTTAAATGTCCAAACAGATGGTCTGTTGCGGCAACGTTTTTGTGAAATGTGGAAGACCTGTAATATACAGAATACGCATTTGTTATACTGACAGTTAAGTTCATTATATGTGAGAAAGAGATAAAAGTTGGCTAGCTTACCCTTCCGCGCCGTCACGCAAACCTAGTATTGTCGTCGTCTGCGTGTTGTTGTAAGTGTTCCCAAACTCTCTTGTCTTTTTTAGTTGTGTTTTGTTTGGCTGCCATCAGCCTCTTTTGAAACAAACTCCTTCGTCTTGCTGTTAAAAATATCCACATGCCGAGAATGAAGAACACCATTCCGTCGATACGCTCCATTTTCATGTGTGTTTGTTTGTGGCGCGTTTAGGATGATGTCACGGCAGTAGAGGCGGCGCAACTATAATGACATGTGAATAATCCTGCCCACTTTAAAGCGGTACTAAACTGCAGTGGAAACGCAAACCGACCCGAACCGAGCTGTGCCGTGCCGTAACGAGCCGTGCCGAGCCGTACCGTACCATGCAGTGGAAAAGCGCCATAATACGCTTCTAATATTCAAATCCGTTAAAGGATAGTTAGGCTGCATTAATTAGGTCAACCGGAGCCGCGAACACTGTGCTTGATACATCGTAAGAAGATTGACATCTAGGCTTATATTAGTATTTTTCTTTCTTATTCCGAGGTCACTGTAGCCACCCGATCTGGTCCTTATCCAGCCCAGATGATCACCGCTGTCACCAGATCCCGTCCGTATCCAGATCAGATGGTGGATCAGCACCTAGATGAGCCCCAGAGACAGATCCCCAGTGAGGACCTCGTAACCTAGACAGCCATCAAAAAAAGACCACTGGAACCAGTGAATCCCTTAAAACCTGACTTTGCTGCAGTTGGAACAAACTACTGGTTCGTCTTGCCAGAGGGGAACTGGCCCCCCGACTGAGCCTGGTTTCTCCCAAAAAAAAAAATCTCCATTCTGTCACCGATAGAGTTTTGGTTCCTTGCCGTTGTCGCCTCTGGCTTGCTTAGTTGGGGACACTTAATTTTCAGCGATATCACCGACTTGATTGCTATATACAGATGCTATTTAAACTGAACTGAGCTGGACGATGACATCACTGAATTCAATAATGAAATGCCTTCAACTGAAAAATTGGCATTTATTCTTATAATTTTACATTAGTGAAACACTATTTTCCTATTTTGTTATTGTGCAGTTGCTTTGTCACAATTTGCATTGTTAAAAGCGCTAAATAAATAACGGTGACTTGACTTGATTATAACTGTAGTTGCAGATTATTGCTGGTGCTGCAAGCAAGTACAGTAACTTGCTACTGCCAATGCATATGGCGATACGGTGCCATGAGTATTTAAGACATACTACTGCTGCACAAATAGCAAATAAAATAACCCGTAGCAGATATATACAGGTGGAGCTGGGGAAGGTGGAGGTTTTCATAGATACTCTGAAAGCGCGCTGCAGGAAACTCAAGTGAATGCTACTAGCTAGCCATATAAAAAGCAAGGCAGTAAGCTCACTGGCTGCATATGCAGCATGAACCATGCAGCTTGTGCCAAGTCGTTTAACTCTCGGAATATCTTCATTTACTTTAACAACCCATCAGCCTGCGCCATCTAGAGTTTCATGACTGAACTGTATTATTTCAATCATGACAACTCTCGGGAGATTTTAGTATGTTGATGTCTTAAAGTTCTTCAGTGAGACCTTTGTCGAAGTCTTTGAGTTCTTTAAGTTCATCAGCCTGATGGTAAAGGCGGTGATCGAGCTCAATCAAATGACAAACCCGAAGTTCCAGCGAGCACTAAGCTAATGAACGAAGCTTTTGTGTCCATTTTAAATGGGCCGATTTGGGTCCACCCACGGGCGGCTGTCCCAATCAGATTGTTCTTGTGGGGCTGAGAATGCTGAGAATCAACATATAGTTCACACCAAATTGTTGCATTTATCATGACCATTCATGTGAAATCAAACTCAAGATATTTTACACATGTTCATAGCTTTTCCTGCTAAAACATAAAAAGGGTTCAGATTAAAGATTAGAAACAATACATCATGCTTATAGAAGACATAAAATACAACCTTAATATATATATTGTCTCTTGAATATATTGCTTTAATATCAGGAATTATTAATTGTCTTTTAGCATAAAGTCCATAACAGTTTGCTCATTCTTTGTCTGCACAGTGAGGTGATTTCTTGTCCAACAGTGAGGTCCTGTTCTTGAATACATCCCAGATGTTCTTCTCAAATTTCTCCTGGTTTTTAGAAATCTCCTGAGATAAGGAGATTTTAGGGCAGGAAATTAGCCAGCCAGTTCAGTGAAGATCGATCATGTATTAACTTTTATGACTTGCAAATGCTGGGGCACGGGTTCCTTAGGAATGTGCTGGGTTGAGATTTTTTGTTTTGTTTTCTCTCTCAACGGCACTACATACTGCGATGGAAATACTTCCCTTTAACTTATTAATAAGCTAACAAAATATTTGGCAACAGAGTAAATCACTGTACACCCTGTAGTTGTGGTGTAATATGCCCAGGACTAATTCTGCATCAAAAGCAGCTACTCATTTATTTTGATAATTACATTTTTTACATTTTATATTAAGAACAATTATGTTTGCATTGTATGAACACAGCATTGCTAAATGCATGGCTCGTTCCAAGATGGTCTTGAGCAAGACACTGTGACTTTATTTAAATGCTGTTGTCTGCTTTTATATTAATTGTGTCCAAATAAAAATTGCAACATAGAAATGCTGTGCATGCTCCTGTTGAGAAAATCTCGATGACTGAATGAATATGCCAGCTACTGCTACTGCACAATAGACTGAACTGCTAAGAGCTCCATTAATTAGGCATATAGATAGCTAGGCAAATGCCTATTTTACTTTAAATGGTGTCTATGTGAGACGTGAGCGGCACAACATGACAAAGTCAATATAACAGTTACGATAGGTAAAGCTGTCCGCAATGTGTGCAGTACTATATGCACAATGCAACAAAACTTCTGCTACTGCTGCTATTGATAATCTTCTCTAACATTTCAAAACTGAGTTGAAATACATGCTGTTCCTGTTCTGATATTCACAATGTTGTAGGAATTTACTGTGCGAGCTGTTGCGGTTGTAATATTTACAACTGTTCTCGTGAATCAGTGGTAGAGCATTGTGTTAGCAGCGCAAAGGTTGTGGGTTCAATTCCCAGGGAACACACATACTGACAAAAAATGTAAATAAACCCTGTTGAATTGAATAGCAAAGTAATAGAATGCCTATGTTACCTAAATGTTCACTACCCTCCAAACGTTATCTTATCACAAAAAATGTCATGCAAGCAAAAGCACTTTCTGCTGCCGCTGCTATAATAGCAACAATGATAATTGGATTGCCATGCAGACTGCTGGTAATATTTATAACATTGCATCTGAATTTTGCTATGCGTACGGCTGCTATTAAAATTGACTAAACTAGTGATCTGAAGACTGCTACAGCTGCACGAAAGTACTTAAAGCTATAAGATTCTTTATGAACAAGCAAACGCAATCAAATAATACCTATTTTGCTTTGAAGAGTTCACAAAATCTACCGTAAGCCCTTTTAAATAAGCAAAGAAATAAAATGCCTATATCACTTAAAATAGTTATTTATTGTTATCACTAAATTTCAAGCAACTAAAGTACTTTCTGCTGCCTCTGCTATTTTAGCAACAATAATTGACTGCTAATATTATTTCTAACATTGCAAATGAATTTGCTCTGCATGCTGCTATTAATTTCGCTACATACGATCTGATCTAATCAGTTGCTTTGTTAAATCGCTATATAAAAGTGACTTGAATTGACTTGTATATCTATGCATACTGCTTCTACAGCTGCACAAGGAACTATGAATTGCTATAAGCCCCTTTTAAATGAAACGCAAATGATGCCTATTTGCTTGAAGAGTTCAAATACCATCCATTTTAATACAGGTACATCTAAAAAAAATGTAATATCATGAAAAAGGTCAATATTTTTTGTCACTCATTTCAGAAAGCAAAATATATTGTATATATTCATTACACATAGAGTTAAATATTTCAATATGATTATGGCTCAGAGATAATGAAAACCCAAAATTCACCGTCTCAGAGAATCGGAAAATAACATAAGATCAATAAAAAAAAAAAGATATTTTAAACACAAATGTCAGGCTTCTGAAAAGTATGTTCATTTCTATGCACTCAATACTTGGTTGGGCCAACGTTTGCATGAATTACTGCATCAATGCTGCCATGGCATAGAGGCAATCAGCCTGTGGCACTGCTCAGATGTAATGGATGCCCAGGTTGCTTTGATAGCGGTGTGAGATTACAAATTGTATCACTTCCTGACTAACAAAGTGTCAGGCAAATTCAGGTGTTTGAGATCGTTTCCTGACCATTTGAGCTTGAGACAGCTGTGCCTTTTGTCTCTATGATAATGGTAAGATCAATGAGACAGACTACTGAGGCTTTCAACGTTTGTTCTGCAAATGGATTTGTTCTGGCCAGACGTTGATTCGTTTAGGTTGATTGAATTAGTGTCTATGCATTTGGTTATGTTGATGAGATTTGATTACGGGAAGTCTGGTAACAAAACCAACATGTGTTTGCTTTGTTTGATGTTTGTCTCCACCTCCAAAAAAGTCCCTCCTCCAATTCTGCCTATAAGATACATGTAAGATTGCTTAAGAGTGAGATTTCGATGACTGCAGAAACCAATGACATGTCATAGAATAAAGAAATTCTGCTGACGATCCAATCCGAAGTCTCCTGGTCTTCTCTTCTGAGTTTTCTACACTTTAGAAGAACCGAGTTTACAACAGATGGTGCCGTGACCCGGATAGAGTTCCAGCTTCCTCACCTGAAAAACTTCAAGCTCAAACAAAGATCGCCATCTTTTGGAATCCAGCGAAACTTCAAGCTGAACAAGGATTCCCAGACTGAATTTTTCTCTCAACCAAGGGTTGTGGTGAGTGCTGTCTCTAATCCAAAAGAACCTAAGACCAGTGTATCCTCTGTGCCGTCAGAGAAGAGTTAACATACATCTGTAGGGTTTGTTTAACTAAATGTATCCTCTGTTTCAGGCAGGGAAGAGTTTATCCTCTGTTCTTGTAGGCAGGGAAGTTTATCCTCTGTTTCAGGCAGGGAAGAGTTTATCCTCTAAAGTTTTTTTTATTTTAGAGATGAAAGTATCCTCTGTTCTTGTAGGCAGGGAAGTTAAGTGTGAAGTGTTGGTAATTTGGAAAGTTAACAATAGTTAAGCTTTTTTTTATTATTATTTAACAAGTGTACCCTCTGTTGATCAGAGAAGTTTTTTTTTTGTTTGTTTGTTTGTTTTGTTTGTGTGGTACCGAAGAAACTTACAAAATGGTTAGAAGGAATGTTAGACTGATTCCAACCACAGAAAAGAGTGGTCTTGCGACTCCTTTGTGGTCAGATAGTGAATTCAAAACGCTGTTAGGGGAACAAATGGACCTAATAGTCACTGAAAAAGTTAGACTAGAACTAACGCAGAAATATGAGATTCATCCAGACAAGACTTGGTCAGTAGATGAGTGTAAAAAGGTACTAGGAGCAAGTATTCGTAAGAACAATGTGAAAGGCATTATCTGTTGTCACAGGGAATTCAGTGTAACGCTAGCGACACAACAGTCTCAGCGTAACGCAGAGCTAGAGAAACAGAACAATGAACTCCGTGCGAGAGTATCCACTTTGACTAAGAAATTGAACCTCAAGAAAGTTGCAGCAAAAACTGATGTGGAAGTAAGTCAGCCTGATAACATTTACCCTTATTTACAAGCGTTCTTTGAAACAGATGTAGCTCTCCAATCAGTAACTGGTGTGCCTGTAAATTCCGTCCATGTGTGTGGGGCTAGGAGAAGATCTCAAGGGATTGAGGAAACTGATAGTGTTCCTCTCAATTCTTCTGTTGTGCAAATACAAACTGTTGCCAAAGCGTTATGTCCTAAAGATATAGAGAGACTATCTCAGAGTTTACCGTCAGCACGCACACATTTTTCTGAATTTAGAAGAACATTGATCAGTAAAATGCGTCTTTATGACATGTCGTTGGCAGAAGTCACGCAGCTGATGTCACAAATACTAACTGAATCTGAATTCAACAGTTTTGAATCTGCTGTCACTTCTGAACTGCGAAATGCCAGTAAGGGTGATTTAAGAGAAGGTATTTTGAAAATCCTAAAGAATATCTTAGGACCCAAAATAGATTGGTCTAGAATTACTACCTGTGTGCAAAGGAAAGAAGAAACTGTGAGTGAATATACTGAGAGATTTTGTCAGTCAGCTGTAATTTACAGTGGAATTGTTGATGACCCTGAAAGTGTGCTAGATGACAAGGGACCCTTGGTTCGTATCTGGTCAGATGGCCTTGTAGCCGAATACAGAAAAGCTTTACCATTCTTAGATCTAACTTGGTCTAACAGAACTCTCAGAAGTAACCTAGACAGGTTAGCTACATGGGAAAGAGATGCTGATGTCAAGGCAAAAGTAAGAGTAGCAGCAGCTACGTTTAACACAACGAAACAAGACAATAGATGGTCTAAAAGAGAAAGCAAATGCAAATACTGTGGAAAATTAGGACATTGGGAGAAAGAGTGTAGGAAGAAGTTACAAGATAGTAAAAGAAATGCTATGCATAATTCTGCTCCTTCTCAGCCTGCACACAACCTTGAAGTAGTTCCGCCAGTGACCACTGAAACTGTGGTACAGATAGTTCAGGCTCTTCTAAGAGCACAACAAGACCAGGAAAAAAACTAATTGTTGGGGCTGTGAGTAGCTACCTTTCCCCTGTAATCCAACACAATGACCAAATAACTTTTGTGAAAGGTAGCATAAAAGAGAAGTTAGCAACTCTCACAGCCCCGAATATTGTTATACAGCGTGCACCAGTCACGAACCCATCCTCATGTATGATGTCTGCAATGACTGAATTTGTGTTAGAGGATGAAGGCGAAATGACTCATGATTGTGTTACGCTTACATATGCAGCGACAAGTGAAATAGCAGAAACTCCCATAGAGAACGCAGAATTGGAGTTGTTTGTTGATGGTTCAGCTCAAGTTATTGAAGGTAACAGACGAGCAGGATATGCAGTAACTTCCACCACTGAAGTAGTTGCTTCAGGTCGTCTTCCAGCAGTAATGTGTCAGGGAAGGAAAACTTGGACTCATGTGTCACACTATAAAGTTGTTCCTCCCCCTGCAGGGATAGGATAGGGCAGACACAAGAACCAGTGAGGAGCCCAGGGAAGAACCGAAAGCAACAGGCTTCGGGGGACAACCCTGCGGTGAAGATTTCCTCATAGGCCTTTCCCCTCCATTAGTCCATCCTTTCCTCACTGTTCTTTAGGTGTCGCAGGAATTGAGAAATAGGGAAAGAAGGAACAACAATAGCAGACTATATTTTGAACAGAGGATACAACCCTAATGTTTGCAGACACAACAAATACTGCTCTGTGCCGTTGTTCTCTCTTGTTTGTGTTTCTTTCTTCCTCTGTGCAGATATCATTTGATGGCTGTCCTGAGATCCATATGCACCGCCCTTCTCACCTGCGGATGAAGCCACAACCTCTAGAAAACAACTAGACCCATTGCCGAGCCAACTATCACACAAGAAAGAGAAAAAAAAAAATACACAACGCAGAGACTCACATACGGGAACTTCAGTCATCCATCAACATGATCAAGATTTTCGTACTATTAACCATCATGGACATCACGCAAAGTGTAGACCCCAGAAACAACATATTCGTAGAGCTGATGAATATGTCAAGAAATACCTTGTTTGCTGGAAAGAACGTTTGCATGCCGCACGCACCTTCAGTAGGAGCAGGAATCCCATGGGTGGCACACCCTATCTCCAAATGTGATACGTGTACCTTATTCGATCATCATACCAGTGGATTATACAACAAGGATACATGTCACAACGTAACAATTCCTCCAGCTTCTTCGTGTTGCATTCCTGGACTACCATCCTGCAACCTAACTTCAGCTACTCCCATTATGACAGATCTACTCATGCCAAGGATGTTCTATTGGTGCATGGAAAATCATGCTCCAGCATCGACTACACTGGGTGAAATTCCTCGTGAACGTTGCAGCTTTGTGATTGAAAGAAGAACCGAATTCGATGTGTACGTTACTACATCAGATAAGAAAGAGGAGAATGAATTAAAAGAGTGTCTCTACGGGAACCCATCCCTACCGAAATTTTTTGCCATAAATCAGTGGTGTATGATTCCTCCACCGACTGGCACTTTGTGGTTATGTGGGACTTCTGTCTACAGCATCCTACCCAGCCAATTCAATGGCAGGTGCACCCTGGTTTATGTCCTACCAGCCATCAGAGAAAATACACACTCCACCTCAAGTTCTCCACATCTACAAAATTCAGCTCCTACCAACAAAGATGGCTGCATTCCAGGACTCACTTGTGTACAAACGTGGTGGTCAAGAACTCTTGGAGCATTAATCCCATCGTATGGTGTCATGCAGGCTCTCGATCAGGTCAGAAGCCTGTCGGATTCAGTACAGAAATTGGCCAATGATACGGTTTTGGCCCTGGGCAACATCAAGGACACTCTTGCCTCGCACAAGATGATGATCTTACAGAACAGAGTGGCCTTGGATTACATTCTTGCAACACAAGGGGGAGCCTGTACCATTATCGGTCCTGAATGCTGCACCGGGTTAATGGATCCAACAGAGAACTTGAACAAAGTCCAACAAGACATTCTTGGTCTTTCAGCAAAATTACACCAGATGACTGAAGATAATTCTTCATGGTTCGGAAACCTGTTAGGTAAACCCTGGCTGTGGATCAAGGAAATAGCAATTCTGCTGTTGTTTCTCCTACTTGCGTACTATCTATGCATCCACAGTATCAAGTGTTTCTTACAGCAAATGACTCCCGCCTCTCACGAGGAAATGACAGTTCCAACCAGAAGAGATTATTACCCGTAAGAACTTCACGGACCCTAATTGCATGTTTTGTTTCTGTGTCAGCATGCAATTACATATAAGCAACACAGAACATGTACTATGTGCCTGTAACGATTACAAGTTACAAGAATTAACTTTTAAGTGTCTAAATTTGTATTTTGTGAGAGTTATTAGAACTCTCAAAGGGGGAATTGTGAGATTACAAATTTTATCACTTCCTGACTAACAAAGTGTCAGGCAAATTCAGGTGTTTGAGATCGTTTCCTGACCATTTGAGCTTGAGACAGCTGTGCCTTTTGTCTCTATGATAATGGTAAGATCAATGAGACAGACTACTGAGGCTTTCAACGTTTGTTCTGCAAATGGCTTTGTTCTGGCCAGATGTTGATTCGTTTAGGTTGATTGAATTAGTGTCTATGCATTTGGTTATGTTGATGAGATTTGATTACGGGAAGTCTGGTAACAAAACCAACATGTGTTTGCTTTGTTTGATGTTTGTCTCCACCTCCAAAAAAGTCCCTCCTCCAATTCTGCCTATTAGATACATGTAAGATTGCTTAAGAGTGAGATTTTGATGACTGCAGCTACCATCACAACTGGGGTTTTTCAATAAAGAATCCTACGATCGAATCCGAAGTCTCCTGGTCTTCTCTTCTGAGTTTTTCTACACTTTAGAAGAACAGAGTTTACAACAGCGGCCTTCAGGTCTTCTGCATTGTTGGGTCTGGTGTCTCTCATCTTCCTCTTGACAATACCCCATAGATTATCTATGGGGTTTAGGTCAGGCGAGTTTGCTGGCCAATAAAGCACAGTAATGCCATGTCATTGAACCAGCTTTTGGGACCTTTGGCAGTGTGGGCAGGTGCCAAGTCCTGCTGGAAAATGAAATCAGCATCTCCATAAAGCTTGTCAGCAGAAGGAAGCATGAAGTGCTCTAAAATGTCCTGGTAGATGGCTGCGTTGGCTGTGGACTTCAGAAAACACAGTGGACCAACACCAGCAGATGACATGGCAGCCCAAATCATCACTGACTGCGGAAACTTCACACTGGACTTCAAGCAGCATGGATTATGTGCCTCTCTACTCTTCCTCCAGACTCTGGGACCTTGATATCTAAATTAAATGCAAAATATACTCTCATCTGAAAAGAGGACTTTGGACCACTGAGCAACAGTCCAGTTCTTTTTCTCTTTAGCTCAGGTAAGATGCTTCTGACATTGTTTCGGTTTCAGAAGTGGCTTGCTAGCCCTTAGGAGTGTAAATCGGATGGATCGTCACAATTCGATATGATATTGATTCTCATACCCTGCGATACGATATTTGCCGATACCGCAAAAAAAAAAATACAATACGATTCAGCAGTATATCGATCAAAATATATCGATATTATATACCCATTGTAAACTTTTTTATTAACTCACAAATGCAACCAAAAATATATAACATGAACATAAATCTAAAAATGCTGCTATGGGCTCAGCTTTTCTACAGATAACCAAATTACAAGCAATAGCAGAAAATGAATACAATGAACAAAGACAAGTAAAATAAAGAGTGCTTTTCAGCTCAGTCTAAAATACATTTTCAAGTATGCTACAGAAATGTAAATCAAATGTAAAATAACTGCATAGTCTTCACTGTATAAATTAAATAGCCTATAAATGAATAGTTTTTGATGTTACAAAGGTTATTTAGTCAGGAGCAGTGATCACTTGTATTTTTTCTTTGACAGCATTAGATGTATTATTAGTTTTCTTTCACTTTAAGAACAAAAGCACAGATTTAATGTACTAATACACATGTCTTTTCTTTCTCCACTCTTTACGTTAAGACACATGCTATGCTTAGCCGACTGTTTACAAGGATATTAGCCAATATATGCAGTTTTGTCTGTATTTATTCATCCAAGCACAAAAAAAAAATGAAAGCGGTGGAGAGCTCAATTCAGTATTTGCGCAGAGTTGACGCGGATGTCTGTGTGCACGCGTCTCAGATGTGAGCGCTGGAAACTTCTCACACAGTGCTTGACTGTTACTCCAACAATCCCGAGCATCTTTTATGCTCGCCTTGTGCCTTCGGGCAGTCTTTAAATCGAGTCCTGACACGTGAGATTGAACGAGAATGCACAGGTTGGAGGTAATGCATAGACGAAGATTATGTGAAAATGTGGAGAGTGCCAAAATAAAGGTGCCTTTTTATACTACAGATATCGATATTTTACGCGTGGCATTGATGCATCGTATCGCCATACATCATATCGATATATCGATCCATATCAATGAATCATTACACCCTTAGTAGCCCTTTTCCTGAAAACATCTGAGCGTGGTCACTCTCGATGCACTCACTCCAGCTTCAGTCCACTCCGTGTGAAGCTCTCTCAAGTGTTTGAATCAGCTTTGCTTGACAGTATTCTCAAGCTTGCAGTCTTCCCTGTTGCTTGTGCACCTTTTCCCATCCAATTTATTCCTTCCAGTCAACTTTGAATTTAATATGCTTTGATACAGCACTCTGTAAAGAGCCGCACCTTTCAGTAATGACCCTCTGTGACTTATCCTCTTTGTGGAAGGTGTCAATGATTGTCTTCTGGACCATTGCCAAGTCAGCAGTCTTCCCCATTATTGTGGTTTCAAAGAACAAGAGATACCCAGAATGTATATTGTAGGGATGGTCATTTATTGAAACTCAAATGTAAACAATCAAATATTTTGAGATACTGGATTTTTGACTTTCATGAGCTGTAAGCTCTAATCATCTAAATTAAAACAAAAAAACTTGAAATGTTTTACTTTACATGTAATGTATCTAAAATATAAGAAAGTTTCACATTTTGAAATAAGTGAAACTTTAAAATTTAAACTTTCATGATATTCTATTTTATTTTAGATATACCTGTATATATTACAATTCTGTCCCCCTCACTTCTGAAATGATGGCTACGCTCCTGCCTGTCACAACACTCAGTGAGCCAGAAACTAGGTGTTTCACAAAACAGAAGACTTTACTTAAAAATAAAATAGGGTATACAGAGAACGTAGGAACACACGGAATGACTTTTAACAGCTGACAGGCAACAAGGGGCAGACCATACTATAAATAGACGGGACTAACTAGACACCAGAGACATAATCAAGACACACAGCTGGAACTAACTGAACTAATAATGAACAGTAAACAGGAAGGACCATATATGGGCACAAGAGGAAGGGAGACACAAGACATCGGGACACAGGTTTGACATTACCCCCTATCCCCTCCCAACAGGCGCATCCCGCGCCGAACAACATCCAATGAGCAGGGCGGCGCCCGTTCCGGGACCAACGGTGGAGCAGGGAGCTTGGGCGGCCATGGCGGATCCAGGGACTCGGGCAATATATGCATTTCAATGTAGTTTTGTCTGTATTTATTCATCCAAGCACAAAAAAAGTTGTTCGCGCAGAGTTGACGCGGCAGTCTGTGTGCACACACTTCAGATGTGTGCGCGGGAAACTTCTCACACAGTGCTCGACTGTTACTCCAACAATCCCGAGCATCTTTTATGCTCGCCTTGTGCCTTATAAATGTATATAAATATACATATTAGACAACAAATAGATATAGGGCAATTTGTATTATGACAAAGTATGATAAAATTCACACCCCACTACCTTTTGTGTTGCAGTACATCTGTGATATTCAATCTGCTTGAGGGCCACTTATATTGGACTTTGGGTTCTCATAATGCACTAAACAGACCTATAAAATGTTTAAAAACAGAAATGTCTTCATTGCAGACAAAATATCAGGAAATCTGTGCTGAAAGGCAGGAATTACATTTAATATTGAAAGCATGAATAAAGAACACAGCCAAATTTAATTTCAATCCCACTAATCTGGAAAAAAAATTCTTAGGATAATGTCCAAAGCAGTCTGATGGGTGAAAACCACTGGGGTTTGCATGCCAGCCCACTTGAAGTATTATTCTGTTAGTGTGTCTGAGTTAGTGTTATTCTGTGGTAAATATCTGCACCACAAGAATGTTGCAATGTATATAATGTTAAACTCATTCAGCTTACATCACATCAGTTACAGTAAAACATTTGCGTAAAATTAATTTTTTTTCTTATTTCTCAATGAGCAAACGCGAAAGGACCATATATGGGCACAAGAGGAAGGGAGACACAAGACATGGGGACACAGGTCTGACATTACCCCAAAACAGGCACGTCCCGTGAGATGTTCACCAATGCTGAGTCCCAATGTGCCTACTTAGACTAAGCCCTTAAAGTATGAACTCTTTTGGTGAAGAAAAAGTACACACTTTTGAGTGTGTAGTAGAAGAGTAGGCAAGCTTTGGGACATATCACATCATACAACTGCATCTTTAATGGACCGCTCTGTCGCACCTTTTATGCGCACCCTGTCACTGTAAACTGGCCTCATCTTGTCACAGTTAACATCCTCCACATTTAATTTAATTTTACTTCCTACCGTATTAGAGAGAAAAGAAGTAGCTTGTTGATCTGCCAGTTGCAGGTCTTTCATGGGGAGAACTCTGCTAATATGTTCTGCATAATGATGCATTTAAAAGTTAACGACCAAATGTTTGTTTATAAAAGTTCACATTGCTGTTGCAGATTAAATATAACACGGATAACAATAAACAAATATTTTATACCAGGTTCAAATGTTGATTATTAGTAACTCAAACCCTTTTTGCAAACCTCTACCTAATCGTTGATTGCATCTGCCGCGATTGTAGTTTTTCTAACGCATTTTATGCGTGTTTTGGACTGAATCATTCACCAAAGCATAATGGATTGTGGGCAATTTTAGCCATAATAGTGTGCACAGATCCAAACTTAAAAAAAAATACCTGAAATAGTAGACCATCCAGGGACTTTTGGCATACTCTTTTCAACATACTATGCTTTGGGACACACTTATTGTAATATAATATACTATTTAGGATGGATAGTATGAACATTGGGACTCAGGGCAAGTGATCAATTTACCTAGGCTTATGAATATATTCTCTAAAGACAAAAGGTAAATCATGATTTTGGTACAAATTTAAAGTAGATAAATCAAATGGGATGCATTCGTCATCATACATAAGTGATGTTTAAACAATAATTACCAGCTGAATTTAACCAAATCAGGGCTCATTTCCCAGAAACAAATTAAAAGTCATGCCTTTAATGATTTTAATGCATTGTTTGTCATGTTGTTTTATTTAAAATAACTTGTCACTCCTGTAAATCACTCCATCAATCAATAAATCAAGCAATCCTACAGTAATGGTTGTTTGGGGAAAGCAGCTACTTTGTTAAAAATCAGAAGCTAAAAAATCAGAAGCTAAAAAATCATGGATTTAAATGAAACAAAGTTGCTTACTTTCATTCTTTGCGGTCAGCAGATCCATCAGGCCGATGACTATGCGGAAAAATATACTGAGCATACACTTGTTTATTCACTTCTGTCAAAACCAAAACACCCTCTTGTGAGGAATGAGATGTCGTCTAGCATGCGTTCATAGCAACTCAAGCTTATTGTGATGTTTTAATTTTTCTTCTGCAGCTCAAGCTTTTTGTGATGTTTTAATTTTACACCTTTATATGCATGCCATTATTTTTCAAGTAGGGTTCACCTGACAGACAAAACAGGGAAAAACAATCAATTTACTTTGCCATATATTAAGATTACAATCACAGAGACCTATTTTATAACTTTTCACTTTTTACTTGTCTAACTATCCATAACACACTAGAGACAACACAGAACACCCCACCTACAACTCAGAGACTTAAAAGAAGAGTTAACCCCCAAGTCCATCTCACGTGATAAGAACTGCTTGCTTTACCTGAGTTTTCTAATACACACTACAATGTTTGTGTGTTTGTGTATGAGAGAGATACATGGTAAGCAAGGCCTTTCAAAAGTACATTTAAAACTCCAGAAGCTGACAAACCAGTGTTCCTGGCAGTCTCTTCAGCTCTGGAACTGGAGGTTAGCCATGCTATGTCCTCTGAGGTTTAACTCAGTGTGTATGTGTAAGTGTGCATACATCCCTGTGTGTTGTTTATTTAACAGCTTTGAATTTCTTTCAATCAAACTCTATGGGATATTATGAGCATGTCTTTTCTTGTATAAGAACATGGTAACTTCAAAGCATCCTCACTGTTTCTCGGAGGCTGGAATGTGATTATTATGTGACCACAGAAGGAAGGTTTTTCCCAAACAACCCCACAAATTCCTCTGTCATCTCTTAGACAAGTTTGTAGCAAGAGTTACAACAAATTTTCTCTACAGTTTGGTCTAGAAACATTGTAACCATTAACTGACACTGTATCTTTTTGCTAAATAGAATGTATTACACAATTGTGTATATGCCCTCTAATATAAATATATATATATCGTGGTTGCAAGCTTTTGGGTTTCTTTTTGGGGTTTGCTTGAGCATGTCTGAGGTTTCCCTGCTATGTGGACAAAGGCGGATATGTGTATGTACGTGTATGTGTGTGTGGTTGGCTTGGTCTTTTCTCTCTCATCTGGTCTCCATTATGACTTGGGAGTATAAAACTACTGCACTGAGATAGAGAGCTCCACAGAGCCAACAGTCTCTTAACACACTAACCCCACACGCTAACACACTCGTGCAACTATGGCCATGGTGCTGTGGGTCTTTTTGCTCAGTCTGCAAGGATGTCTGCTCACACATGCTCTGGACTGCACGGGCAGGAATGTGGACTGTGTCAGCACACAGGTTACAGAGGTCAAGGTAAGCCCTTTAGCTTCTGGTTGCAGATCTTTCATGATTGAAGAACGTTATACATTCCATTTGAGATGTAAATGCTTTGTGGCTTGCCTTAAGTACATTTTTAACCTTAGCTACAACCTTTCAGTGGTACTTGTACAGTTGTTTATGCTTTGTGCAGTTTTTGTGTAACTACACATTTATGAAAAAAATATTAGATAGAAACAGAACAATTACACACTATATAAAAACACAACTGTGCATAATATAATCTGAGAAATCACTGAACTCACTATAAGAAACAAGACTCAATTTGTAGTTTGTGGTCTACACAGGACTACAGTAATAGCCCTGGAATGCTAAACCACAAGTTTCCATTCCAGCTTGGTTTTGCATTACAATGGAAAAGCAATAGAACAGGGCAATTATACTGGCCATAAGGCATCATGTATGTGTATTTTTAGACATTAAAGGAGGTAGTAAAGACACTGACCAGATGTGTTTGAGGAGTCAGAACCACAGAGACAGATGTCATTCCGCTCTTTGCTACTGTGGAGTCTAAAGAGCTGACTCAATGGTTTGTCAACTCAAAATATCATGAAAGAAAAACGTCTCCAACTTTCCATGGAATTTCAATGTGCCAGGGTGCTATTCGACTTTCCACTTACTAAGTTTCCCATATCCTCAGTCTCATGTCCAGAGTTAACATATAGATATGAATACACACACCTGTATGTGAACTATCATATAATTTAAAATGTACTTTCTAAGATTGAACTTCAGCTTTGGTTTGGTGGATTCGGACCTAGATCTAGCATAGTTCAATGAGATTTGGAAAACAACAGTTACTTTTTCTTGGTTTTCTGAAATGGTAATTTCTAGGGAACTATGTGCTGAACTCTGCAAGATGTGGCTGGCTAAAAAAGCAGACAAACATCATGAAAACTGCACTTCTTTGATGTCTAATTTGTTTTAAATTATTATAATATTCAACACAATGAGGTGTAAAGGGAGTGATGAAATTGAGGAAAGAGTAGGAGTGCTGAGAGTAATCTTATTAATCTTGATATTACTACTTTTAGTGGCTTCAAAAAAAGTTTTGAAACTGCAAACCAAAACATTATTTAATGAAACTAAATGGTGGCTCCGTAAAGAAGACACTGGCCACTTTATTAGGTACACCTTGCTAGTACCGTGTTGGACCGCTTTTACATTCAGAACTGCCTTAATAATTCGTGGCATAGATTCAACAAGGTGTTGGAAACATTCCTCAGAGATTTTGGCCCATTTTGACATGATAGCATCACACAGTTTCTCCAGATTTGACGGCTGCACATCCATGATGCGAATCTGTCGTTCCACCACATCCCAAAGATGCTCTATTGGATTGAGATTTGGTGACTGTGGAGGTGAACATTGAGACATTGCCATGTTCAAGAAACCAGTCTGAGATAATGTGCGCTTTGTGACATGGTGCATTATCCTGCTTGACGTTGCCATCAGAAGATGGGTAAACTGTAGTCATAAAGAGATGGACATGGTCAGCAAAAATACCATTACACCACCACCACCAGCCTGAACGGATTAGACAAATCAGGATGGATCCATGCTTTCATGTTCTTTTCCCCAAATTCGAACCCTACCATCTGAATGTCGCAGCAGAAATCGAGACTCACCAGACCAGGCAACGTAATTCCAATATTCTGTTGTACAATTTTTGTGAGCCTGTGCAAATTGTAGCCTCCGTTTCCTGTTCTTAGCTGACAGGAGCGGCACACGGTGTGGACTTCTGCTGCTTTAGCCCATCTGCTTCAGGGTTCGACGTGTTGTGCATTCAGAGATGGTATTCTGCATACCTTGGTTGTAATGAGTGGTTATTTGAGTTAATGTTGCCTTTCTATCATCTCTACATTTACATTTACAATTAGTCATTTTGCAGACGCTTTTATCCAAAACGACTTACAATTGGGGAATACATAAAGCGATTAATCTTGAAGAGGCAAACAGACAGAGGAAGTGCCCATAACACCAAGTCTCAGGCATTGTTCAAATAAGTACAAGCTAGCCAGGGAAGGTCAGAAAGATTAAGAGAAAGAGGAAGATTTAGAAAAAGGGAAAGTATTTTTTTTTTATGATGAAGTCAAGTAGTGTTGAAAGAGATGAGTTTTCAGTTGTTGCTTGAAGATTGACAGGGATCCAGCATTCCTGATGGGGGTGGGAAGATCATTCCGCCAGCCAGGAATGGTGAACGAGAATGTTTTGGAGAGTGATTTTGAGCTTCTCTGTGATGGTACCACGAGGCATCGCTCACTAGCAGATCTCAGACTTCTGGAAGGGATGCATATTCGTAATAGTGAGTGGAAGTAGGTGGGTGCTGAGCCTGTGGTTGTTCTATATGCAAGCATCAGTGTCTTGAACTGGATGCGAACTGCAACTGGTAGCCAGTGCAAGGAGACAAAGAGAGGTGTAACATGGGCTCTTTTGGGCTCGTTGAAGACCAGTCGTGCAGCTGCATTCAGAATCATTTATTTATTATCTCTAACCAGTCTGCCAATTCTCCTCTGACCTCTGACATCAACAAGGCATTTTCGTCCACACCACTGCCGCTCACTGGATATTTTCTGTTTTTCGGTCCATTCTCTGTAAACCCTAGAGATGGTTGTGTGTGAAAATCCTAGTAGATCAGCAGTTTTTGAAATACTCAGACCAGCCCGTCTGGCACCAACAACCATTCCAGGTTCAAAGTCATTTAAATCCCCTTATTCCCCATTCTGATGCTCAGTTTGAACTTCAGCAAGTCGTCTACACAACTGACTAAATGCATTGAGTAGCAGCCATGTGATTGGCTGATTAGCAATTTGTGTTACCAAGCAATTTAACAGGTACCTAATAAAGTGGCCGGTGAGTGTATATTAATTACAAAGCATATATAATGGTACAAGTGCTCTGGAAGGCAATATGTTTTAGAGTGGGCGATTATCAAGATTTAATCAATATTAATTTGGTAATATACAGACTCCAGAGAAAGGTAATTAAATAAACTACACAGGTCTTTATGAATTATTTTCTGAACAAATAATCTCCAAAGTCTACTTTTATTTATTTATGTATTTACAACTGTGAAGGCCAGATCGACACTTCACCTCTAATTTGAAATGAGTTTGAATCAATAAGTTGCTGTTAAAATACATATCCCAATAATAATCCTCTTTCATGTACTTTCATAGGTTAAAGGTGAGCCCTTATCTTCTCTGGTGAGTCTCTGTCACTTTTCATACATTTAAATTACTGAATGAAAGTATGAATTCTTTTTAAAAAGTACAAAAATTCAGAGCCGAAAATTATGCAGTTTACGTATGGTTCTGATCTACAAATCTGCCAAAATCTATTTATCTTTTTTTGCAGATGAGTGCTCGCAGACAAGCTCAACTCACTCGACTGGGATCTTATTCAGTCAAAGGATCTCCTAACACACTCATCCAGGTGACAGAATGCATTAATGTAACACAGTAACACTTTTATACACTGGACAAAAAATAAATAAAAGCTAACATACTTTCTTTTCTGTGCTTTAGACTGACAGGTCGAGGCGACATTTGACTGCTAGTAAAAAAAAGTCCCAAAGATCTCGTATCGGCTCTTACTCACTTCTTTCCCATAACCATGCAAACAACCCACTGCAGGTGTGTATCCACAATAACAATATCATCAACACAAATAATAAAAGTGATAATCTAACACAAATTATACTTAGTAGGCCATTAGTATTATTTTCTAATACCACTTGCTGCTACACTGTTATGTTTTCAAAAAGGCTTAACAAATAAAATAAGAAACTATGGATCTCCATGACAGGTCATAAGTGTTCATAGACACTTTGAGGGTGTGTCCCATCCCAAAGTGGCTGCATTAAAGGTGAGCTCTCTTAAACATATGCATTTTTTTCAGACATTTTAGTGTCAAATGTTAGAACAACAGCTCTATTTCTATTTTAGTCTGTGAAGAAGAGATCCAGAAGAAGTGCACCCAAGAGAAAGAAGAACGCCAGGAATAACATACAGCATACTAAGCTTTGAAATCAGCATAATACTAAAGATTATAGTTTAATTATCTTTTGCTAATATGATTCTGATCAATGTTGTACTAAACTATATAAGTCTCTATACACTGCTTTGAACAAATATATCTAAAAATCTTTTGTAGATTTATGATTAAATAAACTTTAATTTGAATGGTCGGAAACTACTTCGCATAAAACTGTCGGTTCACTGACTGTCTGGGGCATATTGCACATGCTGGAGAGCACTTTCTAGATCTGACAAGCTCTAATCTGATTGGCTGGTTTCTTAGAGTCAGGGTGCACAGCATATTTTATCAGTCCGCCTGGAAACAAATCTGTGGTGTATAGCTTTATATGTTAGTCAAACAATGGTTTCCTATCTCAGTAGGTGAATTTTGGCCAAATGCACTGCAAAGTGGAGCATACTTGTCTGGCTGTGCAAGACCAGCCAGTATGCTTGCAGACTGCCAGAGCACTTTGGCACAGATATTGGTGATGCCCAATTAGAGAGGAAACACTCAGACTTTGTCTATAGCTACAGAAGGCTCATTGTTGTCTGTTTGTCCATGTGTCTAACAAACCAAAATCCCAGTCCACCTGTGCATAGAGTCGTTCCAGTTTTGAAGGAGGGACTGACAAAATGCACTGGCCCAATGCCTGAGCAATCCAACCGACATATCACACACGCACACACACTCACATACACATACACGAGTGCATTTATAAACACCAGATTTTAGGAAGCCTAAACAAGACGTGATGATGTGGAGTGGAAATTCTGAGTGGTAGCCATTATGACATGGAGACTCGGAGAGCTACATTTCAGGACACACATTTTTCACACCTGTTTTCTTAAGTCTGATGAATACTGAAATTGCCCATGTGTGAGAGGAAGAGAAAAGTTAGTTAACAAAAAATAAATAATGTAATATTACTTTGAACTGTGCTATATAATGTGCTGTATTCTCATTTAGAAAACAGGTACATTTCATTACAGAATTAAAATTAAAAGGAAAACATTGTTCGTTAATTTACATAGATTAATATTTGATCTACATTAAATTTGATGTGTAAGGCAGATGCAGGTGTTAAAGTACAGTCAGTCAATTAAGCATATGCCTTATATTTTTCATACATTTTCTTTCTATTATTTACATACTTGTGGTATAACATAATGCATTTCTCATTATTAATTTTAGATTAGCAGCTGGAATTAGAGTATGATTCATCACTTATTTCTGTTTCTTTCACTAGGTCATCAGAGATGAGCTGTTTTTCTAAGACAGACAGAGAGCCTTTAGACGTTTTCAGGAAATAATTGGGAAGTTATGTGTCTGGCTGATTTGAGGTGAATCAGAGTTTAGCTTGGGCTTGTCTCCGTTGGTCTCTGAGCTCTAGGAGAGCAATGGAGGACAAATGAACCTCATCAGGTCCATCAGCTATGCGTAGTGTACGCATAAGCATACCTATATGAACATATAACCCCACAAAAAATGTTTTTAATGTCATCCCAGCATTAAAAGCCTTTGGAAATTTTCAAATGTCATATAGATGCAAAATAAATGTTTGTTCATGGCATTTAAAAAATATATAATAAAACATAGTAATAATAAATAATTATTAGGTTATTTACTATAATTATACAGCACATATGTAATACTAATATGATTTCCTATTAACAAATCATATATTACTAATTCTAGTATAATTGTTATTTACAATTATCATACAACATATCAATAAGAATTAGATAATGAAATAAACAGCTTTTATTATTATGTTTATTATTATTAACAATAATTATACTATACTAATACTTGTTATTAATACTAGTTCTTAATACTATATATTCATACACCATGGCACTTAAATGGTACAGTATATGTACATCTTTGAAATAAAAGCATTGTTTCTTGTATTTTATGGTAATATGGTATTTTCACTATAAATAAATAATTTAAAAACTCAAACACATTTCAGCAAGTACTGTATAATGTACACAAGCAATCTGTAAAAAAATTGACTAAAAATACAGTAGTTATCTCACATTTCTGCTAGTGGGAAGTCATCAGACACTCCGGCACCCCCATAAACCTGAATGGCACAGTCCACCACCTTACTCGCCATCCTGCCTGCTGCCACCTTTATCATAGCGATCTAATGGAGAAAAAATATTTAGACAAGGTCAAGATGTTCAGTAAATGTGGGTGGCAGATATGTGTGTGCGTGTGTGTGTGTGTGTGTGTGTGTTTGTTTTGGTTTCGTCCTTCATTTGAGAGCAGTCTAATGAAAAAGCGCCACACTAGGATCTTACAGGCATCATCATCCTCACAGGCACATGCAGTAAACGCTAATTAGGCTCCATTTTACTAATGTAATCTTTCAGATGTTTCATACAATTATAGATTTGTGTGGATCTGGTATGCATCCAACAAGACATTTAATTTTAAATACACAGACATGAGTAGATAAATATGAGATGTGCAATCATCTGCTGGAGGACAGGGCCTCATTACAAACCAATCTCCTGCACATGTGCATAATGTATGTATTATTCAGAAACAGGCCAAACACAGTGTGTATGTATACACTTTTAAAACCTCCTCAGCAAGAGAAGTGCTTAAGGTGTGTAGCTTTTCTCCAAGCCCACAATATGAAGCAAACACAAGGTGTTGGTTCAGCAATGAAGAAACAGCAGGAAGGCTAACATTAACAGAATTTCTGCAATAATCTGATTCCTCCATTTTTTTGTGGAAGCCTGATGCTGTGTTACCATGACTACAGCCAACGGGATATGGAACTGCATTGTAGGTAAAACAATGTCCTGCGGATGAGACGTTAAACCGAGGTCTTGACTCTCTGTGGTCATTAAAAATCTCAGGCTGTCCTTCGAAAAAGAACCCGGCATCCTGGCCAAATTTTCACATTGGCCTCTGACCATCATTGCCTTCTAATCATCCCCATACACTGATTGGCTTCATCACTCTGTCTCCTCTGGTGAGCTGGTGTGTGGTGGGAGTTCTGGCGCACTATGGCTGCCATCGCATCATCCAGGTGGATTCTGCACATTGGTGGTGGTTGAGGAGATTCCCCCCCTTCTATGTAAAGCGCATGTGTTTGTGGGCTTCTATGTATAGCCAAACAGTTACACCAAGACCAGGTCCCACCCTCGCATGACAAATGTTCATTGTTTAAACCCTTAATTAAATTCAACTCAAGATTATTTGTAAAACGCTTTTCACGAAACAATCGTTGCAAAGCAGCTTTACAGGAAATTAAGTTCCTACAATAGATTTATATATTGCAGAAACTTAATATATTTAATTTATGGCAAAATTTGGTTAATTCTGTATATTCTCTGAGGGTTTGGCATCATCTCTCTTCTAAGTTTTTTTTTTGTCATCTCGGATCATTTAAGGGTTGGATCCAGACTGAAGCTTGTGTAATTCCTAGAAACCACGATATGTTAATCCAGAAATAGAGAAAAAAATAGAGACATAATTAGCGTAGCTGTTGTTCCATCCAAGCAAAAATTATATGTTCAACCCAAGCTAAAGCATAATAATGTGCATTTGATCAGATATAACTGCAGTACAAGATAATTAGATGCATTATATGAATGCTTGGCTAAAGAGATGTGTCTTTAATCTAGATATAAACAGAGAGAGAGTGTGTCTGAACCCCGAACATTATCAGGAAGGCAATTCCAGAGTTTGGGAGCCAAATATGAAAAATTTCTACCTCCTGTAGAGGACTTTGCTATTCTAGGTACTACCAAGAGTCCATAGTTTTGCGACCTTAGGGAGCGGGTTGGATTGTGGCGTGATAGTAGATTAGTTAGGTATGCAGGAGCTAAACCATTTAGGGACTTATAGGTAAGTAATAATATTTTGTAAGTGATACTAAGCTTAATAGGTAGCCAGTGCAGAGACTGTAAAATTGGAGTAATATGATAATATTTTCTTGACCTGTTAAGGACTCTAGCAGCAGCATTTTGTACTATCTGTAGTTTGTTTATTGAAGATGCAGGACAACCACCTAGCAGTGCATTACAATAGTCCAGTCTAGAGGTCATGAATGCATGAACTAGCTTTTCTGCATCAGAAACACTTAACATGTTCAGTAGCTTGGCAATGCTTCTAAGATGGAAGAATCCTGTTTTTGTAACATGGGAAATATGATTTTCAAAAGATAAGTTGCTGTCTAATACAACACCCAGATTTTTGACTGCAGAGGAAGGAAAACGGCATCCGTCTAGTTGCAAATTGTGATCCAATAGATTCTGTGTACTGTTAATGAATAATTCATTGGAGGAGCATGGGCATTTTCTAAATGCATAAAGTTGTGTCTGATTTGTGATTGACAAACAGATGGCTGATTACGGTCATCGCAGTTTCTCCAGGGCGGCTACATGAGGTCTGCTGATGACAGCTAATTCGCAATCAAACAGGGTTTAACATGTGTGGATGGATGTTTTGCCATTCAGGTAGGGTTATTAAAGTTTACTAAAAGTATTAAAAACATTTATGTTAATTGAAATAAAGCTTAAAAAAAGTCAAAAATATAAGCATTTCTATGAACAGAGAAAAACTGAATAAAAGCAGATATATCAAATTAATAAATAGCTCGGTGAAAATGAAAAAATATTTTAGCTATGTTTATCTGTATTTATAATATAAATATTTAGCTTTACTTAGGATATCCATGAATGTAATAATACTTGTGATTTATATGTTTATTAGTTGTTTTTTTCTCTAAAAAAATGCAATTTTGTATAAAGTATTCTAACCATGAAGATTTTTTTTTTTTTAATCTTTAAAAGTTTACTTTAAATTAGCCAGCTTGTTATGTGAGCACATCCGTGTCTGCTTTGTCACTATGCATTATAAGTAGTGGCACCCCTCATTGGATTGAAATACCCTCCCAGTTTTGCCATCTTGGCGCCGGGCCTGATCACAACCATGGAAAGATTTTTTTTTTTTTTTACTTGCTCTGTTCATTTTGTCAGCTTTTAGTGATACATTAACAATGGAGTTTTAAAACTTTTAATGTCAAAGTGCGTAGCCCCTAAAGGCAAAAGGTGATGGGAATAAATTAAATGAGGAAAAAATAGATTTCAATTAATTTTGAGTTTCATATATGTAAACCTTTGTAAGCAAATGTAAAACTGGTGATAGAAATAATATGAGGTTAGGGGGAAACTATGTTTCAGTACTTCTGTACTACTACTTACTGACTGTTTTGTCAGCGAATGCAAAAGCATAAAAAAAAAAAAAAAAAGATTAGTAAAGATTATAATAATGGTTAATACACATTTAAAAAGGTCAAGGCACAAATTAGATGACTAACTGAATCAGCTGGACAATTAATTGATCTAATGGACAATAAAAACTCCTATAGAAAGCAGGAAAGTTTTAAAGTTTCATTAAGACAAAAAGTTTGTTCAGTTTTAACTTGACAGATCCAGCGGCTTTCGCATTGTAGTAGTCTTTGATCAGTGTCAGAATACCTACAAGATGAATTAATTTAGTCCATTTTTACAAGCAGCTAAAGTTTGCACAGGGTGATTTGCTTCCTGAAAGTGTCTAGATACAGGTGATTTTAAATCACTCCTACATATAGAAATATGATGCTCATTAATTTGGGTACAGAGTTGTCTGTTTGTTTTACCAATGTATTGTAGTCCACATGGACAAGTCAAGAGATGAACAGCATTAGCAGTTAGTTTTAGCAACATTAGCAACTGCAAGTGATAAAACTAGGTCTGTCATGACAACTCTCAGAAGGACTGACATGGTAATGTACATGACAATGTTAATGTATTTGGTCTTGGCAGAATAGATGCTGCGGCAGAGCAAGTACCGAATATTTACATGGAAGTTGCAACAAAAAACTAAAGTACAGACTCACAATTGTGTTAGTGCACTTTAGTTTTTTGTTGTAAATCTTCGGTAATACATTTTTGTTCGAAGGACCTTGAACTTTGCATTTTGTCTGGTGTGCGGATTTCCTTTTTTCCACTGATTGAATCTACGCACCCAATTATATTTTCTATTTAACTCAATTGGCACAGAATTAATTTTCTTATTAATATCTTATGGACATTGGACACACATGCAATTCAAAAGCTCTGAAAACAATATCTCAATATGTTCAAAGATTCCTTTGCATCCCATTTCAGACACCTGTACCCCAGGTTTAAAGCCCTTGCAGTTACATTAAGAAAGTGGTTCTTAAAGTGTGGGGCACGGCCACCAGGTTAGTCTCACATTTAGGTTTTACAGGGAGTAACCAAAACAATTAAAAACCACTGCATTAAGATAACCTTAATAATATATTAACTTTGTAAAATGTCATGCATCAACATGACTCTTTCCAAATTTTACATTTTCAGTGATATTCCTGTTTATTGTGGTATAATGTTATTATCACACTCTAATTAGGCTCATCTATCCGCGTGTCAAAGTTCAGAGAGCTTCTACTGCTCTCCGTGGTTGGACATGTCCCATGTGACAGAAAGAGAGGGGGTGAGTTCTGATATGAACTGCAGGAGTGTCTATTTGGTGTGTGTGCTTGTGAGGTCAGTCTGTCAGAGCTGATTTATGAACATCTTCAATCATCTATTGGAGTGTCAGAGTGGGTAGGAATGACTGAGATCTTTAACAGAGACATGCAGACAGTAAGATAGACAGACATTTGATGTGTCAAGAAAAAAAACACAATCAAAGAAAAATAAGATTTAAAATATCAAAGAAAACAAGATTTTAAATTACAATATTTTACCTGTTTCCTTGCAGCCTTGTTGCCCTGTGTATCCAATGTGTGAGCAGCATGTAGTGTTAAGAAACGTGACTGTGAAATGGTGATTCGACACTCAGCTATCCAATGAGCTACCACCTCCTACAATGCAATGCAAACTGCATTATTACACATGAGCAACAACAAACTGACTATATTGCATACTTTAAATCAAACCAAAACTACAGGATTGATGTATGAGGTACAAATACACCAGCTGCAAATAAATATTATTCCACTGGGTGTCAGTGCACCGTTTGCTCTGAGATAAAGCAACCAGACATCAGAGCAGATTTCAGAAGATTTCTCTGGCAATTTTGTTGGCTTGGCTTTTCTAATGATTGTACACCATAAAAAAAAAAATCTGCCTTCATAAAAAACAGATCAAAGGTTGCACACAACAAACAGCACATAAATTGTTTATGTCTACATACGTGTTGGTAAAGCCTCTTTCCAAAAGCTTGTCTATGGGCTGCACGTTGGCATAGCAACTCCAGTGCCCACTCTGCCAGCCCCACAGCCCTCATGCAGTGATGAAGTCTACCTGGCCCCAGCCGTCCCTGAGCAATCTCAAAGCCCCGCCCTTCACCTACAACAAACCAATCAGAGAGCAAACAATTAATCTAACTAATGAATCAGTGAATCAAATGCCACTCAGGCATTAATCAGACTAATTATATAATTATATATCAAGCATATATTTCTGTATGGCAAACTGACCAAGTCATTTTATAATATAAATAAAAACAAAAAAAAAGTGAATACCCACAAGGTATGTTTATTTTGTTATGTGCCTCATTTGAATGTTTTAAGCAATATCTATGATGGTTAAATACATGAATTTAAATTAATTTCTAGTATTCCACTTAATCAATAAAATAATCAATACATTCTGATTTCACCCCTGTAAGTAAGTGCCTGAGGCACTAAAGTTATTTAAGTTTTTGTGGGCTCATTCGTCTGCAGAAAGTGTACACACATATACAGTAAGTGAATACATGGACATATCAACACACACACACACACACACACAAGGGGATAATGATAAATTAATCTCACCAAGAAGAATGCTGGAAGCAGGAACCCTCACATTGTCAAAGTGGATCTCAAAATGGCCACCATGGATTGCATCTACAGAGATAAAAACATCTCACTCTGTATTAAAAGCAAGGGAACCCTCAGAGGGCCCACAATACACAGGACAATACACGAGGACAAAGCATATAACACAATCTTCAATCTGTGTTACATCACACTGAAAATGATAAGGTGGTGGAAAGACAGAAGTGGAAAAGCAGAGAGAATCAAACAGAGGATGATGAGAGAGTGAGTGTTGTGATATGGGTGTGGAGCGATAGTGAGACACAAGTTAAAGCACAGACATGAAAGTGGATCAGCAAAGAGTGAACCTGAGGCGAGGATCTGATAAGCTTCATGTTGCAAGGCAGATTGTGTTACTCAGAACTCACCGTCCTGACCGAAAACGGTGAGCGGTCTTATCTTCTTTACTCCTGTTGTGTTCAGAGGGACCAGAATCATGCTGTGCAGCCCATGCCTGAAAAACATTTGCACATGTACACACACATTTACTATAGTATAGGTGAGGCATGTCATTTTTCAAAGATGCTTTAGAAAATAGGTCGGAAAATAGGTCGGGGTCGAGTACCAAAATAAACTTGTAGCTAATCAGCAGTAAGGGGCGTGTCTACTCATGATGTGGAGGAGAGAGCATTCAGTGAACAGCCGAGCCGAGTGACAGAAAGATAGAGGTGTAGAATTAAAAACAAAAGAGGAAAATGTCTGTGGAACGATAAGGCAAGAAGTAGGACCAGTGTAAATATCGGATCAGCTTTCCAGTGCTGGAGAGGACTCAAGGAGCAGAAGGCCTGCGATCGGACAGTGGCGTTTTTTGGCATGGGTGAACCGGGCAGCCACCCGGGGTCGGCATTTTGCATGACATGTGGGGGGCAGCACAAGCACTTGAAAACAAATTGCGGTTTTCTATTATCTATCATATATCTGTGTGGGGAATTGGCAAATTGGCGCCCCTGCTTGCTGAGAAGGTGCCGTGCACAGAAGCTGTGTGAGAAGTGGAAAGGGTAGGGGGGCGCGGCCACGGCAGTTCACCTCTCCCAAATGAAGCAGACAAGGAGGGACGGATCCATTTAGTGTGCTAAAGTCAGTCACACCTTGACTTTCTTCCAACTAACGCACGTTTCATTCATAATATTAAAACACAGGCCTATAATTTTCCTGTATAAAATCCTGTATAAGGCCTATAATTTGTTTCGTTTTTTCTGAATTGTGTGAAATGGCTAATAAAAATGTGGAGGTGAATTAGTTTAGTCCTCACTTCTGGTTGTGAGTGACAGTATTGGGGGATGGGAAATCTGTTGATTGTTGAGTGCCATATAAACACAGCGATGGAGGGAAAAAGGTCAAAGCCTTCAGGTGCCCATTTTAGGAAAAAAAGAAAAGAAGAGGAGAAAAGAGCAAAAGATACAGGTATGCAACTACGTTCTCTCTGTATGATTACGGTATCCATGTCATCAATGAAGGGCTAATGTTAATTGGTGGTATAACGTTAACTCTTACGTTTGTTAGCCTTCTTGCTATGATGCTTGCTATGCTTATACAACAACACGAGATCTAATTTCACCATAAGATTGTGCTTTGCAACAAAACTGTTACAAGTACAGTTATTATTTATTTACATAATTTGGGTTAATGTCGGGCCCTGTAATTAGCCAACGGAATTTGTATATGTGTAGGTAGTTTCAAAGATGAACATTTGCTATTTGCTATAACTCTGTTACATGACAAAGCATATAATTCGAGGCAGTAACCAAGGAGCTAATTGTTCCTCCCTTAGATTAGATTAATATAGCGTCTTCACAGCCTGGTGAAACACACCAAATTGAGAAACTTATGGAATGCATGGTCGATATAAAAAACTGGATGACGAATAATTTTTTTATGACTAAATTCTGAAAAAACAGAGGTGTTAATTATTGGACCTAAAAACCACACAAGTAATAACCCAGAACACTGTCTAACACTTGATGGCTGCTCTCTCTATTCTTCATCATCAGTCAGGAACCTAGGTGTGTTATTTGATAGCAATCTCTCCTTTAACAGCCACATTTCTAGCATTTGTAAAACTGAATTTTTTCATCTTAAATATATATCTCAACTGAGACTTTTTCTCTCAATGTCAAATGCAGAAATGTTAATTCATGCGTTTATGACCTCAAGATAAGATTATTGTAATGCTTTATTAGGTGGTTGTTCTGCACGCTTAATAAACAAACTACAGATGGTCCAAAATGCAGCAGCTAGAGTTCTTACTACAACCAGGAAGTATGACCACATTAGTCCACATTATGTCAGCACTGCACTGGCTCTTTATTAAACATCGTATAGATTTTAAAATCTTGTTAATTACTTATAAAGTCCTGAATGGCTTAGCTCCTCAGTACTTGAGCAAACTCTTATCGCATTATAGTCCTCCACGTCCGCTACGATTTCAAAACTCTGGCCATTTGATAATACCTAGAATATCAAAATCAAGTGCCGGTGGCAGATCCTTTTTCTATTTAGCGCCCAAACTCTGGAACAATCTGTCAGTTTAAATCTAGATTAAAGACCCATCTCTTTAACCTGGCGTACACTTAACACACTAATACGCTTCTAATATTCAAATCCGTTAAAGGATTGTTAGGCTGCATTAATTGTGTCAACAGGAACCGGGAACACTTCCCATAAAACACGAAGTACTTGTTACATCGTAAGAAGATTAACATATACACTAATATTAGTCTTTTTTTTCTTATTCTGAGGTCACCGTAGCCACCCGATCAGGTCCTTATCCAGCCCAGATGATCACTGCAGTCACCAGATCCAGTCCGTATTCAGATCAGATTGTGTATCATCACCTAGAGACAACCTCTACAGCTCTGAATGTCAGCGGAGACCAGGGTACCTAGACGAGCCCCAGAGACAGATCTCCAATGAGGACCTCGTCAACTAGATAGCCATCGGGAAAAGAACATTGGAACCAGTGGAGCCCTTACAATCTGACTTTGCTGCAATTGGAACAAACTACTAGTTCGTCAGGCCAGAGGGGAACTGGCCCCCCGACTGAGCCTGGTTTCTCCCAAGAGTCTTGGTTCCTTGCCGTTGTCGCCTCTGGCTTGCTTAGTTGGGGACACTTCATTTCCATTGATATCACCGACTTGATTGCACAGATACTATTTAAACTGACCTGAGCTGGACGATGACATCACTGAATTCAATAATGAAATGCCTTTAACTCAAACATTTTCCTATTTAATAAAGGTGACTTGACTTGACTGATTATAATGACTTCTATAGTATTTTGTTATTCCGCTCGTGTCTGGCATAGACACGGTGTAACATTGGTTTTGCTTTGCTTCACAGAACTAATCGCTGGGTTGCGTAGGCTACGTATGTGTGAGGCGGAACTATCAAAATATGGGACAGACCCTTTTGGGTTAGGGGCATGTTTGTTTTGGTGATTTCAAATATCAACATTGGCTTCCAGAAATCGCTTACCCCACCTTTAATGAAATGTTGGGGGGAAAACACTCCTGAATGAACAGACAACAACGTTTCACAGTGATCTCGTTACACATAATATTTAAGTAAGTGTATATTATAATGTGTATACAGGAAAATTATGATTTCTCAGGACTCTCTGTGTAAAAACAGTCAAGAAACAAAATGTATAAAACATGTCTCCTGTGAGATATTTTCATTAAATAAGAAGTTTAAGCAGTTTTAGTTTCATAAACTTGGATTCAAATGAAATACAAAATCAGGAACTCTAAGGGCATGATGGAGAAGAGAAGCAGAGAGCAGGATACTTAAGAAAACAGAGCAAAAACAGGGAGTTTCCACATGGTAAAGGCAACATTATTAAATACAATAATTAAAAACTACACATTTGTTTTGTTGATATTTATTGTGTAAACACTCAACACACTGCTATATATAAATAATTTGAAAAGATGAAAGAAAATATATATACAGTATGAATGTATGCAGGGGTTGTTTTGAGGCAGGGACTCATTGCCCCCGTGTCAACAAGCTTGGCCCCCTCTGTGGCCCCATGAATTTATAATCACGTTAAAATTAACATTTGTCAGGATTGGCAGAGATGTAAACTTTTGACCACAACTATAAATTGAACTTGCACTATAATTGTACATATAAATAACTTTTCCTGAGTTGAAATGTTTGTAAAATATTTGTAAAATGAAGCAACAGAGTGTTTGTATCAGTTTGTTTTGTGTTACATTGCATATGTCAACTTTTCAGATGCAAAAAAAATAATAATACAGTATATACTGTATTTTATATACAGCTTTGAAAAAAATTAAGAGACCACTGAAAAGTTTTTGTGGTTTTACTATTTATTGGTATGTATTTGATTTAAAAAAAAAAATATTTTATTCTATAAACTACTGACAACATTTCTCCCAAATTCCAAATAAACATTGTCATTTAGAGCATTTATTTGCAGAAAATGCCAACTGGTTCAAATAACCTCAAATAATGCAAATAACAAAGTTAATATTAATTTTGAACAACACAATATTGATGTTTTAACTTAGGAAGAGTTCAAATATCAATATTTGGTGGAATGACCCTGACTTTAGATCATAGCTTTCATGCGTCTTGGTATGCTCTTCACCAGTCTTTCACATTTCTGTTAGGTGACTTTATGCCACTCCTGGTGCAATCATTCAAGCAGCTTGGCTTTGTTTGATGGCTGGTGGCCATCAATTTCCTTTTTAAGTTTTCAATTGGGTTCAGGTCTGTAGATTTGGCTGGCCATAACAGGGTCTTGATCAGGTGGTCCTCCATTCACACCTTGATTGACCTGGCTATGTGGCATAGAGTATTGTCCTGCTGAACACAAAAACAATCCTCAGAGTTGGGGACCACTGTCAGAGCAGAATGAAGCAAGTTTTCTACCAGGACAACCTTGTACGTGGCTTGATTCATGTGCCCTTCACAAGGACTTCACCCCAGATGCCGTTTTGTACGTCGCTTGATTGTCATAACAACCTAAGGTTGTTGAGTGACATTTAAATTATTTGGTGGTCATACTTATCTGTCTTAAATGACCAATAATAATTGCATGCACATTACATGGATCTTTTGAGGTGAAAGTGAATTAAATGTGCAATAGGTGGTTGTTTTCAGAATTTGTTTTGTTATTCTGTTTGAAAGTCTCTTCACATCCTGTTAGCAATCATTAAGTTAAGTGGTCTAAATGTATTTATGTATTCTGTGGAAGGTGTAGGGCGAAGAAATGTTCGTACAAAGTACATTGTAGTACTTTTACTAAAGTAGCCGGGTTGACAACCACAGTGCCAATGGGCCCAATGTTGCAGAGGCAGAGCAGGAGGAAAGGAAGGAGGAGGAAGAAAGGGATGTTGATGAACCCCAAGAAGTGAACTCAGTAGCACCCCAAAGAATGGAGTCGAGCCAAAGGGCCAGGAACCTGAAGAACCCACTCCGAATGAACAAGATAAAGTGGCCAAAGGCCAACGAGGCAGAGGAGTGGAGAAATTTGGATGAATATCTGAGCGGGCTGCTGCAAAAAGCTCTGCGTGGGTAAGTGCTAGCCAAGCTAAACCTGTTTGGGGAAATTCAGTATGAAGTAGGCAGAAACAGGTATGGTGAGGAGACCATTAGAGAAGCCGTAGTAAGATCAATAGGCAGGAGGGAGAAAGAGATTGATGACCTGGAGGAAGGCAGAGGAGTCTGAGAAGGAGGGCCTGAAAGCTCTCTGGGATGAGATCAGTAGACGCCTTGCTAACCTTTGGAGGGCAGAATGCATCAGAAGACAGAGAAAAAGGAAGGAGAAGGAAAGATCAAGTTTCTTCAGGAGTCCATTTCGGTATGCACGTGGGCTCCTCGAGGAAAATGACAAGTGGAGTCCTGGATGTCTCCAAAGAAGAACTGCAGGAGTATATCCGCACTCAGTACAGTGACCCATTTTACATTTATGCATTTAGCAGATGCTTTTATCCAAAGCGACTTACAGTGCATTCAGGCTATACATTTGTATTGTCAGCATGTGTGTTCCCTGGGAATCGAACCAAGGTGTGGTGTTGTCACTTCACCTTGTACCCAAGGGTAATGTGGCCTCTAAAGTTGTGCGAAGTCACCTCATCAGCAGTAAGTCGGATGGAGGCAAAAGCCAACTCCTTCATCTGCAAATGGCTCGGCCTAACACAGTGCTTCTCAGCTGCTTGCCTGTATGGATGGATCTCACTCCAGCTACGCCTGAAATCCATCAACTTGGGCTACAGGCAGGAGAAGGCAAGGCTGGTGATGGAATAAAGGGACTCCTCCGACAGGGCAGTGGCTGATGTAAATGCCAGAGTTAAGACTGGAAGGTAATGGAGGAGGTGCAGAAGGTGATGGGTAGACTGCAACACGAACAAATGGCGGGCATGGTCCAGCCAGGGTGGGCAGGCCTCGGAGGGAGTGAGCCACCCATCCTATGGTCCAAGGAAAGCAGGAAGGACCTTGTCATTGCAGAGGTCACCAGGATTGAGCAGGAGGAGCTCAGAGTGAGGTCTGTGGCACAGGGGCGGTGGACAACTTGGGAGGGTGTCGCGAACTGAGCAATCAGCTTGGCAGAGTTCTGAAAACTGCCTCAGGCTCAGCTCAGTTTCCTAATTAGGGCAACATACAACACCCTTCCGAGCCCTAAAAACCTCCATCAATGGCTTGGTACAGAGCAATCCTGCGACATCTGTGGGATCATCAATGCTTCACTCCAGCCTGTTTTGTCGAGCTGCAAAACAGCACTGATACAGGATCGGCTCAGATGGCGGCATGACCAAGTGCTCAGGAAACTGGTAGAGGTGCTGGAGAAAAGTCAACTGGAGGCAAACACCCACTTCCTCAGGCAGGAGGAATCCACGACGCATATCAGCAAGAGACCACCCGCCAAGCTTTTAACATCAGGGGCGGTGTGGAAGATGGAAGTAGACCTGGGAAGGCAGCTCCAGTCCCCACAGGAGATAAACAGCACCACCTTAAGACCAGATGTGGTGTCTGCAGCTGTGAAGTCAGTGGTACTGATCGAGCAGACAGTGCCAGTGGACTGGAAGCCCTCCTCCCATGAAGGGACTGGAGAAGGGACTTTCTATGAGAGAAAGGCGGCGAAGTATGCAGACCTGGTCGCGGAGTGCAGATAAAGTGGATGGAGTGTGAGACCCTTCCGAGGTGGGAGCCAGAGGCTTTGTGGGCAGATCAGCATCATGCCTGCTCAAGGACCTGGGACTACGGGCAGCCACAATGAGCAGATCCACCAAAGAGCTCTCTGAGGAAGCGGAGAAAGCAAGCCACTGGTTCTGGCTGAAATGACAAGATAAGTCTTGGGGAGTAACATCTAATTAGTTACTACCTACTTTGCTGCAGGGGGTGTCAGGTAGACGTCCCTGTTCACTGCCCTGCCACCAGGAGATATTCTGGGTTAAGTGGTGAAATGTCAATGAACGGTGGTCCCCAGCTGAAGACTCTACAGAAAAACCATGTGGTATGCGGTAGGGTTTAGGTTTGCCTCAGGGAAGAGGATGCCCCTGCCATGCACAGTCCACCACAGGCACTGTAGGAGGTGTGACAGGCCTAAGGTCCAGCAGAAAGACCACCTCGCTGTAAATAATAATAACTGTGCTATAAAGTCTTCTAGCCGGTGAATGACACATGATGTAGCCAAGCGGTTCCCAATTTCAGTCCTTGCTCCCCCCCGCTCTGCATATTTTGCATGTCTTGCTTAGTTAACACACCCGATTCAGATAACCAGCTCGTTAGAAGAGAGCTACGTGCATGAACTGTGTTCCGATTGACATGCTCCCTACACAGTGTTCATTGCTCCCTACTACCTGAGCAGGGAAAATCCGTTGACGTTTATTTCACTTCGGAACATTCATTCACGGATTGCGCTGCGCAGCGGCTTCACACACAGACGAAAATTACTAGAGAAGTGTGAAGTGTGACATAATATACCTCTGTAAATAAATACAATTTAAATTCACGCCTTGCACACTTTAATGCTCTTTGTATTGAACATAAGCTATGAACTGGAATCATGGCAAAATATCTGGTGATGTCCACTTCGTAGGTCACTTATGACTTACGGTCGAACAGAACAACTGTCGGACGTGATAAGCTATACATATGAAATGTGCAGAACGGGGTGGGCACGAGGACTGGGATTGGAAATCATGATGTAGCCAATTATAGTAATATAATTTTGTCTCTGGTATACTGCTCTTTGAGCGTATGTGCGTTCATGGGGCGTGGCTTTGGATGGCGATTGCAGGGAGGGTGGGATGTTCGCTTTCAGTGCTATCAGGCTAAAGTTAGCATTTTCCAAGATCTCCTATTGCACCTTTAACCCCCTAAGGGTGTTTTGGGGGCATGGATAAGTTTTGAGATGCCATGACATTTGTGCTTTTTTCAGTTGCGTATAAACATATAAATGGCTGTAAAAACACCGTAAACAGCACAAAGTGGGCTACAATAATATTTATGTACGATGAGCATTTATGTACGATGTATGATTGTGTTTTTGAGAAAGCAACGTTCATGCGTGGTTAGTAAAAAAACAAACAAATTTAAGTCACTGAAATAAGGCCATAAAAAACATACAGAAATTTTGTTCACACGAATTTTGAGAACTGGATCTTGTAGTCTAGAATTATTGCTTCAAAATAATGTGAAAATCATCTTGTTTACTTGCTCACAGAAAATCATTTATTGATTTAAGTCACTTTTAAGTCACTTTTTGAGTAAAAAGGGTCTATGAGACAATGCGTCAACCTTCACATTCAAATCAAATCAAATCAAATCACTTTTATTGTCACATCACCACAGCACAAGTGCCTTGGTGAGTGAAATTCTTACGAGCGTGCTCCAGACAGTGCAAAAAAACAACAATTTACATATGGACAGTACATATTTACAGACTGTACAGAAGACAATGTGCAAAATACACATACATATACTAAAAAGCTATCCCTCAGTCGGCTAGTGCGGGATCGGATGTTGCGGAAACGTCGCCCTGAGGGCAGCAGAGAGAGCAGTCTGTGGGACGGGTGGCTGGAGTCTTTGATAATCCTTCGGGCTTTCCTTGTACACCTCCTAGTGTAGATATCCTCGAGGGAGGGAAGCTCACCTCCAACAATATGGCGGGCAGTTTGCACGACCCTTTGCAGAGCCCTGCGGTTGCCAGAGGTGCCGTTTCCAAACCAGGCGGTGATGCAGCCGGTCAGGATGCTCTCCACGGTGCAGGTGTAGAAGGATCTGAGGATTCTGGGGCTCGTTCCAAACTTCCTCAGCCTTCTCAGGAAGAAGAGACGCTGATGTGCCTTCTTCTGCACTGCATCTGTGTGAGCAGACCATGTGAGATCCTCGGTGATGTGAACGCCGAGGAACTTAAAGCTGTTTACACACTCCACAGGTGTCTTGTCGATGGTGATGGGTGTGTGTTCTCTGCTCTGTCTCCTGTAATCCACCACCAGCTCCTTGGTCTTGTCGATGTTGAGTGAGAGGTGGTTCTTCTGACACCATTTAGTCAGGGTACTCACCTCCTCTCTGTAGGCCGTCTCATCGTTGTCGGTGATCAGGCCTATCACCGTTGTGTCATCAGCAAATTTGACGATGACGTTGGAGCTGTGTTTAGCTGTACAGTCATGTGTGTACAGGGAGTACAGGAGTGGGCTGAGGATGCAGCCCTGCGGAGCACCAGTGTTGAGGATCAGGGGAGATGAGGTGTTATTGCCCATTCTGACCACCTGACTTCTGCCTGTCAGGAAGTCCAGGATCCAGCTGCACAGAAATCTGTTCAGTCCCAGAGTCTGGAGCTTCGCAACCAGTGTGGCAGGCACTATGGTGTTAAATGCCGAACTATAATCCACGAACAGCATCCTCACATAGGTGTTCTTATTTTCCAGGTGAGAGAGAGCAGTGTGCAGGGTCAAGGCAATAGCATCGTCTGTGGAACGGTTACTGCGGTATGCAAATTGTAGTGGGTCCAGTGAAGCAGGCAGCACAGAGCAGATGTGTTTTCTGACGAGCTTCTCAAAACACTTGCTGAAGATGGGGGTCAGAGCAACGGGCCTCCAGTCATTCAAGCATGTGATTTTATTTTTCTTAGGTATGGGCACAATGGTGGATTTTTTGAAGCATGCGGGAACCACAGACAGAGAGAGGGACAGATTGAAAATGTCTGTAAAAACCCCGGCTAGCTGGAAAGCGCATGCTTTGAGCACACGGCCTGGTATACCATCTGGGCCTACGGCTTTACGGATGTTCACCCGTCTGAAGGATCGGGTTATATCCGCGACAGAAAGCGTGAGTGGACTCATCTCTTCTGCAGCAGCCGTGTGAGCGCTCTCTGTGTGGGCGGTGTTATCAGCCTCAAAACGAGCATAAAAGGTGTTGAGCTCATCCGGTAGAGAGGCGGCAATGTTCACAGTAGCTGGTTTATTCCCTTTAAAGCCTGTGATGTTGTTAATGCCCTGCCACATGCTTCTTGGATTATTGTTGTTGAAATGTTCTTCAACTTTGTTTTTATATTGTCGTTTGGCTGCTTTGATGGATCTCCTGAGATCGTAACTGGCTTGTTTCCGATCATCAGTGTTTCCGGATTTAAAGGCAGATGTCCGCGCTGACAAGGCTGATCGAACATCGCTGTTAATCCACGGTTTTTGGTTGGGGTAGATGCGGATTGTTTTGGTCGGAACTACATCATCTATACACTTCCTGATGAAACATGTTACGGAATCTGAATACGCCTCTATGTCGTCATCAGACGCTGCCCGGAACATGTCCCAGTCCACGTGATCAAAACAGTCCTGTAGTATAGCGTCCGATTGGTCCGACCAGCATTGGACTGTCCTGAGGGCGGGTGATTCACGTTTCAGTTCCTGCCTATAAGCAGGCAGGAGCACAATGGAAGAGTGATCCGATTTGCCGAAAGGTGGGCGGGGGAGGGATTTGTATGCGTCCCGGAAGGGGGAGTAACAATGGTCGAGTATACGATCTCCACGCGTGTTGATGGTGACGTGTTGAAAGTATTTTGGAGCTATTGTTCTGAAGTTGGCTTTATTAAAGCCCCCCGTGATAATAAAAGCTGCATCTGGGTGCGCGGTTTCCTGCTCACTTATATTCCTGTGCAGTTCCCTGAGTGCCTGGTCTATGTTGGCTTGAGGAGGAATGTAAACAGCTGTGATTATGATCGCTGTAAATTCCCTCGGTAGCCAGAATGGTCGACACAGAAGCGTATGAAATTCCAGATCAGAGGAGCAGAAGGATTTAATAGTGTATGTTCCTTTCATCACACCACAAGTTGTTAATATAGAAACAAACACCTCCGCCTCTGCTTTTCCCTGTGAGCTCCTTTTCTCTATCCGAGCGGTGCACGGAGAAGCCCGTGAGCTCGATGGCTGAGTCTGGAACCATAGCAGACATCCAGGTCTCTGTGAGGCAAATAACACAGCAGTCCCTTGTTTCTCGTTGGTATGAGATGCGTGCCCGCAGTTCACAGAGTTTGTTATTCAGTGACTGAACGTTGGCCAGTAAAATGGTTGGAAGAGGAGGTCGGAAAGCACGGCGTCTCAGTCTGACGAGAACGCCAGTCCTCTTCCCTCTTTTTCGGCGTCGGCGGCGTTTCCTTGATTGCACGACCCAGACAAAGAGCTCTGATGCGGTGTCTGTAAACAATCCACTGGCATTCAAAAACTCTGGTCTGGTTTGCGTTGCGCGACGGAGGAACCAATGTTTAAAAGCGTGTCTCTATCGTAGACAGTTATACTAACAACATCTAACATGTAAAACAACAAAAAAACAAATAAAACATACGAAAAACTGCAAAGTTTTCCCGGAGCATGCAACACGGCTGCCATCCTCGGCGCCATCTTGACAAACTATACATTCACACCTGAGAAGTCAAAGGCCTGCATAATGAGCTGCATAATGAGTTTCATAACGAGCCATTTAGTCAAGTAAGTAACTGAGAGGGAAAAGTTACAGTAAATAATATGAGGACAAAATAAATGGATATGTTTTTGTTTGCAATTTATTTAGAATATATTTAGCTATCACAAAATAACTTGAGATTCTCTTGCGAGTGCAGTTAAAAATTGTATTAGGAACAATCAAGCTGACTTTCAAATCTAACTTTTTAGCATCATTACTCCAGTCACATGGTCCTTCAGAAATCATTCTAATATTCAGATTTGCTGCTCAATAAAACATGTATTATTATGCTGAAAAGATCTGAGAAGAATATTTCCTTTTTTTAATAGAATAGAATTAATAGAAAGTTCAGAAGAACAGCATCATTTGTAACATGATACATGTCTTTATCCTCACTTGTGTGCTAAATAAAAGTTTGAATATATATATATATATATATATATATATATACATACTGACTCCAAGCTTTTGAACTTGGAATGTTCATAGTGTATATTGTTTATGTGCTCTGAAGAAAAAAAAAGAAAAAGAAAAAAACATTTCGAAATTCTGGGTTATTTTCTCAGCAGATCTGCTTCCAGAAACAAAGTAGCCGGGATGAACTTCTTTTTTGATGTGGAGGCGATGTGGGCATTTACATTCACGCGTGCCTCAAGTGGATGTTTGAATGTGAAAGGCGTGAACCAGCGGATGTGCGTGACCGCATTATATATAATGAGTTGAGACGGGAAAACGGGACATCGCTTTGGTTTCATACGGATTACTTTAACAGAGGATATTTGTTTTGGACGTGACTTACTTCATTTAAAAGTAAACATTTCAAGCTTTCTGTACATATATTTATCATGTATTTGAAGTGAGTATTCATGTATTTGAAGAGAGGTGACCGAGACAGAGCCGGCAGAGAACACACCCTGTTTATTTTCTCTATTTTTAAAAAGCATAATGTTTTGTTGTTATTATGACTATACTAGGGCTGTCACGATATTAGATTTTTCATATTATGGTTATTGTGGCCATAAGAATTCACAATATCAACATATCGCGATATGTATAGAAATCTTGGAGGGAGAAATATATCAGTCAAATAATTTTTTACTTTGTTTATTGAGTTGTTTTTTTTTCACCCAATGAACATAAGGATACTGTTACGTCCCCCGTTCTAGTCTAGGGGAATTGTGGAGACGCAACAAGGAAAAATAAATTAACTCGTTTACAATATTAAACGAGGTGAAAAACAACAACAAATGAGAACACTTCAATCCTCAGCCCTTGAGTGAAAACACAATTATTTAAAAGGATAACTGTAATTTATTAAGTATGGAACAAACTAACAGAAAATAGGATTTCAATTAGAGTGAGTATAGACTAAAATAACAAACAAACACAGCTAACTAAGGATTGGAGGAGCTAACTAACCTACACACAAAACAAAGATGAAAACCAACAACATAAACTTCCCTCAGCTCCCTCTCTTATCAATAACCAGGAGAAAAGATGGTCAAAAATAAACAAGGCACTCACTCCAAGAAGGTCACTAACACACTCAGGCCACAGCCCCTTTTAGCTACCCACACAGGCTAGGTAAGCTAATTAACACACAGTTAATTAGCAGTTAGGAATAGATCACATTACCTTTTAGTTACCCTCACAAGGATTTAACTATTAGGTTGCCCTCACACATGAGGAAAAATTAATAAACACAGGCTATCAGCATGAGCAGACACGAGAAGTTTCAGTCGAGAGCTGGGGAGAAGTGATCCTCCTTAACAGCGTCTGAAGGCTACATTTATACTGCTCCACTCTCCCTCTCAGGCATCCTCACAACGAGCAACAGCTGGGGGTAATTAACCTGAGAAAGATACTGAGGGAGGGACAGAACAGAGCAAAAAACACAACACAAGGTACAAGGTCCACATTAATAATGAAAATAAGAAATCATAAATGCCCTAGGGCGTAACACCCACCACTAAGATTACAGACCAGAAGTATAATGAGGTTTTGGTCCCACTATTCTACCATGTGTAAATTAAGCAGTCCCATCCACAGGTCTAGACAAGGCATCCGCGATAACATTGTCAGTGCCTCTGATGTGCTGGATCTGAAGGTTGAAATCTTGGAGTTTTAAGGCCCAGCGCAGCAGACGCTGGTTAGAGGAAGACATGTTGGACAGAAAGATTAATGGATTATGGTCTGTATACACAATTATTGGTTGAACACTACTGCCAAGATAAACTTCAAAATGCTGTACAGCCCACAATAAAGCTAAAGCTTCCTTTTCAATAGTGCTGTAGAACATTTGACACTTTGATAACTTGTGAACTTGTGCGTGAAAAGTTGGATACAGGGTGCTCTATGCCTTGGGCATCTTCTTGCACAAGAACAGCACCTGCACCAGATTGGCTTGCATCCACCTGCAACATGAATGGGAGGTTGAAATTAGGTGCTGCCAGTATAGGGGCATTGCTAAGTAGGTCTTTAGCAGCTTGAAAGGCATGATCACAGTCACTGCTCCACATGAACACTCTCATTGTGCTCAGTAGGTTTGTGAGGGGTGCAACTACAGAGGAAACATTCCTACAGAACCCCCTGTAGTAGCCAGCCATTCCAAGGAACCGTCGAAGCTCATGCTTGTTGTGGGGTTTTGAAAAATTTAGGATGGCTTCCACAGGCTTCACCCATCCATGACCCACCTTTTTCCCTAGGTAGGTTATAGTGGCTTTACCAATCTCACACTTGGTAAGATTCAAGGTCAGTGAGGCACTTTCCAACCTTTCAAAAACCATTTTTAGAGCCTTTAAAATGGTCTTCCCAAGTTTCAGAATAGATAACAATGTCATTCAGATATGCATCACAGTTAGGCACATCTCCCAGCACAATGTGCATTAGACTCTGGAAAGTTGCTGGTGCATTTCGCATTCCGAAAGCAAGAACAGAATACTGAAGGAAGTAGTCTGGGGTGACGAATGCAGAAATCTCAGCAGCACGGGCAGTTAAGGGAACTTGCCAGTATCCCTTAAGTAGGTCAAATTTTGTGACAAACCTGGCTGATCCTACCCTATCCACACAGTCCTCCATACGTGGGATTGGAAAAGAATCTGGCTTTGTGGCGGCGTTCACTTTGCGAAAGTCTGTACAAAAACGATAAGTTCCATCTGCCTTGGGAACTAATAGGCAGGGTGAACTCCATGGACTCTGGCTGTGTTGAGCTAGCCCATGCCGTAGCATATATTCAACCTCAGTCTTCATTATGTGTCTCTTCACTTTAGACTGGGCAGCAGCTAAGTTTTCCTGGGCCAGTTCGCGAGCTCTGTGTAGGTGTTCTCGACATGAGCTTACATAATCAACAACAGGCACAGGCAGTGAATCTTTAGCTAACAGCTGCTCACTCAACACTTTGAGTGGTCCTCTCACACTGTGACCGAAGATGAGATCAGTAGGGCTGAATCCAAGTGACTCCTGTTCGGCTTCACGGACAACAAACAGCAAAGATTCTGCCCAATCTTTACCACTTGATAAGCAATAAGTCCTCAACATCATCTTTAAGGTTTGGTGAAACCTTTCTATTGCCCCTTGAGACTGTGGGTGATAAGCGCTTGAAAGTTCATGCTTGATTCCAAACTGCTTCAGGGTTTGCACGAACAGTTTTGAAGTAAAGTTTGTGCCCCGGTCAGTCTGTATAACCTTTGACAATCCAAAGACTGTACAGAATTTGATTAGCTCCCAAACAATAATAGGAGCTTTTATGGAGCGTAATGCAATCGCTTCAGGGAAACGGGTAGACGTGCACATTATAGTCAGAATGTACTCATGTCCTGATTTTGACTTGGGCAGGGGACCAACAAAACGTTCAAAAGGTTCTCTCATGACTGGAATTGGGGGTAAGGGGGCTACGGGCAGTTTCTGGTTAGGTTTACCAGCTATTTGGCAAAAAGTGCATGACTGGCAGAATTTAGAAACTGCAGACTTCAATCCAGGCCAATAGAAATAGCGGGACACACGCTTAAATGCCTTAGTAACACCTAAATGCCCTGAGAGAGCATGTTCATGAGCGACCCTCAGAATTGGTTCCCTGTATTGCCGAGGCAGAACGATTTGGTGGACTTCATTAAGGGAGGAACGAGCATTGGGTCCCCAACGGTGCATTAAAACATCCCCTTCCCAATAGTATTTAACTTTATCGGGCAACTTGTTTTTGAAATTTGCAACTGAATCAATACAGCAGGCCAGAGAGGGATCGGTTCTCTGGGCAGAAATTAACTGGGTCCTGCCCATTTGAAGTACAGGCTGCAACCCAGGAGCAGCAACTGTCTTACAGGGCTCTGCAGCATTCGCTTCCACTGGCTTTGCGTCACAAACATTAGAGTCAATTAAAAAAAAACTTTCAGAGAGATCAATTACATCACTAAATTTCTTTCTCTGGGCACGCGTCACTGCGCAAGCAGGAAGGGCAGCTCGAAATTTTTGCACAGGCAATGAACAATCATTCGGATTTGGGTTGCTGCTTACCAAAGGTCTAGGAAAAACATCTCCCGCAAGATCATTTCCTAAAATAAGGTCAACACCGTCAACAGGTAATTGTGCACAAACCGCCAACATTACAGGACCTGTGATCAAACCAGACCTGAGGTACAGATCATGTAATGGCAGGTTGAGACATCCGCTGCCTATTCCGCGCACTAAAATATTAGCTCCCGTGTAAACAGCAGCAGGAGGTAATACTTTCTCACAAATCAGCGATTGGACTGATCCAATGTCTCTCAAAATCTTTACTGATTTTCCCACTTCATCAAGCGAAAGAGACACAGTACCATCCAACAAGAACGGCTGATACGCGCTAGATACAGTGTCTGCATTATGTTTAAGATTGCCGAGTGTGTGCACCAAAGCTGTAGTTTTGGGCTGCACACCAGCCATAAAAAAACAAGAAACAAGCTTGCTTGCTTTTCGTTTTCTCAGGCCAATTTGGCTGGGTCATAGGTTTAGTACGAGAGGAGTTAAGGGTTGTACCCTTATCAGAATCAATATTTTGAGAGTAACTTACATTACGCCGAGAATTATGAAACACTTTTATGTGTCAGGACAAATTCGTCAGCCAACACCGCAGCGTCATTAACAGAGGTGACTTTTTGTTCGTTGAGGTGAACCACCACACTTTCAGGTACGCAATTTTTGAACTCCTCAAGCAGAACTAGCTCTTGAAGTTGATCGAATGCGGTGACTCTGTTAGAAAGGCACCATTTCTCAAAAAGTGTGCGCTTTTCTCGTGCAAACTCAACATAAGTCTGTTTGGCAGCTTTGGTATGGGAGCGAAATCTCTGTCTATATGCCTCAGGGACCAGCTCATATTCTCTTAATAAAGCAGCTTTTACAGTGTCATAGTCAAGAGACTGTTCTAATGGTAAGGCAGAAGAGACCTCTTGGGCTTTGCCAGAAAGACTGCATTGCAGTAGCAGGGTCCAGACATCCTTAGGCCAACGCAGCTTCAAGGCGATACGCTCAAATGTAACAAAGTAAGCATCTACCTCACTTTCTCTAAACGGGGGAACCAACTTCAGATACCTGCACACATCAAAATTCACACTAGGATCAGCTTCATGTGAATTCCGAGGTGTCACAGGTGCAGTGTTAGATGGAGAGCTAGTAGAAGGGCCTCGTGAACGTTGCAAAGGTACAGGCTTATTTTTCTCTTCCTTGCGTTCAAACTGTCGCAATCGAATATCACGATCGATCTCTGCTTCTATAACACGCAGCTTGACAAGCAATGTCTCACGCTCTTGTCTCTTAATTTCAAGATCAAGCTCTTTCATTTTGAAGGCGAACACTGGGTCAATAGAAGATTCTACAGCAGGGACGATGGGAAGGACGCCATCCGACATAGCTCCACCTGCTACATCAGGCGAAACATCCTCCTCCCCTCCAGCAGAATATTCTGGAAGAATCCCCATCTCTATGAGCGTATCATGCAATGTTTGTTTAATAACTCGTTTCGCCGCATCCCTAGACACATCAAAATTAAAAAAGTCAGCAATCAACAATAGATCTATTTTCCTGCAACGCTCAAAGGCTTCTTCGGTAGGAGAAAGAGTGAATGCCGTTAAATCAAACTCCATCTTACCACAGCTTCTTCCCCCCCACAAAACTGCCAAACAGTCCAAAAAAAAATTAACAAACGTGTGGACGAGCCTCCAATTTGTTACGTCCCCCGTTCTAGTCTAGGGGAATTGTGGTGACGCAACAAGGAAAAATAAATTAACTCGTTTACAATATTAAACGAGGTGAAAAAACAACAACAAATGAGAACACACTTCAATCCTCAGCCCTGGAGTGAAAACACAACAATTATTTAAAAGAAAGGATAACTAATTTATTAAGTATGGAACAAACTAACAGAAAATAGGATTTCAATTAGAGTGAGTATAGCCTAAAATAACAAACAAACACAGCTAACTAAGGATTGGAGGAGCTAACTAACCTACACACAACACAAAGATGAAAACCAACAACATAAACTTCCCTCAGCTCTCTCTCTTATCAATAACCAGGAGAAAAGATGGTCAAAAATAAACAAGGCACTCACTCCAAGAAGGTCACTTAACACACTCAGGCCACAGCCCCTTTTAGCTAACCACACAGGCCAGGTAAGCTAATTAACACACAGTTAATTAGCAGTTAGGAATAGATCACGTTACCTTTTAGTTACCCTCACAAGGATTTAACTATTAGGTTGCCCTCACACATGAGGAAAAATTAATAAACACAGGCTATCAGCATGAGCAGACATGAGAAGTTTCAGTCGAGAGCTGGGGAGAAGTGATCCTCCTTAGCAGCGTCTGAAGGCTACATTTATACTGCTCCACTCTCGCTCTCAGGCATCCTCACAACGAGCAACAGCTGGGGGTAATTAACCTGAGAAAGATACTGAGGGAGGGACAGAGCAGAGCAAAAAACACAACACAAGGTACAAGGTCTACATTAATAATGAAAATAAGAAATCATAAACGCTCTAGGGCGTAACAATACTGATAAACGCAGGGCACTAGACTCTTGCTTTCTCTGCCTTCTTTGGAGCTCCTATGAAATAACAAGAGAGAAAAACTGTTCCTGTGGCTCAGTGGTAGAGCATTGCGTTAGCAGCGGAAAAGGTTGTGGGCTACATTCCCAGGGAACACACATATTGAAAATGTGTAACTGAATGTAAGTCGCTTTGGATAAAAGTGTCTGCTAAATGCATAAATGTAAATGTAAAATACTGTCAAATTCAACAGTATGATGAATACATACTAATGGTAACACTTTACAATGATCTACATACTAATGGCGCTTTTTCACTGCGTGGTACGACTCGGCTCGGCACGGCTCGGTTAGGTTCGGTTTGCATTTCCACCGCAGTTTAGTGCCGCTTTAGAGTGGGTGGGATTATTCACGTGTCGTTATAGTTGCGCTGCCTCTACTGCCATGACATCATCGTAAACGCACCACAAACAAACACACAACAAAGGAGCATATCGATGGAATTGTGTTTTTTCATTCTCAGCATGTGGATATTTTTACAGCAATGAAGGCCTATGAGAACGCTTGGGATTTACCCCCAGCAGCAGAGACTGTGGTGGCAGTGTCACAGGCTGTAGAGGAGGAGGGTAGGGATGTTCATGCAGGTGTGCTGTTACTTGAATAGTTACTTATTCATGTAGAATGTTCTGTAAAGTGAATTATCAATAAACTTTTGAATATTTCACAATTTACAATGTATCCCTTGCTTTTTTATTTTATTTATGTGTTGGTTTGTATCATCATGGCATTAATTATGTCTTTTTCAAGGGGTTCATTATGTGCTCATACAATAATACATATTTAATATAGTCTGGAGGTACACTTATTCGATCACATTGTTCTTAATTGAAGCAAAACACAGATACAAATGTAAAAACAGAAACAGAAAGCATACTCTAAAAATATACAAAGTGCAAAAGTATATACATAAGGCTTTTTCATTCCACGTCACCCCATCAAGCTCTTGCTGGATCCGCTCCTCAGCTATCAACGAGAGGAACATCTGTACTTCCTCAACAGACAACGAAACAGCTATTTTTTGGTTGATACAAAAAGGTGTTTGTTCAAACAAAAGTTGCGTCCAATCCTTCGCTGGCTGTGCTAATTTAAATCGAGCGGGTCTATGTTGGGTCACGTGTTGCAAGTTCAGTGACGCAGTAATGATGATTTTCTCCGGCCAATCAGTGATCAGTAGAGTTTACACGTCACATTTTGGTAAAGGTACTAATCACTTGGAACCTCGGCCGAGGTAATACTAAAAAGGTACCAGTTACCAGGTACTGTACCCAGTGGAAAACCTCCCAAAAGTGAACCATACTGAACCCTACCGTGCCATACCATGCAGTGGAAAAGCGCAGAATGTGTGCTGACCGTTTTGTTATTTTTAGCCTTGTCAGATGATTATTATAAAATGTTTATTTTATTTAAGTGGAACTCCTAGCCCTCAATGATGACGCATTCCCATGCATTAGGGAATATAATTCAGCCTGCACCATTAGTGCTATGAACATGAATGAGGGCCCCAGCTCTGTGAGGGATTAAGGTTTAGACCTACATTAGACCTGTTCATTTGGCAACATAAAAAATCTTAATATTAATATCTGAGAGTAGTAAAGTTCTAATAAGTTCTGCAGTAAAATGTGATTAAATTCAATCTAGTACGGTGGCATGTCAAAGCTCAGCTGTACTGAGTTGTTTAAAGTTAGCTTAGTGAAATAATGCAGGCAATGTAGAGCTTACCGCCACAGGGTCAGCATGCCAGAATGTGTGTGCGAGTGTGAGTGAGTGAGAGAGAGAGAGAGATAGATGCAAAACATCTGCCAGTGCCAGTGATAAATAATCACAAAAATTACTTTTGTGACAGTATGCTAATTTAACCTGGTTATGCTGATAGACTTTTTTGGAATGCATGTTAGAGATCCAGTACCTGTCACTATTTGAGTCCAGTGACTTGCTCCTGCACATGACTATGGCAATCTCACACTTTGGGTTACCAGTGTAACGGATGTATGCCAGTAAGGGCTGTGTGTAAACCTCGCTCCCCTGACCTCAAAAAGAGGCGCTCTAGCGAATGACGCTAGAGGCTGTAGCCTTTGGCGTTCCTTGTTAGAGCGCCTGCCTCCCGCGTTGGAATCCCGGGTTCGAGACCCGCTCGGAGCAAGAACGAGTTGTGGTGGTGTGGACCCGGGAGGGGGTGTTACACCAGCACCTGGAAAAGAAAGAAAGACAAAAGGAATTAAAAAAAAACTCATTGGCACATTTTTTAAAGAAAGGCTAAAAGAGCATTTACCACTAAGTAACTTTTGCAAACAGTAATTTTGGTTTTACTGTGTGTATCCCCTGCACTTGAAAACAAAGCCCCCTAGACAGTGACCATGTGCTGATACTGAATGTGTCTCTCACATAGACTGACAAAGGAGTATACTTTAAAGGCTTGTGCACTCGACTGTTTGCGAAATGGAAATTTGTGCTTGTGTATCCTACCTCTCTCATTCGGCACAAATCCAAATACTCCATAATATTTCCATATGTGCGATGTAACATATCTGGATGCTAAACTATTATTTATTATGTAAATTATAGGCTTTGCACTTTAGTCGCGTTCCAACGGTGACTCAGAGGCGGGTGCCCCGATGTTTGTATTGTATTTGGATAGTGTACCAACTTTAGCAATGCTGGAACTGATATGTGTTTTGTATGTATATTTGTGTGTGTGTGTGCGCGACGCGATCACTTCAACTGTTTCCTTATGTAACCCCCCCCCCCAGGTCCGCACCATCACACCGAGCGGGTCTCGAACCCGGGATTCCGGTGCGGGAGGCAGACGATCTAACAAGGAACGCCAAAGGATAAACATCTGTTACACTTATACCAGCAGAATCAACTTTAAACACTTTTCGTCTTAATAATGCATCACTGTATAAAGGTCTGCTTTTATTTGTGTACACTCACAATGAAAACAAAACATTGTGCTTTTATAAAATAAATAAAACAAATATGATGTTGCTTTCTGCCATTTGAGTTTCCTTTCTGTGAATAAATTAAGCCTGTCTGTTCTGATTGTTTAAATAGTCATTTAATTTTAGGATTATTTTATTGGTTAAGATGCATCATGTTATTTAGATCAGAGGTCATGGCAGCCATCTTAGATTTCACTTCACAGGATCAGCGATGCAGCAGTAGATTTCTCCCTGATAAAAGCTTTATTTCTGTTATTTCATGCCAGAGGCCATTGTCTGTAAGTTTAATTGTTTATTGAATTTCATCTATGTTAAAAAACAATTATTTCATGCCATTTAGAGAGAAGCATTGTTGTGCATTTGAATAAGAAGATTGTTGTTTTTATATTGCTACTTTCTTTCCTAAAAACAATTTTTAGACATACTTTATATTTAATGTATGTTTTGTGTTTGCATTATAGTTTCACAAAAAACGATGTTGTGCAACTGAAGATTTCAAGTTAAACACTGGAAAATAATTCCTTCAGGTTCGACTTTTTCTTCAGCACTCATCCTGTTTAACTATCTGCCGAGGTGCAACCTACTTGCAGCTGGGGCAGAATAGTGAAAAAAAAGAAAAAAAGACGGAATCTCTGCTATTAAGCTACACATGTCTGCTCTCACGTAAAGTCTCTTCTCATATCTTATTCTGCTGCATTGTTCTATTCTGCATCCAAGAAATACGATTTATGCATCACATGTCATGGCGAGTGAGAGAAAATCGGAGACTGAGTATGTACTGGAAACTAGATCTGTTGTTACTCGCTCAACAACATCATCTAAAAGGTCTAGTAGGACATCTCCTAGCATGGCTGCGGCAAAAGCACGAGCTAGAGCTGAAGCTGAGCGTGCACGTGCATATTATGTTAAAAAAGAAACTGAATTAAAAAATTTGAAAGTTTGTATGGAAGGCAATCTTAACGCTGTAGAACACGAAAAGGAGGCTGCTGCTGCTATGGCTGAAGTGAGAGTATTGGAGGAGGCTATAGAGAGCTTGGAGGGAGGCAGTTGTCATTCAGGTAGCCAAATCGCTCCTCCTATAGACCCTGTGCAACGCAACAGTCATTATGTGGAACAGCACTCAAGTTACTCTAATTAAGTTTTTCCCGAGGAAGGAAGTTTAGCTACCCCTCATGTTGAATTCGTAAACCATCATGAAGAGGAAAAATTGACTGTTAACGGAAAGCTCTACAGGATGTGCTCAACCTGACTGTGTTAAAATGGACAGTGATTCAGTTTTGAAACCTGCCATTGTCAAGATTGAAAAACCTCAGTCTGCAACATACAGCCCATTTAATTACTGGCCCCTTCCACAGGCTTACAATGCCAATTCTCCCGTTCAGTCACCTTTTAGAGGAGAGGAGAGAGGAGAGGCAGAAATGAGTGATTTAGCAAGGTTTCTTGCCCGTCGTGAACTCTTTAATGTGGGACTCACAAAATTTGATGACCACCTAGAGAACTACTGGGCCTGGAAGTCATCCTTTTTAAATGCTACCAGTGGACTCAAACGTACTTCCGGCGAACAGCTGGATTTATTGATTAAGTGACTGGGCAGTAGGTCATCAGAATATGTGAGACGTATCAGGTCTGTGAATATAAGCTATCCTGATGCTGGGCTTAAGATGGCTTGGGAACGTCTAGAGGAGATATATGGATCCCCTGAGGTGGTGGAAAAAGCACTTATTGACAAGATTGAGAAATTCCCAAAAATCAGTAAACAAGATCCTCTGAAATTACAAGAGCTCGGAGATTTGTTGTGTGAGATTCAGTCGGCTAAAGCGGAAGGTTACTTTTCAGGTCTTTCTTACCTGGACACCGCCAGAGGAGTCAATCCGATTGTGGAGAAGTTGCCTTACCACCTGCAAGAGAAATGGATTTATCAAGGTTCTGAGTACAAAAGGAAGTACAATGTTACCTTCCCTCCATTCTCTTTCCTTACTGATTTTGTCTGTCAGGAAGCACGTGCTCGAAATGATCCAAGCTTTAGTATTGGTACATCAAGCACACAACAGTGTAAAGCAGAATCTATGGTTAAAATGCAAATAAGGATCGCTGTTTCTAACCATAAGACGGGTGTGGCATCATCAACAGGGTTTTTCTCCTAGAATAAGTTCCAGTAAAGAACCTATTGATGTAGAAAAGCAGTGTCCTATACATACAAACAAACCTCATCCGCTGAGACGTTGTCATGGGTTCAGGGCAAAGACTCTAGAAGAGAGGCAAACACTGCTTAGAGAAATCGGTGTGTGCTATAGGTGCTGTGCTTCCACCCTTCACTTGGCGAAGAACTGCAAAGCAGTAATTGAATGTAATCAGAGGTGGAAAGAGTACAAAAATATTCTACTCAAGTAAAAGTACCATTACATTACTGAAATTTTACTTAAGTACAAGTAAAAGTACCAGTCTAAAAATATACTCAAGTAAAAGTAAAAAGTAGCTCATTTAAAATTTACTCTGAGTAAAAATTACTTAGTTACATTTTAACAATGGGAGGGAGGAAAAAATGGGATAGACCAAAGGTGTCAAACTCAGTACCTGGAGGGCCATAGCCCTACATAGTGTAGATATTACCCTAATTAAACACATCTGATACAGCTAAACTAATCATTTAGGCTTATTTGAAAACTACATGGTTTGTGTGTTGGAGCAGGCTTGGAAATAAACTCTTTAGGGCTGCAACCCTCCAGGAACTGAGTTTGACACACCTGGGATATGGGCCTATAAATCTCAAACTAGGTGTTTTAATTAAAGGAATCGGTTAATTAGAATAATAAGACATTTGGACTGTTACCAGGCAAATTAAATCAGTATCAACAAAATGCATCTTTGCAATGCAGAGGAAATGCAGAAGCTTCATCTGAAGTGGAATAGATGTATTTACACACTGACATGAATGCATTTAGCCTGCAGTTACAAATGCAGAAATAATGTTTTGATTAATAAGACATAAAATGTGACCCTGAACCACAAAACCATAAGGGTCCATTTTACTAAATTGAGATTTATACATCATCTGAAAGCTGAATAAATCATATTTCCATTGATGTATGGTTTGTTATGATAGGACAATGTTTGAAAATCTGGAATCTGAGGGTGCAAAAAATCCAAATATTGAGAAAATCTCCTTTAAATTTGTTCAAATTAAGCTCTTAGTTTTGATATATTTACAGTAGGAAATTTACAAAATATATTAATGGAACATGATCTTTACTTAATATGCTAATGATTTTTGGCATAAAAGAAAAATGTATAATTTTAACCCATACATTGTATTGTTGGCTATTGCTACAAATATACCCCAGCGACTTAAGACTGGTTTTGTGCTCCATGCCAGGGTCACAAATGTTAAATAGTCATTTGAAATTAAAAAATAAATAAATCAAAAGATACTTTAAATGTTAAATTAGAACCACCAGTAGGTGTCAGCAAGTCACTCATAAGTGAGTCATTGCGGTTGAATTGAATCATTTATTTTAAATGGTTAATTCAAGGAATGAAACACGTCATTGCTCAGAGTCAGAGACGCAAAACTGTGTATGGAATTATTTTTGTTGTCGAAATAGAGCAAAAACAGGCAATATGGTGTCTAAAACGTAAGTCTCTTAATTAACTTCTTGTTTTTTGAACTGTGTAAAAAGTAGTGGTGGGCCGTTATCGGCGTTAACGTGCTGCGTTAACGCGAGACTCTTATCGGCGATAAAAAAAATATCGCCGTTAATCTATTCTCAAAGTTGGGTTGGGAGCTGGGTCTATACTACGCAAGCTATGATGACTTTCACCCTGATATTTTAGCGCGGATGTATACCTAGCCGAATTGCACTGTAGGGGGCGAGAACGAGTTTTCGAACTAGAGGCTCGCAGTCCGTGATGGACAGATTGTTAACGGCTGGTCTATGTGGTAATACAATCGGGCAGGACATCCAAACGCTCATCTATCATTCATCAACCTCAAATATGGCTTTTCATCTGAAAGATGTATGTAGTAGCAACTTTACATGGCCGCTCAATATGATGTTAACCTAGAGAAATGTGCGCTATTGAAGTGTTTGTGTGGAAGCGCGTTTGCGCAGGACAGGCTCCGGTGCGCTCACTTGCTCTTAAAATCTCCGTCATTCTTGGTCATACAGATAAAAGTAGCCTAATACATCTTTCGAATCTGTAAAGACTCTACGTTTATTTGTGTGCACTCAGAATAACAACGAAACGTTGCGCTTTTAAGCAAACAGGATGCGCTTTAGGTCTCATGTGAACTTGAGAATTCACTCCCGTGTCACCCTCTGCTTCGAACCTGTGTGTATGCCTAACGTTACTGTGAAATTACCACATCAAACGTGACGTGCTAACATGGATGCAGCTATGAAGCCGCCGGGTTTGCTTCAGGGAAAATTTATTTTTAAGAAGCTTCCCAATGGAAACTGTAAACAGTTCATCACGACCTCTTATGTAGGCCTACAGTTCAAAATTAATGTTTAACTGAATAAACAGTTAGTAAACACAAGTACATCTTATTGAACATAGTTTATTTTCATCACCAATTATCATAGTAGAACAGCTTTCTCAAGCAGTTTGTGATGCATTCTGGAAACAGGAGATGAGCCCCTGGTCTAATGCGCCACCTGGCTTGAGAAACCCGTTCTCAAAGACTTACTTTTAGTCATTATTTGGGTAGCACACATATTCTGAATGCCTTCGGCAGAATTCAAATGAGCCATTTTAATCTAGATTAATCTAGATTAATTCCAAAATTAATCTAGATTAATCTAGATTAAAAAAATTAATCTATGCCCACCCCTAGTAAAAAGAAAAACTACAGGCCTGTGTAATCATGGTGATTTTTTGAGAAAAACGGAATTCTTCATGTGATGTTGACTTACTATATTAAATTAAAGAAATATATACATTTTCTGCTTCTATATCTTCAATTCACTGCGTGATCATCACGCAGTGAAAGAAAGCACTCCATATGTACGCGAACAATCTTATCTAACGTTACTAGATTTCCCGGCACACTGTTTAGAGTGATTTGTTTGGTTTTTGGCAAAATACTGATAATGTCAAATCGCACATCTTTAAAACAACAATTATTATATTATCGCAGACGATATTGCACACCCTGCACCACTGTCTTTTTGGCTCATTTGTGTAAAACTTTTTGCTAAACCGTCAAAGCTTCATTTTAACCACCAATGCAATGATGTAAGTATTTACCTTATCTCTACATGCTTGCGAAGGGCGATGGCGATATATTTATAAGCTGCTAGTTCGGTCTCTCTAGGCAAACACAGCTTACACTGCATAATAAAGCATGAATATATGGCCAGGGGTTCACTTCATTTCCATCGAGTTCAACTACAGCAGAATACGACAGGGTTTGGTTTTCAGCTGGGTCTGCACCATTAACGCCTGTCTTGTCCGTCTGCATCTCTCTTGTGATTTTTAGCACCAGTTTCTTCTTCTGACCATTATTTGCTGCAGTTGTTTCCACGGAGCAATTTTTTTTTACTCAGTAATTCATGTGTTTTAAAATGTAGTGAAGTACAATACTTCCCACAAAACATACTTAAGTAAAAGTAAAATTACAGATTAAAAAAAATACTTAAAAAAGTACAAGTACACAAAAAAGCTACTCAATTACTGTAACGCGAGTAAATGTAATTCGTTACTTTCCACCTCTGAATGTAATGAATGTGAGAGTAATAGGCACGTGTCCGCACTTCCTCCTGGTCCTCCTCCATGGGCCACAAGAGACCCCTTATCAGATCATGGTGGGGAGGAGGATATAGGCCCTTCTGCTAATGTCACTTCCGATGCACAGAGATTTGTGGAGACAGTCCGATACCCAAATCATGCTCCAAGATATGTCTGATAAGAGTATATCCTGAGGGCTCTCCAGAGACTATAGTGAAGATGTATGTGGTACTTGATGAGCAAAGTAACAGATCTCTAGCTAGATCTGAGTTTTTTGACATATTTAAAGTAAAAGGATCAGAGCATCCATATACACTTCGAACCTGTGCTGGAGTGATGGAAACTTCTGGAAGAAGAGCCACTGGATTTCAAGCCGTATCTATGGATGGAAAGGTACATGTGTCACTCCCAACACTCATCGAGTGTAATTCCATGCCTGATGACCATACTGAGATTCCATCTGCCGACATTGCACATCGGTTCACCCTTCTGAAGTCTATAGCTCATGAAATACCTGAGATCGATCTAGGTGCGCAAATATTGCTACTCTTAGGGAGAGACATTATTCAAGTCCACAAAGTAAGAAAACAGCTTAATGGTCCGAACCAGGCACCATTTGCCCAAAAACTTGATTTTGGTTGGGTGATAGTTGGAAATGTTTGCTTTGGGTCAGCACACAAACCTAGCAAAGTTGATGTGTTCCGCACAAACATACTTCACAATGGACGCCCAAGCTTTTGTGAGCCATGTCCTAATCTGATAAGGGTGAAAGAGAAGCTAAGCAACAAAGATCATGCTGTCTCTTCTCATTTGTATTCAACCACTTGTCCAGAGGACCTGCTGGGTAACGATATCTTCAAATGAACTCAAGATGATGAAAAGGTAGCCCCTTCCATTGAAGATTGAGTGTTCATGGAACTGATGGACAAAGACATGTTCATTGATAGCTCTAACAGCTGGGTGGCACCGCTGCCTTTTAGAATTCCACACCAACGGCTGCCCAACAATAGGGAACAGAGTATGAAACGTCTCCTGTCACTCCGTCAGACAAGGAAGAGAAAGCCTCAAATGCAAGAACATTTTGTTACGTTCATGCAAAGGATTTTTGATGCAGGTCATGCAGAACCAGCCCCACCTTTAAAAAAAAATGAGGAAGTGTGTTACCTGCCTATTTTCGGTGTCTATCACCCTCGTAAGCCGGGACAGATCAGAGTTGTTTTTGACTCTATCGCCCAGTACAAAGGTCTTTCGTTGAAGCAAGTGCTGCTCTCTGGACCCGACCTGAGCAATTCCTTGCTGGGGGTTTTGTTGCGTTTTCGAAAAGAGGTGGTAGCAGTTACCACTGACATTGAGCAGATGTTCCATAGCTTTGTGGTGAGAGCGGATCATCGCAATTTTCTCCGCTTCTTATGGTTTGAGGACGATGACCCCTCTAAAGATGTCAAGGAATTCAGGATGAAGGTTCATGTTTTTGGGAATAGTCCCTCCCCTGCGGTGGCAATCTATGGACTTCATCGTGCAGCTCAACATGGGGAACTTGAGTTTGGGAAAGATGCAAGAGCCTTTGTGGAGTGTGACTTCTACGTGGATGATGGCCTTAAAGCAATGCCCACGGCTAAGGAAACGGTTGATCTGTTGAAAAGAACTCAGGAGATGTTGGCAAGTTCCAACCTGAGGCTTCATAAGATAGCATCCAACAGTCCTGCTGTGATGAATGCATTTCCTATGGAGGATCATGTGAAAGACCTCAAGGACCTGGATTTGGAAAAGGATTCTCCACCTATTCAGAGGAGCCTTGGTCTGCGCTGGAATCTTAAAGAAGACGCCTTTACATTCTGTGTTGATGCAGAAGAGAGGCCTTTCACACGTAGAGGTGTCTTGGCAACTGTCAACAGCGTGTTTGACCCTCTTGGGCTGGCAGCACCTGTTACCATCCAGGGAAAGTCCCTTCTTCGTGATATAACAGTTGACACAAATATTGGGATGCCCCTCTACCTACAGACAGGGAAGCTGAATGGGAGGCTTGGAAACACTCTTTGCAGGATCTAACACAGTTTGAAATTAAAAGTTTTGAACTTAAAAGTTTCTGTCTTTGGGACAAGGGATAGAAATTCATGTTTTTTTCGGATGCTTCCACAAAGGCAAGTAGCCTACTTTAGAGTGATAAAAAGAGATGGCTCATGTGAAATGGGGTCTGTCTTAGGCAAGGCTAAGCTTGCCCCACCATCTGCTCACACCATACCTAGATTAGAGCTAGGTGCAGCAGTCCTGGCAGTAGAAGTTGCTTAACTCATTCAAAATTAGTTAGATATTACCCCAAATGTTGTGTAATTCTATTCTACAGTAAAGTGGTGTTGGGGTATATTTTCATAATGAAACCAGATGGTTTTATGTGTATGTGAGTAATAGAATTCAGCGGATCAGGAAATCGACGAAGCCGGAACAGTGGCATTATGTTCCCACAAGTCAAAACCTAATCACTAATCACTAATCACTTTTTTATTGTCACATCACCACAGCACAAGTGCCTTGGTGAGTGAAATTCTTATGAGCGTGCTCCAGACAGTGCAGAAAAACAACAGACAATTTACATATGGACAGACAGTGCAAAAAAAAATAAAAAAAATAAAAAAAAAACAACAAACAATTTACATATGGACAGACAGTGCAAAAAAAACTGCACTGGAGCATTTACAGTGCTCCAGACAGTGCAAAAAAACAACAGCAATTTACATATGGACAGACAGTGCAAAAAAACAACAGCAATTTACATATGGACAGACAGTGCAAAAAAACAACAGCAATTTACATATGGACAGACAGTGCAAAAAAGCAACAGCAATTTACATATGGACAGTACTTATTTACAGACTGTACAGAAGACAATGTGCAAAATACACATACATATACTCAGTACACTTAGTGTACTATACAGACATACTCAATTATCAACGACACATTATACACCGTATGGGCACATCTACATTATGTACAGTATCTATACATAATGTAGTCTATACATAGTAATAATGTGAGGTGCAACAGATTATAAATTAACAGCAGATTGGTTGAGCAGCAGATAGATGTGCAAAGGTGCAACAGATTATGCATATGCAGTGTCGTGGATGTGCATTGTATGGTGTCCAGTGATAGCGGATAGGTTGTGTTAGTGCAGTGTGTGCGTGTAGTCCAGTTGAACTGTGTTAAAGTGCAGTGCATGTTGTGTGAGTGGGAGTGTGATGTAGGTGAGTTATTTGTGACTGTTCATTAGCCTGATAGCCTGAGGGAAAAAGCTGTCCCTCAGTCGGCTAGTGCGGGATCGGATGCTGCGGAAACGTCGCCCTGAGGGCAACAGAGAGAGCAGTCTGTGGGACGGGTGGCTGGAGTCTTTGATAATCCTCCGGGCTTTCCTTGTACACCGCCTGGTGTAGATATCCTGGAGGGAGGGAAGCTCACCTCCAACAATGTGGCGGGCAGTTCGCACGACCCTTTGCAAAGCCCTGCGGTTGCCAGCGGTGCTGTTTCCAAACCAGGCGGTGATACAGCCGGTCAGGATGCTCTCCACAGTGCAGGTGTAGAAGGATCTGAGGATTCTGGGGCTCGTTCCAAACTTCCTCAGCCGTCTCAGGAAGAAGAGACGCTGATGTGCCTTCTTCAGCACTGCATCTGTGTGAGCAGACCATGTGAGATCCTCGGTGATGTGAACGCCGAGGAACTTAAAGCTGCTCACCCGCTCCACAGGTGTCTTGTCGATGGTGATGGGTGTGTGTTCTCTGCTCTGTCTCCTGTAATCCACCACCAGCTCCTTGGTCTTGTCGATGTTGAGTGAGAGGTGGTTCTCCTGACACCATTTAGTCAAGGTACTCACCTCCTCTCTGTAGGCCGTCTCATCGTTGTCGGTGATCAGGCCTATTACCGTTGTGTCATCAGCAAATTTGACGATGACATTGGGCAGGCACTATAGTGTTAAATGCTGAACTATAATCCACGAACAGCATCCTCACATAGGTGTTCTTATTTTCCAGGTGGGAGAGAGCAGTGTGCAGGGTGAAGGCAATAGCATCGTCTGTGGAACGGTTACTGCGGTATGCAAATTGTAGTGGGTCCAGTGAAGCAGGCAGCACAGAGCAGATGTAGTCTCTGACAAGCTTCTCAAAACACTTGCTGAAGATGGGTGTCAGAGCAACGGGCCTCCAGTCATTCAAGCATGTGATTTTGTTTTTCTTTGGTATGGGCACAATGATGGATTTTTTGAAGCATGAGGGAACCACAGACAGAGAGAGGGACAGATTGAAAATATCTGTAAAAACCCCGGCTAGCTGGAAAGCGCATGCTTTGAGCACACGGCCTGGTATACCATCTGGGCCTACGGCTTTACGGATGTTCACCCGTCTGAAGGATCGGGTTACATCCGCGACAGAAAGCGTGAGTGGACTGACCTCTTCTGCAGCAGCCGTGCGAGCGCTCTCTGTGTGTGCGGTGTTATCAGCCTCGAAACGAGCATAAAAGGTGTTGAGCTCGTCCGGTAGAGAGGCGGCAATGTTCACAGTAGCTGGTTTATTCACTTTAAAGCCTGTGATGTTGTTGATGCCCTGCCACATGCTTCTTGGGTTATTGTTGTTGAAATGTTCTTCAACTTTGTTTTTATAAGTTCGTTTGGCTGCTTTGATGGATCTCCTGAGATCGTAACTGGCTTGTTTCCGATCGTCAGTGTTTCCGGATTTAAAGGCAGATGTCCACGCTGACAGGGCTGATCGAACATCGTTGTTAATCCACGGTTTTTGGTTGGGGTAGATACGGATTGTTTTGGTCGGAACAACATCGTCTATACACTTCCTGATGAAACACGTGACCGTATCTGAATACGCCTCTATGTCGTCGTCAGACGCTGCCCGGAACATGTCCCAGTCCACGTGATCAAAACAGTCCTGTAGTATAGCGTCCGATTGGTCCGACCAACAGTGGACTGTCCTGAGAGCGGGTGCTTCACGTTTCAGTTTCTGCCTATAAGCAGGCAGGAGCAGAACGGAAGAGTGATCGAAAGGTGGGCGGGGGAGGGACTTGTATGCGTCCCGGAAGGGGGAGTAACAATGGTCCAGTATACGATCCCCACGCGTGTTGATGGTGACGTGTTGAAAGTATTTTGGAGCTATTGTTCTGAAGTTGGCTTTATTAAAGTCCCCTGTGACAACAAAAGCTGCATCTGGGTGCGCGGTTTCCTGCTCACTTATATTCCTGTACAGTTCCTTGAGTTCCTGGTCTGTGTTGGCTTGGGGGGGGATATAAACAGCCGTGATTATGATGGCTGTAAATTCCCTCGGTAGCCAGAACGGTCAACACAGAAGCGTATGAAATTCCAGATCAGGGGAGCAGAAGGATTTAATAGAGTGTATGTTCCTTTCATTACACCATGAGTTGTTGATGTAGAAGCAAACACCCCCGCCTCTGCTTTTCCCTGTGAGCTCTTCCGTTCTGTCCGAGCGGTGCACGGAGAAGCCCGTGAGCTCGATGGCTGAGTCTGGAACCATAACAGACATCCAGGTTTCTGTGAGGCAAATAACACAGCAGTCCCTTGTTTCTCGTTGGTATGAGATCCGCGTCCGCAGTTCACAGAGTTTGTTATCCAGTGACTGAACGTTGGCCAGTAAAATGGTTGGAAGAGGAGGTCGGAAAGCACGGCGTCTCAGTCTGACGAGAACGCCAGCTCGTGTTCCTCGTTTTCGGCGTCGGCGACGTTTCCTCGGTTTCGCAACCCACACAAAGGGCTCTGATGCGGTGTCTGTGAACAGCCCACCGTCATTCAAAAACTCAAAGTCCGGTTTGCGTTGCGCGACGGAGGAACCAATGTTCAAAAGCGTGTCTCTATCGTAGACAGTTATACTAACAACATCTAACACATAAAACAACAAAAAAACAAATAAAACATACGAAAAACTGCAAAGTTTTCCCGGAGCACGCAACACGGCTGCCATCCTCGGCGCCATCTTGGTATCACCTGCCGATCATGCAACATGTTCAGTACCTTCTTCAGGCTTGAAAGACTCCACATGGATTTCTGGGCCTGCTTTTCTTTCTCATCCGGATTCAGAATGTCTTGAAGACAATCAGTCATACATCCTAATGCACCCTGATTCAGATGTAGAAGTGCGTTCTAATCGTACTGACCTGACACCCTATGACTTTCCTGCCTGCCTTTGCTCACATCGCTTTGAGCGCTTTTCAACCTGGAAATGTCTCAGACGAACTATATCCAACTTAATCCACATTATGCATTCATTCAGACCTAAAACTGAGGTAGTGAATGCCTGTAAGAAATGGCATCTTTGTGACAAAATACTCACAGAAGAACTTTCACAGGCAGAAGTTGTGATAGTACAATGTGTCCAATGGGAAAACTACCCTGCTGAGTTTGCTTGTCTTTCTGCAGGGAAGGATCTTCCAAAAATGAGTGGATTGAGAACTCTAAACCCCTTCATTGATCAGGATGGGCTCCTGAGGGTAGGAGGCAGACTTAAGCATGCTCCCATTGAACAAAGAGAAAAGCATCCAATTATCATTCCAGGGAAAAATCACATAGCCCTTCTGATAACGAGACATTTTCATGAACGGGTTAGACACCAAGGTCGTCTGTTTACAGAAGGTGCTATAAGGAATGCAGGATTCTGGATCACTGGGGCAAAGAAGCGCATCCATAGTGTGATTCATAAGTGCATCATCTGTCAGAAACTTAGAGGAAAACCTGTGGAACAGAAGATGGCAGATCTTCCTCCGGATCGACTTGCCACTGATCCACCCTTCACTTATGTTGGCCTTGACGTCTTTGGGCCCTGGATTGTTGCTTCTCGCCACACACGAGGGGGTCTGGCAAACAGCAAAAGATGGGTACTCATTTTTACCTGTTTGAGCGTTCAAGCAGTGCACTTCGAATTGATCGATTCTCTTGATGCCTCCACCTTTATCAATGCTCTACGACATTTATTTGCAATTAGGGGTCCAGCGAAACAAATCAGATCGGACTGTGACACAAATTTTAAGGGTGCTTGTAAGGAGCTGGGAATGATTGCAGAGGAGCTTAACTTCAGGAACTACTTGAGTGAAGAAGGATGTTGCTGGATTTTCAACCCTCCTCATGCATCCCATATGGGGGATCTTGGGAGCGAATTATCGGAGTCGCACATCGCATATTAGACTCCATGTTGCTTCAGAACAGTCACTGTCATCTTACTCATGATATGTTAGCAACATTCATGGCAGAAGTTTCTGCAATTATGAATGCAAGACCTCTTGCACCTATCTCAAGTGACCCAAACTCACCTGATCTGTTGACTCCAGCTACCCTTTTGACTCAGAAGGTTGGTGTGCTCTCTCCTCCTCCAGGGGACTTTGGAAAGGATCTTTGCCACCAGAAATGAAAACACGTTCAACAACTCGCTGACACGTTCTGGGAAAGATGGCGACGTGAATACTTGTTCAGTCTACAGAGACGGCGCAAATGGCATACCAACCGGCCTAACATCAAGGAAGGAGATATAGTTCTAATGAAGGAAGCTCAAAAGTCAAGAGAAATGACTGGCCACTAGCTCTTGTCACTATGGTATTCCCAGGCAGAGATGATAAGGTCAGAAAAATTGAAATCAAGGTCACTAAGGATGGGAATTGTAGAACATATCTGAGACCTGTGTCCCAAGTGATTCTTCTTCTGTCACCAGGAGAACAAAAAATCTAATATTCTAAAGAACTGTAGTATTGATAATAGTGGTATTTCTAAAATACCAGGCGGTAGTGTTCTGATTGTTTAAATAGTCATTTAATTTTAGGATTATTTTATTGGTTAAGATGCATCATGTGATTTAGATCAGAGGTCAATTCGGAAAGATAGAAAAAAAGTTAATGGGGTAGCTACATTTATAAAACAAGGTGTGGGATATAGGAATATTGGAGTGTAGACAAGGAGGCGGTAGTGATGGAAGTCTGGGAAGGGAGCCATAGCATTAAAGTAATTAATTTTTATAATCCATGTGAAAAGTTAAGTAAGGAAGTATTGGAAAATATAAGAGGTAACGCAAATCAGAAAGTAATATGGTGTGGTGATTTTAATGCCCATAATACACTATGGGGAAGTGTTAAAACAGATTATAATGGGCTGATTGTGGAAGAAATGTTAGATTGGGGACGGTTAGTATGTATTAACAATGGGTGTTCTACAAGAATAGATGGGCGTAAATGGGCGTAAATCAGCTTTAGATATAACTCTAGTGTCAGAAAGTCTAGGTAGAAAATGTGAATGGAATGTAAGTAAACAAAGTACAATGGGAAGTGATCACTATCCTATATGGTGTAAAATTGGTGTGGACATTATACAAACCTTGGTGGAGAGAATTTCAAGATGGAAACTTAATGCAGCCAACTGGGAGCTTTTTAAAGAATTGTGTCATAACAATATGTGTGAAAAGGGATAATATATTGAAGACATTGAAGAGTTAAGTAAGAAAATAAGTGAAGTGTTAAGAAATACGGCAGAGGCAGAATATATACGGCAGAATATATACAGCAGCAGCAGTATATATTCCTAATTTTAAAAGAAAAATGGCAAAAAGATTATCAGATCATTTGTCAGTTTTTACTACTGAATTATTAGCTATCATACTAGCTCTACAGTGGATCGAAGAAGTTCAACCAGAAAGAACTGTGATATGTAGTGACTCAATGGCTGCGCTCACTAGTCTACTCAGTGGTAAATCTGAAGCTAGGCAAGATTTAGTATTTGAAGTTTTACTAAATTTGTTTGGAATAAGGCAGTTAACGATAGAGGTACATTCCTCTGGGTTCCTGCACATGTGGGTGTGGATGGAAATGAGGAAGTAGACTTGCTAGCTAAGAAAGCATTAAATCATACACAAATATAAATTAAGTTGGGTTTAAGTAAAGCTGAATTCAAGAGAGTGATATCAGTTGAAGTAAATAAGAAATGGCAAAATTTATGGAATAGTGAGTCTAAAGCAGAGGTTCTCAATTCCAGTCCTTGCGACCCCCCCCCCCCCACGGACGAGTGTGACATCATATACCTCTGTAAATATATACAATTTTAATTCACGTCTTGCACACTTCAATGCACTTTGAATGGAATATATACGTTCGCTTCGAACTGGAATCATGGCGGAATATCCTGTGATGTCCACTTCGCAGGGCACTTACGTTCGAATAGAACAAACATCTGAAGCGATAAGAGTAACATACGAAATATGCAGAGCGGGGGGGGGGGGGGGGGGGGCGCGAGGACTGGAATTGAGAACCTCTGGTCTTAAGGAAGACATCTTTTTCAAATTCAGGAGTATGTTGGAAATGAGAGAAAAATATATGGAAATAGGAAGAAAGATGTCAAGACTAAGAATTGGACATACAGCATTAAATCATAGTCTTTATAAAATAGGTAAGCATGAATCGGGAAAAGTGTGACAAATGTGGACAGTTAGAAACAGTGATGCATATTCTTTTTGAGTGTTCTGCATATGAAAGGGAGAGGGTTCAATTAATGCAAGAATTAGGAAGGTTGGGAGTTGATATTTCTTTAAAAGTATTGTTAGGAACGGGTCAAGGCAATCAAGAGTACATGAAATAGTATTTAAATACCTGAAAAACACAGGAACCATAGATAGAATCTATTTTTTTTTTATCTATGTACACTCCACACTCCAGATCAGTAGGTGGTGGTAATGCGCCTTTTTCGTTGGTTTGCCAAATCGCCATAAAACCACCAGAAGAAAAAGAAGATCAGAGGTCATGGCAGCCATCTTAGATTTCACTTCACAGGATCAGCGATGTAGCAGTAGATTTCTCCCTGATAAAAGCTTTATTTCTGTTATTTCATGCCAGAGGCCATTGTCTGTAAGTTTAATTGTTTATTGAATTTCATCTATGTTAAAAAAACTATTATTTAATGCCATTTAGAGAGAAGCATTGTTGTGCATTTAAATAAGAAGATTGTTGTATTTATGTCGCTTGGTAAAGCTAGATTTGCTACTTTCTTTCCTAAAATCTATTTTTAGACATACATAATATTTAATGTATGTTTTGTGTTTGCATTATAGTTTCACAAAAAACGATGTTGTGCAACTGAAGATTTCAAGTAAAACACTGGAAAAGAATTCCTTCAGTTTCAACTTTTTCTTCAGCACTCATCCTGTTTAACTATCTGTCGAGGTGCAACCTACTTGCAGCAGGGGAAAATTACAGTCACAAAAATGAACTGAAACTCAGCATATATAGGCTATGTTACGTGTCGCACTATTTTTTTCCCCTTGTTTATCTGTTAACTAAATCAAATACATTTCAAGAATTTATTCTTTGTATGTATATATCTACTGCAGATTATATATATATAATGTAATATAATATTTAGTATTACTACTGTACTACTCTCTGTTCAAAATAAATTAAACAAAACCGCACATCGTAGATTTGTTTTTTTTTTCCTGCTGTACCGAAATCGTTTTGAACCGTGACCCCCGAACCGAGTCCCGGGGAGGCACAAACACAGTTGCTCAAAAATACAGAAAAAAATAAATAAATAATATAAACGTGACGCGCCATTCCCACGACCGCGCCCGCAGCTGGCGCTCACACATCATGTTTGCGGCTGAACGCAGATGATCATAATTGCTGGACAACTATGCCCGTGAAAAGACATCAGCAATCCGGCACCAAAAAAAGCTCAAAAAGATGAGAACGAAGCCCGCACGTCACTTTCAGGTTGGCTAGATTCATAATCAAGTATTAAGACAATACATATATGTATATATGTTTTGTGGTTATAAACACAGACCTAAGCCAACAACAGCCTTTAAAATAACTTAAAATGCATTATATAAAAAGAATGAGCCAACTCTGCTGAAAAAAACGATAGAACCATCACAGAAAATTCTAACACCATCACAAATAAATTACAAATGCAAAAAAAAATTACAATACAAATTGACAAACCGTCAACTTTTAACCATTAAAAAAACCATACAAAACTGTTTTTCTGTAGTGTGTTTTGGGATATATTCCATTAGGATGTATTGGTTTTAACAAGTGAAAGATTACAAATTTTTATCTTAAATGTTTAATTTAGATACACTTCCTGACCATTTGAGCTTGAGACAGCTGAGCCTTTTGTTTTCTATGATAATGGTAAGATCAATGAGTCAGACTACTGAGAGATTCAACCTTTGATCTGCAAATGGCTTTGTCCTGGCCCAGACGTGAATTCGTGGATTAGTGTATTAGAACCACGGGAAGGGAAGTTTTAGCAACCAACTAACGCCTCCCTCAGATGCTTGTTTTATTTGATGTTTTGTCTCCAAAAGGCCCTCCTCCAATTCTGCCTATAAGAATACCCTGTAAAAATTACATTAGATGAGATCTTCGAGGACTACAGATAACAAGACATGTCATAGAATAAAGAAATTCTGCTGACGATCCAATCCGAAGTCTCCTGGTCTTTTCTTCTGAGTTTTCTACACTTTAGAAGAACAGAGTTCACAACACAAGCCACCAATAGAATGTGACCGATTACCAGTAGAGATCCACAGGGTCCATTACAGTTTCCATTAAAACCAATACAAGTCCCATTATAACCAGTAAAACCATTACAAATGTTGTGATGGTGTGTATTGTATTTTTCACATTATAAATACAGGCATATTATAAATACGCCTGTAAAGGGAGCCAAAGGCCTGGTCATTTCTGCTGTTACACTTACAGGATGATCATATCCTTGTTTAATATGCTATTGACCAAACATTTAATTCAAATATGCACTAAATTTTTTTTGCTATAGATGACACAGCCTCTATAATTTATTCAACAAAAAACATTTAGACATCACAACCCTTACAAAAATTAACAATGGTTTTCGTAGTAAAACTCCTTTTCTTTTGTGTGATTTATGAATGGTTGAGACCATAAACCAGCAGCCATATCACCCTGCAGCCCAAGACCGGTTGCCCACTGAAGCTAAGCAAGGTTGAGCCTGGTCAGTACCTGGATGGGAGACCTCCTGGGAAAAACTAGGTTGCTGCTGGAAGAGGTGTTAGTGAGACCAGCAGGGGGTGCTCACCCTGTGGTCTGGTGGGTCCTAATGCCCCAGTATAGTGAAGGGGACACTATACTGGAAAAAGCACCGTCCTTCGGATGAGACGTTAAACCGAGGTCCTGACTCTCTGTGGTCATTAAAAATCCCAGGATGTCCTTCGAAAAAGAGTAGGGGTGTTACCCCGGCATCCTGGCCAAATTAGCCCACTGGCCTCTGACCATCATGGCCTCCTAATCATCCCCATACACTGATTGGTTTCATCACTCTGTCTCCTCTCCACCAATAAGCTGGTGTGTGGTGGGCGTTCTGGCGCACTATGGCTGCCGTCGCATCATCCAGGTGGATGCTGCACATTGGTGGTGGATGAGGAGATAGCCCCCTTACTATGTAAAGCGCTTTGAGTGTCTAGAAAAGCGCTATATAAATGTAACAAATTATTATTATTATTATAAAATCAATCAGACAACTGTATTACTGCCACAGGTCTGTCTAGAGCTAAACATTTTGTAAATAATGCAATTTAATTTCAAATTATTTCTTTATTTACTTTTATATTTTACTAAAGTTCTATTTTGACCCCTATATTAGATGTTTTATTTTTTACTTCCATAATAATTGAGGGAGGGGGTCACAACTATAAAAGCACAACCCATTTGGCCAGCAACGGTCCTGATAAAGATGTCTCCACGATCTGTTTTTGAAGAAATATTGTTGTATCGTGCAACAGCACACATTCTATCAGCTGCAGGTCTGGCCGTATCAATATACTGTTCAGCACCACAAACATTCACATCAGTAAGAAGATATTTTGAAGAATGTGGGAAACCAAACAGTTGCTTCTTTGCTCTCATTTTTTAATAACAAAGATAAAATAATGACAACTATTTTTATCTTCACCCACTTTGGCCTAAATATCCGCCATACTTTTTAATATTGTGTTACCTTGAAAGACTTTGTCTTTATAATATGGAAATTAGTTTGGCTGTAATGCTCAAACAGCTTGCAAAATAGAAAAACCAACATGACAAAGAATCTTGATAAAATCGTGAATCTGCATACTGCAGAAGAAAAATAAATAAAAGAGATTTACAAAATACGATTTAGATAAGCAACATTAGACGACCATGATGTTTTCCCGAATATCAATATCAGCACGATTGCAATGTGACACTGATTTTATACAGTAGTATTTCAATAAAAAGAGGTTGAAATTAAGTTACTTAGATTTTAGACAAAATATAGACTGTTTTTGCTGAATTTTGCTGACGAAAATAGTTGCGATCAAAGCCACAGCAGAACTGTTGTGTCTCTGAGCAACACACAGCCAATTGACTCATTTCTGAAGGAATCAGCCCTTTGAATTAATCGGTTGAGTTAATAAATAAATGACTCACTCATTAAAACAGACATTTGCTGCCGCCTACTGATGGTTTAGTCATATTTAAAAGTATCATTGCATTTTTTCAACATTTATTTAAAAAAATATGTAAAACATTAATCTTATAAAATTATTTATGCATTTTAAATATTGCAGTGTAAATGCAATTATGGCACCTCAGCTTCATAAAACTGTCTGTGTAAATACATCTAATGCTGCTTCAGATGCAGCTTCTGTTTCCTCAGCAGTGGAAAGATAGTTTGTTAATGCTAACTTCATTTGAATGTAACAACTCTACAGTTTCTTATTATTCTAAAGGAATTAATTGAAACAAAGTAAGAATTTGATGTGAAAGATGACACATTCTATAAGGTTAGGGGAAAGAAATGACCTTTTATAAACAGTGGGAAATTACATCTATTTTGTTACATAAAGCAACTCATTTTAAGTTAACTATATCTTCCTCTTTCCAGTCACAGAGCACTTTATTTTGAGAGTTGTTTAAGTGAGAGAAAATCTGTAAATTGGCCCAGATTGGGGGAATTGTAATTTTTTTATTGTAATTGAATTATAATCGATGACGTCGACAAATCGCTGCAGCCCTAGTGGGGAGGAGCAGCACTTTCAGTTAAAACAGATATTATGTTGCAAAATATGTTGCTTCTCTAATTTTACATGCAATTATAGCTTAAACCATAGCACAGCTATTTCTTTATCTTATGTGTATTTGATTTCATCAGCGGACAGCTTGATTATAAATCAGGATTTTTGTGCAGATTAACATCTTGGAAGGGAGAGCTGGTTATGCAGTTTTAATGGGTCACATTTCAGTCACTATTTCATTTTAATTCAGTTGTCTGACAACAGAAAGAGTAAAATATATCAATGAAAACAGTTTTATTGAGAATTTAGCTGCATCAAAATATATTATGTGGGCACAGAGAGGGAAACAAATGTAATAATAAATGTACATTTTGCATGTTCAGAAGAAATGAGCTGCCCTGTCCTGCAAAAATGTAAACAGGCTTGTGTAAGTAAATTGCTCAGTGCAAATAAAGAGAAGTACTGGGAACCTGGTATTTCTATGTTCTTTTTTTCATGTGTCTAATCAACATGAACAAGTTATTTGAAAAACATATTTGACCTTTGAAACATGTCTAGTCTTCATGCTCTATGTTGACTATGGTTTCACTAATAATAAACATATATTGCATAAAGCATCCATATTTATCCATGCTTGATTAGAGTATTATAAACATGAAAATGATTAATTTAAGTTACATTTAGAACAGATACAAATGTGCAATTAAGTTGCGATTAATCACGAGTTAACTCATGACAATAATGCGATTAAATATTTTAATCGATTGACAGACCTTATATATATATATATATATATATATTTATTTAATATTTATAAAAAAAAATGTACCTTGTACCGGGCCAATATTTGTCATTTTTTAGTAGCGCCGATTTAAAGTCAGGCACGCTCGCGGGCAGCCGCGTGTTATTGATGCGGTGGACGTGCATGTGAAGGACCCCAAGCCAAAACTTTTGGAAGATTCAACAACAGTCCTGGGAGATAAAGGCAAGGCTTAAATTCTGATATTTCAAAGTCCTATGGCCATATACCTGTATATACTATATATTACTAGTAAACTATGAAGTGTTGCTTAACTCAGTGAAAGAAAAAACGAATAGCATAGAATCGTCGGGAACTGGCATAATGCTACAGCTGGTTGAAGATTCGCTTACTTGCAGTTAACTTTAAGGACTGTAGTCGAAAACTATCAGCAGCTTACTTGCTAACATATTAGCCCCAATGTTATAAGTTCGGTTTTATTTTTCCTGTATCGGAGTGTGGGTCCTAATTTCACTCTGTGCGTGGGGTGGAGAAGGCAGCAGCTCTCACAAACACTGCAGGACTAGGGGCTACGTTACTCCGCCCCACTCACAGACAGCACCGTGCTCGGAGACAGAACTGTCCTGGAGCAGCCCAGAACGGTGTATGACATTTGTTCAGAAGCATGGTTTGATGCAGACAATAGCTGGGTTTCCATCCAACTTATTTGCATTTATGTAAATTCAGCTCAAGAATATGCACATCTGCGTGTGTTTCCATCAACTGTGTAATGCAAATAAAAAGGGACATCAGCCTAATAAAGTGACGTGTTCTGGCAAATTACTATATATGTTGCACAGTTATTATCCTCATTAAACCTGTCTAACGTTAACTGTCAAGCACTTCAGAAATCACTAAGGCTTTAGCACTGTCCTTGCATACAAGGCTGTGAGTGTGCAACATGACAAAGACTTTTTTTATTTTGTGTGATTACTAGATTATATTAATTTGGTTTGTAACTTGTAAGCAATCTGTTAACAACAAAAACAACACATTAGTGAATGGTTTCGGTTAGGGGTGTAACGGATCGTAGATGATCCATACGGACCAGTCCCCACGGTTCGGCACGCATGTGATTCGCGGATTAACTGATAAGTTTAACCACCATAGAATGAAGTGTATCATTTTGCACGTGTTTCAGGACTCGTGCTCCGTTTTTTGCGCTCTTCCGCTGCCGCACACACTGAAGCGCGTGCATGCAGAAAGAGAGAGTGAGAGAGAGAGGAACGATTCAGATACCGCTTTTCAGACAATGCCTCAACGGACGGATACATACACACACACACACACACACACACACAAAATTATGTTAAAATACCCGTTTTGGAAAGTATTCTGGTAAACACAGTCGTTTATGTCTTAAGTTAAAGTATACAGCTGAGAAAGAACATGCAGAACAGTTGTGTTTCCTGCATGACAACCTGCCGCTCTTAAACTGGGAGTACTGAGAACTTGCAGTGAAAGATGGGTAGAGTGAGGAAGACTTAGGGACTGCAATTGAGTTAAAATTAAAGCACATTCCTTTTTATATTGTTCTGTAATGTTTACATAATTCCCTTCACTCAATAATGAGGGGTTTGCTGCTATTTTATTTGCACTACATTAGATTTTTGATGCTGCTAAGTCAAGTGCACGAATACCTTTACGTTTTTATTCACAGTTGGTTGAGGACTTTGTTTTATATAAAAATGTAGAAAGTTGCAAAAAGCAGAAAGTTAGAATGCACTTTAGATGTTCTGTGTCATTTATACCAAACAAATGTTGCTGGGTGCTAGTAAGTTTGCAGCACTACTATTATTTATTTTTTATATTTTTCAGTTTAATTGATATTTATTTATAAATTTGTATTTATTTTATTTAAATGTAAATTTAAGTTTACCTTTATGTTCAAACAAACACAATTTTGCTTGATAAATGCTCTAAAACTTTTATGTAAATGATTGAAAGTTTTTTTTATATTACCTGTTTTATATATTTAATACTTGGGTCAGTTTATTGATTTCTTTGGATACATATTTAATTTGAATACCGTGCAATGCACAAAATTAAGAGTTGAGAGATGGTTGAAGTCAGTGTTCAATAAATGATGTTAAATTTAGAAATGTTGTGCATCCACTTATTATTAGTGTGACAGTTTAGCATGCAAATGAAGGGGAAAACTTCCAGATATCGGCCCTAAAAATCTGCAGCACATATCGGCCATCGGCTGACCATGACCTCTAAACATCGGCATCGGTTATAGAAAAACCCATATCGGTCGATCTCTAGTCGTAACCCGAGACTTTCCCCTTTGAACTCACACTGCATCGGTAATGTGTCGTTTGAGGAACGTATACCCACTTTGCCACCCTGAAACAAGCCTGTCCTAGTGTGAAGCTCAACCAGCCACAGCTTATGACGAGTGCACCTGGCGTGGAGGGTAGGTTCAAGATATAAAACCTGATGAAAGTATCCAGGGTGGACCACCCAGCCACATCGCAGTTCTCCTGTAACAGGATTCCTGAAATGAGGGCCCTAGAGGACACCATGTCTCCAGTAGAGTGGGCCCTCAAGGCCAAAGGTGAAGGCAAACTGCGCACCTGATAGGCCAAGGCAATAGCCTAAATAATACAATTACTAATCGTCTGCTTGGAAGCAGGAAGTCCCTTCTTGGGTGATCCAAAGCACACCAACAACTGTTCCGACCTCCTCCAATGAGAAGACTTCTGAATAAAGAAATTCAATGCTCTGACAGGGCAGAGCAGATGAAGCCTCTTTTCTTCCACGGATGGAAGGCCTGAAGAACAACCGGCCATGCCACATTAGATGGCACCTTGGGCACATAGCCAGAACTAGGGTGTAAAATGGCCTTAACCCTTTGGGGTCGCCAAACGCGGATACGCGTTTTGTGGCAGATTTTCCTGATAAGGCCGAAATTAGCTTAAATTACTCTGCCATTTTTGATCGTAGAGATAAGAACAATAAACCATTCGAATCTGTAAGGGGTCTACTTTTATTTGTATACACTCATATTAACAACTAAACTTTGTGATTTTAAAGAATAAAGAAAACAAACAGGGTACGTTCTCAGTATTCACTCTCTATGTGAACTGCTTTTTGAAACACGTCACTAAAATGAACTGTAGCAAATACTTTACACAGAGATATGAGAAATATATATATAGAAAGCTTGACATGTCTACTCTTAAATTAAGTATTACCGAAAACAAATATTCTGTGATAAAGTAATCCGTATGAAACCAATGACAGGTCCAGTTTTCCCGTCTGGTCTCATTATGTCTAATTAGGTCACGCCCACGTGCTGCTCACGCTATTGATATTACAAATCTCCACGTGAGACGCGCTGCATGTAAACGCCCACATCACCGTAAACAAGGCAGCAACAATAATAAACAAACTACAGATGGTTCAAAATGCAGCAGCTAGAGTTCTTACTAGAACCAGGAAATTTGACCACATTAGCACGGTTCTGTCAACACTGCACTGGCTATTAAACATAATATAGATTTTAAAATCTTGTTAATTACATATAAAGCACTGAACGGCTTAGCTCCTCAGTACTTGTGCGAGCTCTTATCGCAATATAGACCTCCACGTCTGCTACGATCTCAAAACTCTGGCCATTTGATAATACCAAGGATATCAAAATCAGATACTTTTTCTATTTAGCGCCCAAACTCTGGAACAATCTACTTAACACTGTTCGGGAGGCAGACACAATCTGTCAGTTTAAATCTAGATTAAAGACCCATCTCTTTAACCTGGCGTACACTTAACACACTAATGGCGCTTTTCCACTGCATGGTATGGTACGGTTCGGCACGGCTCGTTATGGTAAGGTACGGCTCAGTTCGGGTCAGTTTGCGTTTCCACTTCAGTTTAGTACCGCTATAGAGTGGGCGGGATTATTCACGTGTCGTTATAGCTGCGCTGCCTCTACTGCCGTGACATCATCATAACGCGCCACAAACAAACTCACAACAAAGAAAGGAGACGGAATGGTGTTCTTCATTCTCGGCATGTGGATGTTTTTAACAGCAATGGAGAGGTCTATAAGAATGCTTGGGATTTACCCCCAGCAGCAGAGACTGTGGTGGCAGAGCCACGGGCTGTAGAGGAGGAGGGCAGGTGTGCTGCATTACTTGATTAGTTAACTATTCGTGTAGCATGTTCTGTAAAGTGAATTATCAATAAACTTTTGAATATTTCAAAATGTACAATGTATCCCTTGTTTTTTTATTTATGTGATGTTTTTTTATAATCGTGGCATTAATCATTTGTCTTTTTCAAGAGGTTCATTACGTGCTCATACAATAATACATTTTTAATATAGTCTGGAGGAACACTTATTCGACCAGATTGTTTTTAATTGAAGCAAAACACAGATACAAATGTAAAAATATAAACAGAAGACATACTCTGAAAACATAGCAAGTTCAAAAGTATATACATAAGGCTTTTTCCTTCAGCGTCGCGCCATCAAGCTCTCACTGGATCCGCTCCTTGGCTATCAACGAGAGGAACATCTGTACTTCCTCAACAGACAACGAAACAGCTATTTTTTGGTTGATACAAAAAGGTGAGTTTGTTCAAACAAAAGTTGCGTCCGATCCTTCGCTGGCTGTGCTGATTAAAATCTAGCACATGTTAAGAGTTGTTAACAACTCTTAACATCTTTAACAACTCTTAATTCTAACACATGAGACCTATGTTGGGTCTCGTGTCGCAAGATCAGTGACGCATTAATGACGATTTTCTCCAGCCAATCAGTGATCAGCAGAGTTTACACGTCACGTTTTGGTAACGGTACGGATCACTTGGAACCTCGGCCGAGTTGGTACTAAAAAAGTACCAGGTACCAGGTACAGAACCCAGTTGAAAACGCCCCAAAAGTGAACCGTACTGAACTGTACCGCGCCGTACCAAGCAGTGGAAAAGCGCCATAATACGCTTCTAATATTCAAATCTGTTAAAGGATTGTTAGGCTGCATTAATTGTGTCAACCGGAACCGGAAACACTTCCCATAAAACATTAAGTACTTGTTACATCCTAAGAAGATTGACATCTACGCTAATATTAGTCTTTTTCCTATCTTATTCCGAGGTCCCCGTAGCCACCCTATTCGGTCCTTATTCAGCCCAGATGATCACTGCAGTCACCAGATCCAGTCCGTATACAGATCAGATGGTGGATCAGCACCTTAGTTGGGGACACTTCATTTCCAGCAACATCATCGACTTGATTGTACAGATACTATTTAAACTGAACTGAGATGGACGATGACATCACTGAATTCAATAATGAAATGCATTTAAGGTCATCTACCTCTACAGCTCTGAACGTCGGCGGAGACCAGGACACCTAGATGAGCCCCAGAGAAGGATTCCCAGTGAGAACCTCATCACCTTAACAGCCATCGGGAAAAGGCCACTGGAACCAGTGGAACCCTAACAATCTGACTTTGCTGCAGTTGGAACAAACTACTGGTTCGTCTGGCCAGAGAGGAACTGGCCCCCCGACTGAGCCTGGTTTCTTTCAAGGTTTTTTCTCCATACTGTCACCGAAGGAATTTTAGTTCCTTGCCGTTGTTGGCTTGCTTAGTTGGGAACACTTCATTTTCAGCGATATCACCGACTTGATTGCACAGATACTATTTAAACTGAACTGAGCTGGATGATGACATCACTGAATTCAATAATGAAATGCATTTAACTGAAAATGGGCATTTAATCTTGTCATTTTACATTAGTGATACACTATTTTCCTATTTTGATATTGTGCAGTTGCTTTGACTCAGTTTGTATTGTTAAAAGAGCTATATAAATAAATGTGACTTGACTTGACGTTCATCTTGGATACTTTTCGTTTTTGGAAGAACACGCTGTGAGGAATAAGCCTTGTATTTACCACAGAAATGCGCTGAGAGGAAAAAGCCTTGTATTTACCCCAGAAAACCGCTGAGAGTAATAAGCTTTGTTTACTTCACAAACAAAACGCGCAGCTGGAGCCAGCGGAGGAGATCTTTTCTACCGAGTAAGTAATGTTTCTTATTGGCATTAAATAATGTGTTGTTGTGACATAAACTTGAATGCATTTAGTAGTTGAACTTTTCCCAAACTATAACTCCAAACTAAAATGTGTGAAATAGAGTACAACATTTTGAAATATGATAGGCAACCTTTCATTGCATTTAAATGTTGCATGACATGAGGATAGTTGTATGTTCTATAAACAATGATATAAAAGTAATGTCTAAGAAAGTTTAGACCAATCTTTACCGTGAAATAGCCTACTCCGTTTGCAAATACCAGCTCAAACATGTTTATAATGAGCTTAACAATAATAATTTGGTTTCTCAGTTATAAAATGTTGTTTTTGTATTGTATGATAATACATGAAAAGCACGTGTGCATCTATGTTATACAATCACATGGGCAATATTGGTGATTGCTAATGTAATAATATTGTTGCTAATATAGAATAATATAGAATATACATGCTCACTAATTAATTTATTGATACATTTTAGTGGGGGGGGGGGGCTTTATTTATTTTGAATAGTAAAAATATGTAGGCCTATATATATTATAATAAATATAATACACTATTTTTATGTAGTTTAGATCAAACAAATGCAGGCTTGAAACATAAAAAAAAAACATTACAAATCGTACTATTTAAAATATTTGACTGGTAGTCTATGTATTGTCACCATGTTTGCTTTGTCTTTGTCATTGTGTTGTCATTAATTCATTGTGTTGCTCACGTCTGTTATGTGTTTTCTCGTGCAGTTTATGATGTCTCCCGTTTTCCTGGGTTCCAGTTTCCTACCACTATTTTGGATATTTCACCCACGATGTCTTGACTCTTCTGTTGTTTATTTGTTCCTAATAAACTGTTTAACTGCACTCGCAAGTGAATCTCAAGTTACTTTATGTGATAGTTATATATATATATATATACACACACACACACATTTATTTTTTCCTCACATTCTTTCTTGTAGCAAGACCCTTCTTGCTGTTTGGGCTAGCTGTGGAGGGCTTTGCTGAACGCTTCACAGAGGCTCAGAAGTCGTCTCAGGCGATGCGACACTTCCTCCCTAAGCACACCAGCTCTTCTTCTGCTTCCAGTCGCCCCAGACCGGCGCCGACTCAGCAGACAGCTAAACCAATGTCAACCAGCCCTGAGCCCGACATCCTGAGGGTCGGCGAGATAGAGGGCGCTCACGACTCGGCACGACGCTACCCCTTGGATCGCCTTGGATCCGGCGCCTCAGAAATCCTCCTGATCAGCCAGGCAGAAAGAGGAGGGTCCTGAGTCTCGCTACCGCTGGACCACCCTGCAAGCAGCCTCTAATGTGCCTCTCTCCACCTCGCTTAACACTGGATGCAGAGGGAAGTGTGTTTTTGGTTCCTCACGGGCCCAGTATAGCGCCCAAATGTCCGACCGCTGTGATAGCGGACAAAATAAAACACATATATTTTCAACAAGAGAGCAAAAAACTTTGTCTGCTTCCCATAAGCGTCCTGCCCTTATGCAGACAGTCAACTTTTTTAACCCCTTACCACACGGGCCGAGGCCTGGCAGGCCATACCCCGTGGGTCAGCGTGGGTAATGACTACGGTAAGACGAGGTTATACTCTTCAATTCACTCGAAGACCACCGCGCTTCCGCAGTATGCTCATCACCACAGTACGCAGCAAGGACGCGCAAGTCCTCCGTGCAAAGGTGATGAATCTGCTGGAAAAAGGAGCCATAGAAATCGTTCCTCCAACCCAGAGCAAGTCAGGCTTTTACAGCCGCTACTTCCTCGTCCCCAAAAAAAGACGGCGCCCTGTGACATATTCTAGATCTCAGACTCCTGAATTAAGCCTGATGAAAAGGTCGTTCAGGATGATAACTTTGAAACAGATCCTCTTGCAAATATGCCCAGGGGACTGATTCATGTCACTGGATCTGAAAGACGCGTACTTTCACATCCAGGTAGCCCCCATCACACACGATTCTTGAGATTCGCATTCGAAGGGGTGGCATATCAATACAAGGTCCTGCCGTTTGGGCTGTACATGGCTACTCGCACTTTTACACGATGCATGGATGCGGGTCTCTCCCCTCTGCGACAGATTGGAATACGCATACTCAACTACCTCGATGACTGGCTCATTCTGGCCCAGTCGCAGGCGGTTTGAACATCGCATAAGACCCTCCTCCTCAGCCACTTAGGTTGCCTGGGGCTCAGGGTCAACTTTGCCAAGAGCATACTGTCACCCAGCCAACGAGTTTCGTTCCTGGGCACAGTTATCGACTCAGGGCAGATGACAGCAACTGTCTCAGCGGAGCGAGCCACGACAATTCAGCGCCACGCGGCTTCCTTCAAGGAAGGTACCGCCCGTCCGCTCAAAGCTTTCCAGAAAATGCTGGGCCTTATGGTAACGGCATCGCCGGTAATTCAATTGGGTCTGCTTCACATGCGACCCATCCAGTTCTGGCTGAAGCAGAGGGTTCCATCTGCGGCTTGTGGTCATAGACACCGCGTAACGGTGACTCGGGGCTGCGTATCAGTGTATACACTGTGTATCTAGGCGTGATCCTAGACATGGCGCACAGAAGGAAGATTGTCACGACAGACACTTCCAACATGGGTTGGGGAGCGCTGTGCGAGGGCAAACCGACCTTCGGTCTTTAGTCCGAAGAGGGGTCGGGCCTACACATCAACTGCCTAGAAATGCTAGCAGTGTGGCAGGCCTGTAAATTCTTCCTGCCGGACATACAGGACACCATGTGCTAGTACGCTCAAACAGTAGGTGCATGACCTTCTTGTGTGGGCTCAGAACAATCTGCGCTCACTGAAGGCGACGCATGTGCCAGGCAAAATTAACCAAGGAGCAGGACATGTTGTCGAGGAACAATGTCTCTTCAGAGGAATGGACGCTCCACCCACTCGCGGTTCAGATAATTTGGGAAGTCTTTGGCAGAGCTCGAGTAGACCTCTTCGCCTCCGAAGACAACTCTCTCTTCCCACGAATGGCCCAGCCTTCTGCTCTATGCTTTCCTCCCAGTTGCTCTGCTACCGCAGGTACTCAGGTGAGTCAGGGAACAACGGCACAAGCTTATTATAATAGCCCCTCTCTGGAGGAACCAACCGTGGGTGTCTGAGTTATTCCAGCTGTTGAAAGCAGCCCCGTGGCCGATACGCTTGAGACGGGACCGCCTTGAAATATTGAGTGAAATATTGAAAGGGAACGTACTCAGTTACTATCGCAACCTCAGTTCCCTGAGATATGGGAACGAGTACTGCGTTCCTGGCCGTGCTATGAGCTGCACCCCTCGGTTGCTTCCTTCAAAGAAATCTGAGATGCGGTGGCAGAGCAGCTGATTATATAGCCAAACGCCCCTCCCATTTTGGCGGGCTAAGGCGGACTGCATAGCCATTGGCTCGCTCGCCACCGCCGTGCATTGGTTCGTTTTTTAATCCTCCACGAACTAATCGACCGCAGTTACAACTGCGTGATTTAAATTGCTTCAGTTGAAGAGCAAAAAAAAAAATTTCCCCATACAACGTCGATACTCGATGCAGTACTCGTTCCCATATATCAGGTAAACGAGGTTACGATAGTAACCAAGTACATTTTTAGAATTTAGCCATTAAAATGTTTATAAGCAACTTAAAAAAGCACAATAAAAGGGTATGTCAAAACTTCTCCGGGGCCCCAAAAAACCCTCAGACATCAGAGGGTTAACCCCCCAAGAACAAACGCCAGGTAAGTCGACGAGATAGCCAAGGCCTGGAGATCCCCCACTCTCTTGAGCGAAGTAATCGCTAGGAGGAATACCATCTTAAAGGTCAGGTTCTTCGCCGTAGCCGACTCGATAGGTTCGAAGGGGGCAAGAGACAGCTCTTCAAGAACCACAGACAGATCCCAAGCAGGCCTCATTCTCCATGCACCATGGAGGAAACGCACGACCAGCTGGTGCCTCCCCAGATGCCCAACATCTAAAGGCGCGTGGAAAGCCACAATGGCAGCCACGTACACCTTTAGTGTGGATGGGGTAAGAACAGCTGAGAAACGATCTTGGAGGAACTCCAGCACTGAAGGCACCGTTTTGGACCCGGTTAACCCGGTTTTGGTCCAACCCACATTATATACACCACGTGGAAAACCCAGTCCACTTTGGGCCGTACAATCTCCTTGTGGAGGGAGCCCTAGAACGGAGTATGGTCTCGATCACTCTAGCCGACAAGTCAGCCTTTAGGTACTGAACCCCCTCATCCAGTTTCCACAGCTCTAGCCGAGGGTGAAAAAATCATGCCCCCTGCTTGAGAAAGCCTCAGAGGGATCTGCCACGGCTGTCCTGCTAGGAGTGACATGATGTCTGAGAACCATACCCGGGCCGGCCAGAACGGGGCTATCAGCAATAGACTGACCACCTCCTCTTGACCCTCTCCAGAACTCCCGGGAGCAGAGCGGTCGGGGGAAAAGTATCCAGGCGTAGCCTTCGCCACGTCTGCACCATGGCATACAACCTCAGCGAGCTGGATGCGTAAGAGAAAACCCCAGTGGACAGTGGGTCGTCTCTCGAGATGCGAACAAATCCATTCCACTGGGCCGAACCTCTCGCATATCGACTTCACCACCTCGGGGTGAAATCTCCATTCCCCGGGCCTCAACCCCTGCCTCGACATGACGTCTGCTCCCCAATTCTGGTCCCCGGGGACATACATCATTCTGGGAGACAACAGTTTCCTTTTGGACCACAGGAGGATCTGGTGCGCCAGTCCACGCAGAGGGGACGGCCTCAGATTGCTGAGATCTTGGAGAAAGCTCCTCAGAGCCTTGTAGACCGCTAGCATTTCCAGACAATTTATGTGCCATGAGGAATGCTGGGCCCGCCACAGACCTCTCGCAAAGCGGCCGTCCATGACCGCGCCGCAACCCGTAAGGGATGAGTCTGTCGAAACGACTTTTCGGCAACATGACACTCCCAATACTGGGCCTTGGGACAGAAACCAAGGTCTCTTCCATATGGACGGCACGGAGGCATCGGTGTGTGACCCTGATCATATGGAACGGATTCCCTCTCGAGGAAAACACCTTGGTTTTCAACCACCACTGTAGGGGTCCAATGTACAGAAGGCCAAAAGGTATAACGTTGGACGCAGCTGCCATGAGCCCCAGCAGTCTTTGGAACTGCTTTACAGTGAAAGCATGGCCTATATTTATCCTGGAACCCATCGCCAGGATGGACTCGATATGAGCAGGAGACAATTGTGTGTGCCCGCATCATTGTCGAGTCCCATACCACCCCCAGGCAGGCGACAACCACTGTTCTCTGGGCAGGTGACAACCACTGTTCCTTCTAAGCTGAAAGTGTGTTCTTCCACCGCGGCCACGCAGATAAATAATGTTGCCGCGCACATGCAAAGAGGAGTTGGAAAAGCTATTTGATTGTATTCTAGTAATAATTAAAAGAAAGAAAACTATTGCAATGCTCAGGTAAACGGCTATAGATCTGGTGCCGCTATAAAGTTAGAACCGGTGAATGCACTGTACAGGTTTCATAGAGAAAGAATAATGTGCACAAAACGAGTCACTGTAAACCAAATACTTAAATGGTTGCGGATGAAATAGCGCAAATCGAGAGCCAACGTAAACGCAATGACATGCGAAATAAAACGTCCTCATGTATTAAAGAAGAGTGGCTTGATGAAGTGCTGGAAATAGCGGATGATGGGGCACAGAACGGTACCAAAACTCTGAGACATTTACAGTCACACACTAGCATGTCTAGCAGAAATGTCTTGCTGGATGAAGGACCATCACCTTCAACTCAACCTAGCTAAGACAGAACTGCTTGTGGTTTCAGCAAACCCATCGTTTCATCACAATTTCACCAATTAGGCTCATCAACCATAATTCCTTCAAAAACAGCCAGAAACCTTGGAATTGTGATTGATGATAAGCTGAATTTCACAGACCACATTACTAAAACTGCCCGGTCCTGTAGATTTGCATTATATAATATTAAGAAGATCAGGCCCTTTCTCTCGGAACATGCAACACAACTCCTTGTTCAGGCTCTTGTTCTGTCCAGACTTGACTATTGCAATGTTCTCTTGGCAGGTCTTCCAGCCAGTTCCATCAAACTTCTACAATTAATACAAAATGCTGCTGCAAGATTAATCTTTAATGAGCTGAAAAGAACGCACGTCACACCTCTGTTCATTCATTTGCACTGGCTACCAGTAGCTGCTCGCATTAAATTCAAGGCATTAATGTTTGCCTACAGAACCACCTCTGGCTCTGCACCCCTTTACCTAAATCCATTACTTCAGACTTATATGCCCTCTAGAAGCTTGCGTTCTACAAGTGAACGACGCATTACTGTACCATCCCAAAGAGGCACAAAATCACTTTCATTGACTTTTTCATTAACTGTTCCCATCTGGTGGAATGATCTGCCCAACTCAATCCGAGCAGCTGAATCCTTCCCCATCTTCAAGAAACGGCTAAAAACACATCTCTTTATTTATTTTACCCTCTAACTCTAGCACTCTGTATTCTAATGTTATTTTATAAAAATATTTTTTTTTATTTTATATTATTTTTTATTAAAAAAAGACACATTTGACCCTCTATCAATTGCCTATTTATTCTCTAACTGCTAGCTTTTCTTGTAAAACTAACACTAAGTTTCTTTTTTCTATATTCTATAAACTTGTTTTCTTTAAAAAAAAATAACAAAACCTTACTATGTGTACTCCGTTAGGCTAACCATGACTTGTAATAGCACTTGCATGTTGTTGCTCTTTTTGTTAGTTTTGATTGCTTCTATAATGTCCTCATTTGTAAGTCACTTTGGATAAAAGCTGCTCTTTTGTTGGTTTTGATTGCTTCTATAATGTCCTCATTTGTAAGTTGCTTTGGGTAAAAGTGTCTGCTAAATTACTAAATAAATAAACACACAGGTGTGTTTTGCAAACTGTACTTCATAGCGATGCTTAGATATAATTCACATTCACTTTTTAAAATAATATTTAACTTATAGATCTCAGTTTAAATGCTTCAGTTAGTTTTCTGTTCTCTTCTATCAGTTTAAATGCTTCAGTTGTTTTGATATTATAATATGTTATTATAAACCTAATACATTTACCTTGTTTTTAATGGAGTCACTTATGCTCATCAAGGCTGTATTTATTTGATCAAAATACAGAAAAATAAAACAAGTAATATTGTGAACTCTTAGGCTATTGCAATTTCGAATATTGGTTTTCTATTTAAAAATGTATTCCTGTAAAGCAAAGCTAAATTTTCAGTATCATTACTCCAGTCTTCAGTGTCACATGATACTTCAGAAATCATTCTAATGTTATGATTTATTATCAGTGTTGAAACTGTTGTGCTGCTTAATATTTTTTGGAACCTTTTTTCTTTGATTCTCTGATTAGGCTAATACAAGTTAAAAAGAGCAGCATTAATTTAAAATCTAAATATTTCTAACAATATAAGTCTTTACTATCACTTTTTTATCAATTTAATACAAATGACCCCAAACTTTTTAATAGTAGTATATGTTGTAACATAAAATTTATGTTTTGAATAAACACTGTTATTTTTTACTTTTTATTTATCAAAGAATCCAGAAAAATATCACAGGTCCCAAAAAATATTAAGCAGCAAGTTTTTTCCAACATTGATTATAAATTACCATATCAGATTGATTTCAGAAGGATCCCGTGACACTGAAAATTCAGCTTTGCTTCACATGAACACATTATATTTTAAAGTGTATTAAAATAGAAAACTTTTATTTTAAATTGCAATAATATTTCACAATATCATTTTGTGAAATAATATCAAATAGATACAGCCTTAATGAGCCTAAGAGACTCTTCCCAAAATATCCCAAACTTTTGAACGGCGGAATTTTTTTTATTTGTGCGCTCTGTACAGGCCTGGTGTAAAGAATGTTTTTGCTCAGGTGGCTGAAATGTCCGCCAAACAGAGAAAAGTTTCGCTCAGCAAGAAAAAAAATTAGAGGGAACATTAGCGACAACATGCTTTGTTTAGTGTTGAGTCTCAACCCCAAGCTCCGAATATTGCCAACGACGACATCTCGATGCTGAACTGCCATCTCCCGAGACTGGGCAAGTATAAGCCAGTCGCAGATATAATTCAGCACACGGATGCCTTGAAGCCTCAGAGGTGCAAGAGCTGCATCTATGCACTTGGTGCAAGGGGAGAGAGCTAGGCCAAACGGAAGAACCCGATATTGGAACGTTTCACCCCCGAAAGCGAACTTCAGGAACTTCCTGTGAGAAGGAATGATGGAAGTATTAGATCCTTTAGATCTATCGTGACAAACCAGTCCTCGGATCTGTTCTGAATCACGATGGTAGGAATCGTGAGCATCTTGAACCTGAATCTCCTGAAAGAACGATTCAAGTGCTGCAGAGCTAAAATTGGCCACAACCCCCCATCCTTCTTGGGAACTATGAACACAACTCATTGTGTAAGTCATGAAAAATGGTAAACCCCGACATTGAGACTGAGACCTGTGCTGCAGGAAGTGCTCATCCAATTTACTTTTCATTTGCATTTCCTGATTTTCTTGTGGCCAGTATATATTAAGCTTGGCCACAGCACGATACAACACATCAACAAGCTCCTCATATGCGGGTGAATGCAGTGGCGAGCTCTCTGCAATATCACCCGCCTCTGTGCTGAGCACGTCTAATTCCTCAGAATCAGAAAGATCAAACATTGGGTCCTCCTCCCGTGCGGAAGAAGCCGCGGGGCGGGCTTCCGCACAGGGAGTGAGAACATTGGAACTGTCAGACGAGGACTGAGAATGTGCCGCAGCAGTCTCGTGCCCTCCTGATCCATCTGCGAGCCCCATGATCTAAGGCGTCGCCTCAGTGGATGCAGGACCCAAGCTGCGGTGTGCGCGAGCCTGGCCAGCATCATCAAACATAGCCAGGTTGGAGCACAGCACTCTGATCGGCAGAGCTTCACAGTCCACACAGGCGTGCTGTAGAGGGTGACACGGGAGTGAATTTTCAAACCTCTCCCATCCCACTCCCACAAAAATTAATCTCTTCCCGTCCCAATCCCACGAAAAAACTGGGGGGGAAATCCCGTCCCGTCCACTCCCGGAAGAATGACTCCCACTCCCGTGTTTTTTTTTTTTTTTTTTTTTTTTTTGAAATCTGTCAATTACAGTAAAAATATAGTACAGATCACAGCGTGCCCACCTTATTAGTTGAATAAAAACCCAAAATGTAGTTTTTTGTTATTATATTGAACTGAAAGCCATCTTATGCACAGTGTTGCACAGATTCAATTTCATGTAAATCATCCATGCTAACACACACGTCTTCTAATGTTGTTTTTTTAGACATTTCACTCTCTATATTTTTCAAAGACGGAGTTTCGAAGTTTCTCGCTCAAGTTCACATGAGACCTAAAGCGCATCCGGTTTGCTTAAAAGCGCAACGTTTCGTTGTTATTCTGAGTGCACACAAATAAACGTAGAGTCTTTACAGATTCGAAAGATGTATTAGGCTACTTTTATCTGTATGACCAAATATTACGGAGATTTTAAGAGCAAGTGAGCGCACCGGAGCCTGTCCTGCAGCAAACGCGCTTCCACTCTCCACACAAACACTTCAATAGCACACATTTCTCTAGGTTAACATCATATTGAGCGGCCATGTAAAGTTGCTACTAGGGATGGGCATTTTAAGCAAAAGTAATATTCGATAATCGCTGGGTATTATTCGATTACTATTTGAAAATCGCACCCCTCCCGTGCATGCACCCGCCCACGCGCGCACACACACAAACAGAGGGGAGAGAGAGACCACCCAGGCTTTCAATCTGTATCATAACAAACTGTTTAATTAATTAGAGAATAGTCTATCTTAACCCAAGAAAATGAATGGTTGTAAAGTATGAGTGCTGAAACATATTAATATAACATAACCGAATGACGGCATTTATTAACAGAACAGTCCGTCGATTATCAACTGCTCATAAGGCTATACATTTCTATTTTAAAAATGAACATGAACATTCATATTATTAAAAAGAAAATCTTAAATTTGATTAATGCATTAATGAATATTAGGCGTAAAACATATTGCGCATTAAACAGAATATCATTTTTAAAACATATTACGCGCTAAAACATAATTTGTGAACCGCCTGAATGACGGCACTTATTATGTGAACATTAATTTTAACGTCTGTCTTCATAAAAATAACCTATTTCATATATATATATATATATATTAAATTAACATGGGAAGAAGACGGGAGTGTTGCAGGGGCGCGGGAACAGGGGGTGCTGAGGGTGCTGCAGCACCCCCTGTTTTTTTCTGTGGGCAACTGTAAACTGTTGTGAATAAAAAGAAAATAGGCTAAATTTGTTATAATAAAGATTAATTTAAACATTTATATGGTTGCTCCGATGTTTATAACATTTCGTTTACATTGGCTATTTTGCTATCTATGTCTATGTGATCTTCGACATATTTACCATTTGCCCATTAATTTAACAGTTATCAAAGAATTAAAGTTATCAAAGTTATTAAACTGATGCAGGGCTATTTGATGCGCGCGTTGCGCACATCCTGCCAAATCACGCACGCAGCACTGCCAATGCTTGCTTTTATGTTTGTGAATGTTATGTTTGTGTTGTGGGATCTGTAGGTTGTGGCTTAAAAGCGGAACATGGAAATATCATGGATGTACTGGAAGAAAAAAAAACTTTTTTGTTCTCAGCGATATGAGTCTTTCCCTTCTCCCAAAAACAGCTTATAGCTACCTATTAAAATAGTTCAGTTTTGTATGTAATGGAAAAGTGATTAGACTATGTTTCGTTTTTTTTTTCTTCATAAAGTTAATTTAGAAAAACCTTTGGAGCATTTTTTGTTCGTTAAATGTTTTTTTTTTTCTTTTAAGCAACGACCAAGCGGCCAGCATCAGAGTTGATCGCCTATGTTTGATTAATTTAGCCTTATCAAATCATCATGACTTGACTAAAATAAAATCGATAGATAGGCCTATAAACAGTTCAAGCATATCACAGTGTTAGTTTAACCTATATAAATGTGCAATATCCAACAGTTTGTGTGGAGAGTGGAAGCTGAAGCGAGCTTTACAGGACATGGAGGCTCCAGCGTGGTCACTTGGATTTTTTTCTTACAGTAAAAACAACTTAAAATACAGCGTGTGATTTTTTTATCATAAATGTAAGAGTAATATATCATTTGGAACTGTAAAGGGTCTACTTTTATTTGTGTGCATTCACAATATCAACATTGTGCATTTATAAAATAGGAAAACAGAGAATGCACATTCTGCCGGTTTTGAACAAGAGCGCTTCAATGATGAACCGAAACTCGGCAACTCGAAACTGGCTCAGAGATATGATAAATATATCTATAGAAAGCTTTAACATACTACTTTACAACGAAATAATTCAAAGCAAAGCAAAAACTCTTCATTAGCCTATGTAATCTGTTAAGATGCATATATTTCTCTTTGCGCGTCCAATGAGGAGATGGCGAGTCATTTTTCCCCGTCACCTCACCATCTAAAATATACAAATAAGGGAAAGCCTAAAACAGGCCCGATTATAATTTGCGGTTTATTTTATAATTGTATTCAATAATAAAAAAAAAGTATGTAAATCTTTGTCCTTGAAATTTAAAGGATTTGCTGCAATGTAATTTTGTCTGACTGATAGGCCTATGTGAATTATTTATTGGCCTATCTTTTTAATCCATGCAGCAAATGCTTTAAAAACAGCTTTAAAATTACTTTATTGCATTCCAGATGCTTTTAAAATAACTTTTCACTATACACTTTAAGGGTTTTTAAGCTTGAATGTAGCTTGAATGTAAAACATTGTTATGAATTCATTGTAGCCTATTCCCATTTGTAAAATAGCTAATTGTTGTCTAACACGATCTCATGAAAGTGCGTAGGCTATAGCACGATTTTCTGTTTCTATTTGGCGTAATATTTATACGCAGAAATTGACTACCCCCCCCCCCCCCCCCCCCACAGCACCCCCTGCATAAAACACCTTCCCGCGCCCCTGGAGTGTTGTTCACAATTAGTTCGGTGAACTTTGAATTGAAACAAGGAAAGGAATATAGATCCCTGCAGCTTCTCAGAATTCCCCGCCTGAGTCTGTGCCCGTGTCTCTCTCTCTCTCTCTCTCTCTCTCTCTTTCTCTCTCCTCCCCATTACATTACAATGCTGCTGTTGCTGCCATTTAAATTGTTCAGTTTTGGTTTTTAATAGCAAATTGGTCATTATTTTGTTTCCTTTATTAATGTAATTTAAAAATATGACTGGAACATTTAATTTGTTAAATTCAAGTTTTTTTGTTTTATTTTTAAATACCAAGCGGCCAGCGCCAGTTTGATCAGTTTATCCTTCTCAAATAAATAACTAAATAAATAAGATTAACGTCATACTATTTTAAGAATTAAGTCAAAATTACGATCATAAAATCATGTTACATTACCTGAAGCTAAAGTGAAAATTACACCTGTATACTCTGCCAAAAAAATAAAATAATACGTGTGGCATCCAACCGGTCATTCTTCACATTTGACACGAAAAACAACACAAATATTTTGCATATAAATATTTATGGTTGTCAACCAGTGGAATATTACATTATTCTTTCAACAAAAAAATAATAATTTGAATGCAGGGATCTCGTCACGGCTTCATAAGAGGGAAACAGCACGTGAAGGTGGCAGAGAAGCACTCTCGCTCAGCACAGTTGAGTCCATCGTTTTGTTAACTTTGTGGTTTATTATTTTGAGTTGTTTGGGACGCTGTAGCAAACGGACCTCTCACAATATATTGCTTAACAGGTCTATTGTTCACGCAATCAGAATGCACGTATCAGAAGAACAGAAGATGCTCTAAAATAAAACAAACAAATATCCTGTTGATCTGTGCATCTGTACTCCAGTATATAAATTCAATATGGATTAATTATTGCTAAAGATACTTGCCAAGGGAGGTAGTTTGACATACTTCATGTATTTGCCCGTTCAAGCGGCTATCGCGTGTCAGAGATGCGTCTGTATGTGCTCGCGCTGTTCACACAGAACAGAACACAGCGCGCATGTACTGAAAGGAGTTGTCTTTCGCGCCCAAATGCTTTTTAATTGCTTACATATTTAAACAAACAAGGCTTAAAAACGCATGCCGTTAACAATCTGTCCATCACGGACTGCGTCATTCACTTAACCAGCCACACCAAAGCAAACAGGAGGAGAGCATAAAGAGACAGGGCAACTAGAATTGAGTTCAGAATTAAAATATACAGTTTATAGTTTATTTATATAAAAGGTATATTTGTGTGTAAAGTTGGGTATCATTACTATTCCCGGTCCCGCCCACTCCCGATTACATTTTTTCCTCTCCCGTCCCAATCACGTGATTCGTAGCGATTTTGTTTCCCATCCCGCGGGAATCCCACGGGATTCCTGTGACCCGTGGGATTCCCGAAAAAATGTCAGCCTCTAGCTTGCTGCACTCCCAAACAATGAACACAGCTGATGTGTGTCCCCACCCGTTAAAATCCTCAGACTGGGATGCACACAACGCTTAAACTGTCCACTTGCCATGATAATATATACTGCTTGTGACAAACAACACCAAATAAGACAAACAATGACACAGAGCGCTTGCTGAAGAGCAAAAAGCTGACTGTTGTGTGTCGGCATCCCTTTGTATCTTCCGAGTATGCCGTCACATGTTAAGTCATGATGCAACACCAACCGTCGTTACCGACGCAGTGTGAGTTCCATCGAGGGGGAACAGTGTGTGTGTGTGTGTGTATCTCTGTGTACCTGGTATTCCATCCGTGCTACGTTAGCTGAAGTTAAAGTGCACACTCACTGTTTCCCTGGTGCTCGTGTTCTTGATGTTTCTGTGCAGATACCCGCAATCCTAAACGATGATGAGATTGTTGCAGCTGTTGTGATTCACATGGGGGTTAACGACACCAAGCTGCGGCAGACGGAGACACTGAAGAGGGACTTCAGGAGCCTGATCGAGACAGTACGCAGAACATCGCCCGCAATGACAATCATCGTGTCAGGACCTCTTCCCACGTATTGACGAGGACACGAAAGGTTCAGTAGACCGTTTGCTTTAAACAAATGGTTGTTGTCATGGTGTAAAGATCAGAAACTGCTATTTGTTAGTAATTGGAATCCTTTCTGGGAGCGTCCTAGGCTTTTCCGTGCTGATGGCCTGCACCCCAGCAGAGTCGGAGCGGAACTCCTGTCGGACAACATCTCCAGGACACTACGCTCCATCTGACTAGTAAGCCAATTATCAAATAACTGCTATGATGACTTTTGTTCTACCAACTTAAATGATAGAGGTACGTGCAGTGTCCAATCTATACAGACTGTGACTGTTCCCCGAATAGTGAGGTCAAAATATAAATTTAATGCAGGATCTAGAATAAATCTGATCGTGATTAAACCAGAAAAATGCAAAATAAATTAACAAAAACTATTTTAAAGTTTGGGCTCCTAAACATCCGGTCACTCACACCCAAAGCAGTTATTGTAAATTAAACGATCACAGATAACAGTTTTGATGTACTCTGTCTGACTGAAACCTGGCTTAAAACAAATGATTTTTTTGTCTAAATGAATCTACTGCACCAAACAACTTTTATAAGCAGCTTATAAAAGTTGTTTGGTGCAGTAGATTCATTTAGACAAAAAAATTGTCAGACTGGTCGTGGCAGAGGTGTCGCAACAATATATAGTGATATTCTCAATGTTACTCAGAAAATAGGATACATGTTTAACTCATTCAAAATACTTATGCTTAATGTTACACTGTCAGATATGTAAAATAAATCGGTCCTATCTCTTGCTCTGGCTACGGTGTATAGACCGCCAGGGCCATATACAGATTTTCTAAAAGAATTTGCAGATTTCCTCTAAGACTTATTGGTTAATGTTGATAAAGCACTAATTGTAGGAGATTTTAACATACACGTTGATAAAACAAATGATGCGATAATTGTCATTGTTTAATATATCGGCATCGGCCGATATCCGTGTTAATAGCGCCGATTTAAAGTCAGGCACGTCCACGTGCAGCCCCGTGTTATTGATGCGGTGGACGTGCTGCTGCTGCATGTGAAGGACCCCAAGCCAAAACTTTTGGAAGATTCAACAACAGTCCTGGGAAATAAAGGCAAGGCTTAAATTCTGATATTTCAAAGTCCCATGGCCATATATTTACTATATATTACTAGTAAACTATGAAGTGTTGTTTCACTTAGTGAAAGAAAAAAACGAATAGCATAGAACCATCGGGAACTGGCATAATGCTACAGCTGGTTGAAGGTTAGCTTACTTGCAGTTAACTTTAAGGACTGTAGTCGAAAACTATCAGCAGCTTGCTTGCTAACATATTAGCCCTGATGTTTTAAGTTCGGTTTAATTTTTCCTGTATCTGAGTCAGATAATTTCACTCTGTGCGTGGGCTGGAGAAGGCGGCAGCTCTCACAAACACTGCAGGGCTACGGGCTACGTTACTCCGCCCCACTCACAGACAGCACCGTGCTCGGAGACAGTACTGTCCTGGAGCAGCCCAGAACGGTGTATGACATTTGTTCAGAAGCATGGTTTGATGCAGACAATAGCCGGGTTTCCATCCAACTTATTTGCATTAATGAAAATTCAGCTCAAGAATATGCGCATCTGCGCGTGTTTCCATCAACTGTGTGTGTAATGTGAATAAAAATGTACATCAGCCTAATAAAATGACATGTTCTGGCCATTGACAATATACGTCGCACAGTTATTATTCTCATTAAACCTGTCTAACGTTAACCATCAAGCATGTCAGAAATCACTAGGTTTAGCACTGTCCTTGCATACAAGGCTGTGCAACATGACAAAGATTGTTTTTTGTGTGTGTGATTACTAGATTATAGTAATTTGGTTTGTAACTTGCAAGCAATCTGTTAACAACAAAAACAACACATTAGTGAATGGTTTTTGTTAGGGGTGCAACGTATCTTAGATGATCCGTAATCCGTATGGACCAGTCCCCACGGTTCGGCACGGATGTGATTCGCGGATTAACTGATAAATTTAACCACCAAAGAGTGAAGTGTATCATCTGCACGTGTTTCGGGACTCGATTATAATATTCTAAAAAATAGAGCTATGTGTCGCAAGCGCTAGCGTAGATTCCAGAGTGACGCGATTGGTTGAACCGCGCCTCATTCTGCCTTCCGATTGGCCAAGTGTCTACGGCAAATGTAAATCGGAAGGGAGAAACATCTACAGTCTAAACCGGCCAATGTACAGCTCTCGGGCTCACGTCTTCTGCACTCTTCCACTGTCGCACACAGTGATGCACGCGCAGGCAGAGAGAGAGTGAGGAGCGATTTCAGACAACGCCTCAAAGGATGGATACATACACAAAGTTGTTAAAATACCCATTTTGGCAAGTATTCTGGTAAACACAGTCGGTTATGTATTAAGTTAACGTATACAGCTGATAAAGAACATGCAGAACAGTTGTGTTTCCTGCATGACAACCTGCCGTTCTTAAACTGGCAGTACTGAGAACTTTCAGTGAAAGATGGGAAGAGTGTGGAAGACTTAGGACTGCAATTGAGTTAAAATTAAAGCACATTCCTTTTTATATTGTTCTGTAACGTTTACATAATTTCCTTCACTCAAAAATGAGGGGTTTGCTGCCATGTTATTTGCACTAAAATATATTTTTGTTGCTGCTAAGTCAAGTGCATTCACAGTTGGTTGCTTGAGGACTTTGTTTTATATAAAAATGCAGAAAGTTGCAAAAAGCAGAAAGTTAGAATGCACTTTAGATGTTCTGTGTCATTTATACCAAACACAAATGTTCCTGGTTGCTAGTGTGTTTGCAGCACTACTATTATTTATTTTTATATATTTTATTTTTTCTATTTTTCAGTTTAATTGATTTTTATTTATAAAATTGTATTTATTTTATTTAAATTTATATTTAAGTTTACATTTATGTTCAAACAAACTTGAAAAATTATGCTTGATAATTGCTCTAAAACTTTTATGTAAATGATTGAAAGTTTATTTTTTTTATATTACCCGTTTTATATATTTAATACTTGGTCAGTTTATTTATTTATTTGGATAAATATTTTATTTGAATACCATGCAGTGCACAAAATTAAGATTCGAGAGATGGTTGAAGTCAGTGTTCAATAAATTATGTTAAATTTAGAAATGTTGTGCATCCACTTATTATTAGTGTGACATTTTAGCATGCAAATGAAGGGGAAAACTTCAAAATATCGGCCCTAAATATCGGCCAAAAAAATAGGCAGCACATATCGGCCATCGGCTGGCCCTAACCTATAAATATCGGCATCGGCTATAGAAAAACCCATATCGGTCGATCTCTAGTTAGGACTAATAAACTCTTTTGGTGTAAAGCAAAGCGTCATTGGGCCCACGCATCATTTTAATAATACGCTAGATTTAATTATAATCGCATGGAATTGATCTTACTGATATAGATATCGTACCTCAAATTGATGATGTTACTGACCATTTCCTTGTATCGTGCATGCTGCATACTAATGATTTTAAGTACATGGCTCTGCGTTATCATCCAAGTAGAACTATTGTTCCAGCCACTAAAGACAGATTCACCAATAACCTCTCAGATTTATCTCAGCTGCTCTGTGTGCCCATAAAAGCAGATGAACTAGACAAAATTACTAGCAACATGGGAAATATATTCTCTCGAAACTGTTGCCCCCATCAAATTAAAAAAGGTTAGAGAAAAACGTGCTGCGCCATGGTACAACAGTTATATCCATTCTCTCAAGAAAGAAACTCATAATCTTGAGCGCAAATGGAGAAAAACTAACTTGGAAGTCTTTAGAATTGTGTGGAAAAACAGTATGTCCAGCTATAGACAGGCTCTAAAAGTTGTCAGGACCGAGCATATCCGCAAACTCCTAGATAATAACCAAAACAATCCGAGGTTTTTATTTAGCACAGTGGCTAGATTAACAAATAAACAGATGTCACCCGATCTAAATATTCTCTCACAGTTTAACAGTAATGACTTTATGAATTTCTTTACTGGAAAAAAATAGATAACATCAGAAATACAATAACAAATGTAAATTGTACAGTGTCTAGTACTTCAGCTTCATTCATCGCAACCAAAGAAAAACTGCATTGGTTTACAACTATAGGACAGGATAAGCTAAATAAACTTATCACTGCATCTAAACCAACAACATGTTTATTAGATCCTGTACCCAATAAATTATTGTAAGAGTTGTTACCTGTAGCAAAATAATCGCTTCTCAATATTATTAACACCTCGTTATCTTTAGGTCACATCCCAAAACCATTCAAGCTGGCGGTTATTAAGCCTCTTATTAAGAAACCAAAACTAGATCCTTGTGACTGGCAAATTACAGGCCTATTTCAAATCTTCCATTTATGTCAAAGATTTTAGAAAAGGTTTTGTCTGCTCAATTGTTCACCTTTGATATAAACAAATTATATCTATGAATTATTTCAGTCAGGTTTTAGGCCCCGCCATAGCACAAAAACTGCACTTGTTAAAATTACAAATGACTTGCTTCTTGCGTCAGACCAAGGCTGCATCTCATTCCTAGTTTTACTTGATCTTAATGCTAAGTTCGACACTATAGATATGACATACTAATAGATCGATTACAAAACTATACAGGTATTCAAGGGCAGGCTTTAAGATGGTTTAGATCCTACCTGTCTGATCGCTACCACATTGTTTATTTAAACAGGGAGGCATCTCAATTATCAACAGTAAAGTATGGAGTACCACAAGGATCTGTCCTATGTCCTCTGCTCTTTTCCTTATACATGTTGCTCCTTGGTAATATTATTAGAAAATACGGGATTAGTTTCCATTGTTATGCTGATGACACTCAACTATATATATCTCAACAAGACCAGATGAAACTTCTAAACTATCTAAGCTAACGGAGTGAGTTAAAAATGTAAAAGATTGGATGACCAATAATTTTATCCTATTAAATTCAGATAAGACAGATATATTACTTATTGGACCTAAAAACAGTACACAGAATCTCTTGGATCACAATTTGCAACTAGACGGATGTACTGTTACTTCCTCTACAGTCAAAATTATGGGTATTATATTAGACAGCAATCTATCTTTTGAAAATCATATTTCCCATGTTACAAAAACAACATTCTTTGTCCTACATCTATAATAAACAAGCTACAGATAGTACAAAATGCTGCGGCAAGAGTCCTTACCGGGTCAAGAAAATATGATCATATTACTCCAATTTTACAGTCTCTGCACTGGCTACCTATTAAGCTCATCAAACCGTATCAGTTACAAAATATTATTACTTGCCTATAAGGCCCTAAATTATTTAGTTCCTGCATACCTAAATAATCTATCACGCTACAATCCAACCCACTCCCTAAGGTCGCAAAACTCTGGACTCATAGCAAAGTCCACTAAAGGAGTTGGAACTTTTGCATATTTGGCTCCCAAACTCTGGAATAGCCTTCCTGATAACGTTCGGGGTTCAGACACACTCTCTCTATTTAAATCTAGATTAAAGACACATCTCTTTAGCCAAGCATTCATATGCATCTCACAATCTTGTACTGACCTGCCGATCAAATCTGATCAAACGCTCATTATTATGCTTTAGCTTGGGTTGAACAGATAATTTCATGCAAGGTTGTTCATGGATGGAACAACAGCTATGCGAATTGTCTTTATTTGTGTAAAATACTGTGGCAACTTATAATGTAATCCCAGTTCATAAGGGAACAACAGCACATATTGTAAAAAACAAATGTTTACAATATAATTATATTTTGATATAATAAATGTAAGCACAAAGCATAATCATATTTTATGTAAAATAAGCTATTATATTAAAATGAAATTAGGCATATTAGACTACAATGTGAAATTAAAAATTTTATAAAAATCGTACTAATTTTATGACTATGACATGCTCCATCATTTTGAATCGCTTTAACCCAGCAACACATTCTAGGTTTTATGCACTAAATAAAGTAATAATAATAAAAATAATAAAGTTTCCACTTTCTAATGATATAGTTATTTAAATGGTTGTTATAAAAACATTTTTATATTTTGCACCACAGGTTTTCAAACCCAGAGACATAAAAAATGGTTTACCAGGATGATTTAAGGAAAGTGATACATTTAAAACAACTGTTCTCATAAAATCGTAGTCTATATATAAATCGAATACATATGCTAAATATATTTTACTTGATTAACAGATTAACAAAATTAAAGGAAAAAAAAACTGTAACAAGTAGTGTGTTGCTTTGGTTCAGTTTTGTGATGTGTTCCACAAACAAGTTCACGGAAAGGAAACCAAGACAACCGAAAGCTCATGCTGTTTGTTTTCTTTATTTTACAAAAGAGCAATGTTCTGTTTTTATCGTGAGTGTACATGAATAAAACTAAACATGGTAACAGTTTAGAATAGGGAACAAAATTCGATTTAACTGGCATATGTGAGGTCACTCACTCTCCGGACCGTGATTGTTATTTGAAAAGGTTAACTTTAACGGATTAAACCAGATTGGCCGACCTGCACATGCTTTTACTCGAAGAATAGAAGATCTGACAGGATTGCCTCCAGTCGAGTGACTCACATTTAACGTGTATAGTAAAGACAAACTCAACATGTCTATCGAGTCATGAAGATGTATATATTTTAATGTCAGCAGGCAACTATTTTTACAGCTACATTATTATTCCAGCCACAATTAATCACAACAATGTATAAACAATCACAGATTAAGCATATAAATCGTCAGTTTGTCATTTTACACACATGCACACAGACATTATTTCATACACGACATATTCGTGAGATGCATAAATAATCTTTAGATGCGCCCATAACAACAAAAGACAATACTTAATTTAACCTTTTCTGATAAGAAGTGTGTGCTGCAAACGCGATCATGTTTGATGATGTTTTGCCTCCAGCTAACGCTGTGACGTAATCGTGACATCGGCCCTAAAATGGTCTATAAAGAATCCATATGTGTGTAGAATGTGTGATTTTTCACAGAACTCCACTAGACTCTCTGATAGTTAAATGTCATATTTCAAGAAGACATTAAAAAAAGTCTTGGTATTTATGTAATTTTTGATGTTACCAAAGTTAACATAGTTATTCACTTTGAACTTAGGTCTTCAGTGTCACATGATCCTTCAGAAATCATTCTAATATGCTTATTTAGTATCAGTGTTGAAACAGTTATGCTACTTAATATCTTTTTTGAACTTTTTGCGATACTTTTTCTTTGATGCTTTGATTAATAAAAAGTTAAAAAGAACAGCATTGACTGAAAATATAAATATTTTCTAACAATATACAGTTACATCTCAAAAAATTAGAATATCGTGAAAAAGTAAAACATTTTCTTGCAACTTATTTCAAAAAGTGAAACTTTCATATATTCTAGATTCATTACATGTAAAGTAAAACATAAACAAATTTAAAATTGTTTTAATTTTGATGATTACAGCTTACAGCTCATGAAAGTCAAAAATCCAGTATCTCAAAATATTAGAATATTTACATTTGAGTTTCAATTAACGGCCATCCCTACAGTATAAATTCCGGGTATCTCTTTGAAACCACAATAATGGGGAAGACTGTTGACTTGGCAGTGGTCCAGAAGACAATCATTGACACCTTCCACAAAGAGGGTAAGTCAGAGAGGGTCATTACTGAAAGGTGTGGCTCATCACAGAGTGTTGTATCAATGCATTTTAAATGCAAAGTTGACTGAAAAGAAGAAATTGGATAGGAAAAGGTGCACAAGCAACAGGGATGACCGCAAGCTTGAGAATACTGTCAACCAAAGCTGATTCAAACACTTGGGAGAGCTTCAAAAGGAGTGGACTGAAGCCCATAAAGTGTCTATGGGGTATTGTCACGAGGAAGATGAGAGACACCAGACCCAACAATGCCGATGACCTGAAGGCCGCTATCAAAGCAGCACGGGCTTCCATTACACTTGAGCAGTGCCACAGGCTGATTGCCTCCATGCCACGCTGCATTGATGCAGTAATTCTTGCACTTTAAGCAGAAAGTGAAAGAAAAAATGGAATGACGGAGTACTGATGGAGCTTTCGGCATCTGACGCTGCATATTCTCTATAGAGACAATAGAGAGACGAATCTACTTCAACATATGCCGGTATAGCCTATAGCTGTTTTCAGTTATTTTAATATTTATCTTGTGGCCCGTACATAGTGAACAAAAATAAGAAACGTGTTTCGTGTTAAATAGGTTGTTTTTGAAAGTCGGTGCTTAAAATAAAATATTTTTAATTCATTGATTTTATTGATGACTGCAGTGTTAATATTTTCATTATAGGACTATAGTTCATTGTAGGTAGCCTATAGCATAATAAACCTGTTTTAAAAGACCTTTTAAAAAACATTTTAATTGAGGAGTAAGTAGCCTAATCATATCCTCGCAGCGCATCAGATATGTGGGAATTATTGAGGGGGAAATTATTGCGGGGCTTTATAATAATAATAGGCCTAATAAAAATAAGAATGTAACTGGCCTACATTAATTGCAAATGCTAAAAAAGGGCTCTAGACTCATTCTTCCCGCTGGTTGCTTTTTTGCGACTGTCACAACGGGTTACACACAGGGGAGCCAGGAACACAGGAACGAGGAGAGACGAGGAACTTCTTCAAACACTTTATTACAAACACGGAACAGAGATCGCGGGAGACATGAACACACAGGTAATGACGTTCAGACTCAACAAAGACACTGGGAACACTGAGGACTTATAAAGGAAAGGAAACGAGATAATTACAGACACAGGGCTGGGGACTAATCAACTAAAGACACAGGGCTGGGAACTGATAATTACAAATGAGGACAGGAACAGGAACTGACCAAATATGGGCACGAGAGGAGGGGAAACACAAGACACAGAGAACACAGACCAGACAGCGACTAACTTTCTCAGTTGGTCGCACAAGCACATAATTTGGTCGCAATTTTATTATTAATTTTTTTTTTGCTACAACATGGGATAAATCAATGCATGCTGATGCAGTTTTAGCACAGTTTATAGTTATATCGAAACGAAAGTTCTTTTTCGTCATTCGTATTATTTGTGATTTGAATTTTGTGAAGGGGAATTCCTCTTTTGCTAATGTTATAACCTGGACTTCAGATGCTTTCACTTTCGCTTTTGAATTCGCAATCTTTAGTCACGTTTACAAGAAAATATAATTGTCTGCTTTCACTTTTTGAGACTAAAACAAAATATGGATTCTTTGTTATTCTTAATTAAAAAGCACAACAACAATTATAGTTGCTAACAGCAATTAACGGAGTTCATGCATTTAAAGACCTTTAAGTTGTTATGATTTTAGGGTCTAGGCCAACCTGGATGTATAGCTGTCAGTGAAACACAGTGAAAATGGACAATAGACACAAAGACATGGACACACAGAAATTAAATGCTTAAACTGTCATATTAATAATCAGTAATCATGCTTACACACACACATACATGCACACACATTTTGTTGCAGATATAAATATTTTAAATAAATGATATAGGACAATACTTTTTGCAAATCTTTTCTTTTTAAGAGTTTATATGTCATTTTCAGGTTTCTCTGTGATCATAATATGGCAAAATTGCAAAAACTGACATATCTGTATGAACAAAATGGTAAACTTTAACTAAATGTGATTTTAAGTGTTATAACGGTGATTTTATAACCTCTCCATTAGCCGAATATGAACAGTACTGTTTTAATGCATTTCATGAGCACATTAGTGGTCTTCCGCTGCCATCTAGTGGTTATAAAATTAAATTTCTCATACAACACCGTTTGTAACCTTTATAACTTATATAGTAATATTTTTTACCCAATCTCTCTCAAATTTTGCATGCTTGTTTAGATTGAAATGATGCATTATTTTACACAGTGTTGGAAATGTGTGGGTTTTGTTTTAGGATTCATAGGCCTTTGGGTACAATATGATATGAATGTGTTATAAAATTACCGGTTTATAGTTGTCCAAATGCAAATGTTCAACCGTTTTTTTGATAATTATTGACCTAGAGAGTCTAGAGAGTAGTACTGCATTTATTTGATTAATTTTGAGTTAAAAACTAGTTCAGAATTGTATTTAATTTTTTTAAATAATCTCAAATTTGATTGACAGCAGTGATCCTGGAGGCAAAGTTGTTCAGAATTAAAAAATATATCATATGATATGAAGATATAGTGTATAAGTGAATATTATGAACATGTTCTACAATTTGAGGTCACTTGCCATACAAATATTGTGTTTTTGAGGCCTTTTTAACTGTTATAACATCACCTATGGTCCGATCTCCATGAAACGTTGAATACTTGTTAAGAGTCATCTGACACATGTTTTCACAAAGTTTCGTAAAGTTTTGGCTTTTTGTTTAGGATTTATAGGCTTTTGGGCATATTTGGCCACACATCTTTACTAAATGACCTTGTTATAGCTAACCAAAGGACAAAATTAAAAAAAAATGTTTGAAAATTCTTAATCTAGAAAGTCCAGAGATTATTACTGCAGTAGTTTGATCGAGATTGAGCAAAAAACCAGAGACTAGTTTGCAAAAGTAGGTTTTTCACATATTTGTGAATAATTAATTAATGATTTGATTTACAGCATTAGTCCTAGAAGCAAAGTTATTCAGAATGAGGAGAGCTATCAAATGCTATGAATATCTAGTATTTATGTGAATATATGAACATGGTCTACAATTTGAGGTCATTTTCTACACAAAATATTGCATTTTTGGAGAGCTTTTTTACTGTTATAGTGCCACCCGTTGCCTGATCTCCATGAAACTTTGAGATTTCTACTGCAATTGTTTTATCGAGATCGAGTAAAAAACCAGAGACTAGTTTGCAAAAGTAGGTTTTAAACATATTTCTGAATAATTAATGAACGGTTTGATTGACAGCAATGGTTCTTGAGGCAAAGTTGCTCATTATGAGGAGATATATCAAATGATATGCATATTGTGTGGATATGTAAAACACCACGTGATTACAGAGCCACACAAACTCGTTAGCGCCACCTAGTGGCCGATTGTTTTCAATATTCTTACAGATCTTTAAGTTCATGAGTTGAACCTGCCCATTGAGCTTCTTTACGATACATTTTTGGTAACCTTGTCTAATAGGTGCTCAAAGTTCATTGGCCGATGGCGGCCATGTTTTTTTAGATACGCCAATGTCCTCATAGACACTTATGGCACATTGAACAAAGACACTACATACCAATTTTCAAGTTGATTGGACTAACGCTTGCATAGCTATAGCTGTTTTATGTTTTTTCAATCTTATAGCACCACCAAGTGGTAGAGCTGCACAATTTATTTTTTATTTGACCAAAGATTGTGCTCATACGTTTGTGTACCGAGTTTGGTGAAGATATCTTATTTCGTTCACAAGTTATAGCCTTTTTCGTAAAATTGCCCCTCCACTTTCGAACGTTTTGGGGCCCCATTGCAACAGCGAGTCGAAATTTCAACTTTGTTTTGATAACTATTGATATTCACTGTCCAGAGAATATTTCTGCATTGGTTTGGTTCCGATCAGGCATAAAACCTAGGATTAGTTCGCAAAAGTAGGTTTTGAATATCACTCAATTTTGCAAAATTACAGAACGTTTAGCAAACACTGAGAAATAAAAAAATAATAATAAATGAAATCCTTAATGTGAGGTAAACAGCAAAGATAAGCTTTTTAAACCGAAATCGAAAAGAAAAGCAAAACTAAACTGGCTGTTGGTGACCTTGTTGGTATTTTTTTCTACAAGAATATCAACATGTTCACCTTCTCTGTTTTTAAGAAAATGACTTTTACTTTACTTTACTTTAGAGTGAAAACCAAATCCTCCGTCCGCTATCATTTCCTCAATATTCACATAGTTTATGCCGCGCGTTCATGCTCATGCTGATGCGGCGAGGATAAACAGGCTCTACACCCAAACCACTCACACTGACAGCGTCTCTCTTTACGTAATCAGTGCAATGTCTCCTGCTACAATGTGCTGCGGCTCTGCAACGCTGTATGTAGCAGACGCGTTGGAGCAGGCTGCGTTATTGAGCACAGTGGCACTGATATTTCACACAATTTAAGCTCTTTTATTTTCCAAACATAATAGGATTAGTCCAACGAACTGTTCAGTTTGTAATGCGTACCGAACTGAAAGCCTCCTACCGAATGGTTCAATACGAATACCTGTATTGTTACACCCCTAATATATATATATATATATATATATATATATTAGTATACAATTAGAATTAGAATAGAATTTTAACTAAAGCCTAAGTATAAAATAATAATAATTAATATAAAATAATAAATACATAAATATAAAAACATAAATACTACTACTACTAATAATAATAATAATAATTGCATGAATATTAGAATCTGGTGCTTTTTGAACAAGTATTATAAAAATGCATTGGAAATGTATTATATGGTAATTCCTATGTTTTTATATTTAAAATTATGACAATATGAAATATGTAATACATTTCTCATCATACAGAAATTAATATTACATTATGTCCCCATGATGTTATTGTGTTCTGTGAAAATTATTACATTATGAACATTTTATTACATTTATAATTTAATACTTATTAAATTGCATGCCGTTATTACAGTATGCTTTGTTATTACACGAGTTGCTACAATATTTTTCTATAGCTTTGGCATTTACAGTTCTCTCCATAAAAACTTTTTTTTTTTTTTGTGCAACGATGTCTGCTTGTTAATTTCTAACAATGCATCAATGTCTTGGAATCCATCAGAAATTATGCTGTAATTGAGCTATTAGAACTTGCTTTGATTAATAAGTCGGAAATTATTGGATAATTTGTATTTTTGAGTCTGTAAACACTATACATTTCAGTTTGTTATGTGTTGAAGGGTCTCCTCTAGAGGGAGTTCTTTCTAAGACTGACATAGATTTTGCACATGCACTGCTGAGTGTAGCACAAGTTTGTATTGTACATGCACTACAGTTGCTAGCATGTGCATGCACTTACACACACATGCAATGCTCAAAGCCCTTTTAATGAAAATGATTCACAGACTGCCATAATGTTCATAATGACTCATAGCTGTAATAATTTACACAAAGTGAAGCATGCACAGGCCTGGGGCCAATCGGTGATTCAAGGGACAGATGGGTGTGTCCCACAATCATTATATTCTTGTTTATTGTCCAGTATTCTGCAAAGGACATAAGAATATGATACTGTCCAAAAGAGTAAGTTTAGTGTGAATGTACAAGTGCTGGATGTGATAGGAGCCTGCAGGGCAAAACATCCCACATTGACAGAAAATATTTTTGTATACCTGAAGGAAGGAAAGAAAAGTAATATTTGTGTCTTGTTTTTAAGTACAAATATATAAACATCCTTACAAACAAAAATCTTGTTTAGTAAATCCTAAAAATGCTATACACAATCTAAGACTGAATCAACACTGAATCAGTCTTAATGACATTAATACCAAAAACCAACTTACAAAATACAAAAAAAGAAACTTTTCCTGCTCTTTAGTGATTTAAAAAAGGACAAAAAGGCGCCTATAGTGACTTCTTAAACTTTGTCCAGTTTCTGAGTCTGCTCCACGAGTGTGACTTCTTGCTTTCCTGCAGCAGTTCAGCTGCAGTTTCCAACTGTAACATATGAGACAGATCAATTGAGACTCACTAATTGTTGTTTTAGATGGGCTATAGTGGGACATCAGCTTTAAATAACACAGAGGTAAAGATGCAAATGTATGCAAAAACTTAAACAGACAGTGGTCAACCACTGCTGTGCACATCTGGCGTAAAAAATTACAAAAATAAGGAGAATCTACCTATGCACCATTATTTGTGCTATATAAATGGGGATTACCATAAACCACTATTGTTTTTGTATAAAGCAGTTGTTTTACTGTAATTAGACTTACAGTAAACCAACCCAAATAAATAAACACACTCCCACACATAGTTAATGTTAAAACAATTTAAAGTTACAATAGTAAAAATACGAATAAATAGATAGATAAAAAATAAATAAATTCACAAACAAACAAATAGTTTATTATGGTTATTATGTAACCATGGAAAATTAAAAGACAAGTACCCACAAACTTCCACAAGGCAGCATTTGCTGACACTGCGACTCATGCATTATGAGAGCACTTGGACAAGACGTTGAATCCACAATTCCGCACATAACAGAGACACACCTTAGATCCAGATATACACACACACCCTTGAAACAAACACTCAACACTTCACAATTTCTGGAAAGACTAGTGTTTTTTCATAAGGAACAGTTAGTCACTAGCCTGCATGCATGTTTGTGTGTGGGTGTGTATATATATATGTGCTGGCAACGGCCCTTACTTTAGTAATTCTTCTGATGAAAACACAGGTTGTGTTTCTCAGGGTGTGATATAAGAGACTTGTCCTTTCATGTCTGCAGGTTGTCCCCGCACAAGCCGCCAAACACGTGACTGTACACTGCACTTTGCATTCCAGAACGACCAGACTCTATCAAACAAAAACAAATCACACAGGGACTCCGGAATGCTAGCACTCTCAAATAAGAGGATTAGAACAGATGAGCTACTGCAAGGAATTACACTAATCAGAGGAGACCCTCCGTCCAACAGTTTATTTCACCCTTCACAACTAATATCCTCAATGAATATGAAATTCTTTAGAAAAATAATCACAGCAGCTATTTTATAGGCAAAAATCCAAATGACTGCACTTAGGAAAGAGCAGTTAAAAGACAGTAAAGTTAATTATGCATATTTATTTCCTGCATCAATGCTTATAGCTAGTTTGGGAAATATGCCAGTTGGGAAAAACACCTCTAATCTATTCCTCCAGTCTTAAGGCCTTATCCAGATTAGGGCAGCACAATAATATAGAGTTTTTCCTTTCTAAAACTGTATGAATTATGGTATGCATGAACAACAAATGCTTCTATGAATGACCTGGTAACATCAGAAGCACCTTTTATCATGGGTGAAACGGTTAACAATCAAAACCTATGCAATGGGTGCAACACTCAAATATTCACATAACAATCCCAGAGTCAAATCACATGCTCATGCAAGTATATACTGTAACTTAAAGCATGAACAAGAACCACATCTGCAGCAGGAATATCCTTGACACTGGTAGTTTGACAACACTACAAGTGCAAAATACATTATTTTAATGTGTGGTATGTGTGTGTGTGTATATATATATATATATATATATATATATACTGTATATACACACACACTCACTGGTTACTTTATTAAGTACACTGTTCAATTGCTTGGTAACACAAGTTGCTAATCAGCCAAACACATGGCAGCAACTCAATGCATTTAGTCATCTAGATGTGGCGAAGACGACTTGCTGAAGTTCAAACCGAGCATCAGAATGGGGAAGAAAGGGGATTTAAGTGACTTTGAACGTGGAATGGTTGTTGGTGCCAGACGGGCTGGTCAGAGTATTTCAAAAACTGCTGATCTACTCAGATTTGCATGCACAACCATCTCTAGTGTTTACAGATAATGGTCCGAAAAAGAGAAAATATCCAGGGAGCGGCAGTTGTGTGGACAAAAAAATGCCTTGTTGATGTCAGAGGTCAGAGGAGAATGGGCAGACTGGTTAGAGATGATAGAAAGGCAACAGTAAATCAAATAACCACTCCTTACAACCAAGATATGCAGAATACCATCTCTGAATGCACAACACGTCGAACCCTGAAGCAGACGGGCTACAGCAGCAGAAGACCACACCGGGGGGCCCCTTAGTACCAATTGAGCATCGTTTAAATACCACAGCCTACCTGAGTATTGTTGCAGACAATGTCCATCCCTTTATGACTACAGTGTATCCATCTTCTAATGGATACTTCCACCAGGATAATGCACCATGTCACAAAGCTCAAATCATCTCAGACTGGTTTCTTGAACATAACAATGAGTTCACTTTACTCAAATGGCTTCCACAGTTGCCAGATCTCAATTCAAAATCTCTGAGGATTGTTTCCAATACCTTGAATCTTGTTAAATCTATGCCACGAAGAATTAAGGCAGTTCTGAAGGCAAAAGGGGGTCCAATCCGGTACTAGCAAGATGTACTTAATAAAGTGGCCAGTGAGTGTGTATATATATATATATATCAATGCTTAACTTATTTTCATTGTGTTTACTCCGCTTAAACGCGTAAAATTAAAGTCCTTACTTAATCCGTGTGCTGAAACAATATTAATCATTTTTTTGCATTTAATTTTGTTGCATGAACTGAAACTGTTTTACAACATTTCCAGGAGAGTAAATGTTGAAATTAGGTGTAATTTTTAGTTATGTTTAACATTTACATTTCTTTTATGTTTCTGTTATAACGTTTGTTATTTTGAGGGATTTTGTTGGGGGGGAGGGGGGAAGCTACTACTGTGTTAAAGAGATAGGTTGAGTACGTTTCAGTACAGTACGGTACGCAATTATGTCCGTTTCCATTGTCAGAAGTGGTGAATGGTACCAAAACAGCAAACCGTACCACTTTTTTGGTAACCTTCCATTGGGGTACCTAACACAGCAAAGGGTACTAAAAGGGTGGAGCTAAACTCACTGCAGAACATTGATTGGTTGACTAGAATTTTGCGTGATTCAAGGTGATAACTCCTTCACTTGTTCCGCTCTACTGTCCATGAGTGTTGGACTTATTTACATCAGAGTGCGCAAACACAAAACATATAACAGTGTATTTTATAATTTTATATTTTCACACAGACTATAGCCATTTCTCAATATGCATTCTTTGCTGTTCTTGTGGACTTGTGAAACGTCATTGCCAAAAAACCCACATAATTTTCAAAATATTACTGTTATTTTGTCATGAAATTTAGTTTTAAGAGTTTTTCAGGTGAGAATGTGGTAGTTTAAAATTCAAATTTGCAGTTTATTTATAAAGATAGCACCTATTTGAAAATTTGCTATGCCGATTTCAGAGCTTCAGGCAGTCACCGGACGCTCAGTACTAATGTATCCACCTAGAGAAGCCTTAGCTCAGCTAGTCCTTCCGATATTTTCCGCTGACTCTGATGTCTCTGTAGTGATTAAACATGAGATACAATTATTTTGGGGTATATTTAACAGGCATTCGTGGTCTCATGAATCTATCATTTGTTCCTGGTCATATCGTCTTGGCTGAGCACAAAGTTATGTTTAACTTTATATATTTATTTTGAACTTTACCATAGTACTGACTTTGCGCTGACTTTGTAGTATATGTTTGACTAAATTGTTTGCTTTTGTCTTAATTTCCTCTTATATAAACCTCTTATACTTTGTACTTATACTCTTATAGTGGCTATTATTGTTCATTAAAACTGACATTTAACAAAAAGAGGCAGAGGTGTGCTTATTGTCGTGCTTTATCTTCGATTGCTACATTCTGACATGCACTACGCCTATCACGTAAGGGTACTGTTGGCGGTGAAAATGCAAGCTGGATCAGGGTATTTGGTCCCGAATCGTAACGTACCGTACTGTACTGACCCGTGCCGCTTGGTGTAAATGAGACATATTTCTTTGTTTGCAAACAAGTATGATTTATCACTTTTGACCAATATGTGGTGCTGTTACCAAATTGAAGTGGTATGTTCAGTGTGATGTGAAAATGACCCACATAAACTTTGATGTCAACAGGTCACAGATTTGTAGAGATACAGCCTCAGATGCAGTTTTGCATCATGCCATTGACACAAAGTCCATAACTTCATGCTGCCTTGGTCTGAAGATGATCTGAGTTGAATTTAGTGATAATCAAGCCAGTGGTCTAGGAGGAGTTAGGAAAAGTAGGTTTTCAAAGAAAATCGAAATGGCAGTATGGACAATTATGGCATAATTTGTATCCTGTTCTCGGCATGATCCAAGGAATCTATCAACATAAGTCTCCTGAAAATAGGCAAAAGTAATCAAAAGGTATCAGCATTTTTTTTTAATTTCATTCTGTTTTCATTACCAAAACGTTTGAGCACCTTCAGGGCATTTTCATGGTGCCGAAGAGATACACCAAGTTTCATAATGATACACCAATGCCATCATAAAATGTAGCATATTATGACACAATTCTGTATGCTGCACCAAATCGAAGATGACCAGATTTGTGATTTTTGGCCAAACCAATCAGAGGTTATAAGTGAAATCTGCCATTATTCATATCTCCTGACCACTGGGTGGCACTGTACATGTACTCTCAGATCATGGCTGTCACAGCACACCAAGTTTGGTTTGAATACGCTAAAGCATTGTAGAGATGCACCCTCACATCTGTTTGGGCTTGCTTTTCTTAGAATTTATTCGAGAATGGTTTGACTAATCAACTCTAATCAGTTAAACTCAGATTGACAATGACAGATTATTTTCATGATGAAAAATCACCTCATATGGTGCAATCGAATTGTCCATGAACCAAGGAAACACAAGTTTCTAGCCCTTACGGTTTAAAAAAAGTTATTAACATACACATGAGTACAAATTAGGATAGTTGGTGGCACTACAGCGATTGAGTTAGAAACCCCAAAATGGATATGGTTCAGACTGCCCTCTGTCTGTGCCAATGTTCACAACTTTGTTACCATACGGTTCTATTGGATGCCAAGGAAGTAGAAGAGGAGGAAAAAGAAAAACAGTAAGAAGAAGAGGAAGGAAAGAAGAACAAGACCAAGAACCTTAACATTTTAATTTAGATTCTTATTGGCCCCTAAATTAGATTTCTATTGGCCCCTAAAAGAAAAACAAATGTCTAAAAGTAAGATTTTTTTTGTATAAATTTTTGCCATTAATATAACCCTTTTAAAATGAACCAAAGTATGAACATGAGATACTTATGCATTTATATACAGAAAAAAAGATTTGTATTTTTATTTTGGAGTTGGACTGCATAAAGTATCCATCATACATGTAAACTACTTCAGTTTAAAACAACCTCATGAGTCGTTATGTTTATGTTATATATTGTGTGTTGGATTGTGTTGTGTTGTGTTCTGTTGTGTATATACCAAAATTCTTGCTCTTGAAAATTATCAGGAAAACAGAGAGAGGGTCTTTTGTAACCTGCAAGAGGAAGTTAATCTATATTTTCTATAACTCGTTTTGCCTCCTTTCTCTCTCTCTCTCTCCACTACAAATCTTGTCATCTGACGCACACACAAACACACACCCATGGCCGTCCTCTTGCCCCAGCTTCAATTATCAACAGAGCGTTTCACTTCTCTAGGTTGAAGGCAACTCTTTCCCGGACATAGTTCAACTCAAATGCTACAGAGGTAAGACACACTGCTGCATTTGTAACTCAAAGTCAATGGTTTTGATCGCTTTGTGTCACAACGACAGAATGGACAGGCATAACTTTAGAGAATCGTCATTGAAAGTAAACACTGGATTAAGAATACAGCAAACAAATTCCTAGAAAAGTTACAACATATGCTGAATTATGGTAATGGACATTTATTATGCTTTTTTTGGTCAGTATTTCGATTTTTTAGTTGGATTTCTTTTGCAGTTAGTTTCCTTAAATGTCATCTATTTAGTCAAGTCAATGTCCTGCTTACCGATCTTCAACATAGGTTTATGACAGGGAAGGTAAAGTTCAAAATAAACACATTTCAGGAACACATTTTAAATATGACTATGAAAAATGTGTTTGCAAAAAAGCTTGTTTCTTTATGCTAGTGAGAAAGCAGAATGGAAAGAGGGTTTATCTGTGCTCCATAATAGACCAAAGTAATACAACACGACAATAAAAATTCTGTCATGGATTCAAGAAAAATATATCACCTTTTCACATGCGTATTAAGCCTAAAGCCACAAACATACTTTCTGCATTAACAGTTAAACTGTAACTTTTGAAACAAACTGTATACAAAATGTATACAGAATAGAATAAAAAACTTTGACATTGTCAAATGTTAACAGAACATGTTTACTGTTAATGTAATGAAGTACACTTGGATACTTGTGGTTCACCCAAAAATGTAAATTCTGTCATGATTTACTCACCCTCAATTTCTTCCAAATCTGTATGATTTTTTTTTCTTAAGCTGAATACAAAAAAACTATATTTTGAAGAATGTGGGTAACCAAACATTTGCTGGCTCCCTTTGACTTCCATAGGATTTTCTTTTCCTCCATACAAAGAAAGTCAATGTGGACCAGCAATGGTTTGGATACCAAATTTCTTCACAATATCTTCTTTTGTATTCAGCAGAAGAAATAACTTCATACAGGTTGAGGGTAAGTAAATGAAGAAATAATTTCAGTTTTGAGTGAATTAAACATTTAAATTAATATATTGTCTGTTGATGTTTGAATTAAATAAATATTTAGCTAATGCAACAATGCAAAATTCAAATACAATACAAAGAAAGTATATGCATTTTGTCATAAAAATGATTTAGTTGTGTATTATTGTATTGGTATATTATGAAGTTTAAAAGGTGCAGTAAAACTTATAATGTCAGCTAAACAAAAGAAGATTAATGTTAGGAAATTTTGTAGAGCCAAAAAAAAATTGTCTATGGATGATTGTCGTTATTCATCGGAATTTCAAAAACAGGAGCCAAACCGCTTCCACGAGAGGAAAAAGTTCCATCCCAAACAGTGGCTTTTCTGGAAGAGACATGCAGTTCATAATTAATCACTAGGACGTTTTTGAATAGTTTTTGACTGATTTTTTTTAACATTTTGAATGTTATTCCAACTTTCTGGTTCTTTTGAAGTAGCATAGAAAATGAATTGACATGGTAAATGTGAACAAACAAGTACAAACAGGCAATCTGCATTAGGTATAGATCTTTTAACAGCTGGTTTGCTAATCACCCAGAAAGACAAAATCAGCTCCACTCAGTGCCCCTATTTAAACAAGCATGTGTTTAGCAGATTGGCAGGTAAACTCAGTGTTATGCGGAACTCCAGATGAGCAGCTGGCAAAAGTCAAAGATCTACGGTTTAGAAATGCAAACAAAGAGACAGACCAGCAGTGAGCATTTCTAGACCTTCACCTAAAAGAGTTCAGGGTTAAATAAACTCTCCTTCAATTCAGACAAACTAAGTTTACAGTATGTCCAAAGCTCAAGTGCCACAAAGCTGCCATACATGTTTATTTAAATGATTTCATAAGCTACTGTATACGTTAAATAGACAACAACACTGCAAGCTGCTCAAATGATCGGTCAGCCAAGCTGCACATGTGTGCACAGAGTTTTCGGTCAAAAGTAATGTTTCTGTGTTGAGTTGTGTATGATCTCAACCAAGACCCTCTGGAACACTAAGTGAGAATGACGATATTACTAAGTAACATTCAAGTTAACCTTAGACAGAACAAAGCACAGATGACACATTGAATCAGCAATCGAATGAAAGAGTAAATTAAAAAGATAAAGCATGCACAGACATCTAAAATGTAATAATTTTGTAGTTGTTTGGCTGGCTAAAGTCTAACAACATTATGCAGACATTATTATAGACAGATGTGAATTTTAAGGTGCTGAATCTTATTAAGATAAACTACAAATCCCATAATTCAGAATATTTGCTAATTTGATAAATAAATGGCCATTTCCATGAAAACCAATTTGTAATGCAGAAAAACACGAGTTACTTTTTTCTACAATAAAAATAACCTGAACTGAATGCAGATAAAATATATTGTATCAGATTGTATTTTTTTCATATAAAATATAACTTGCATCAATATATTTATATATTTTCAAACATTTTTTAAATATTGTTTTGACGAATCGCTTTTGTTCCTTTTTTAAGTTGCTTTGGATGACATCTGCTAAACGCACAAATGTAAAATGTAAAAAACATTTTGCCCTCTCAGAGTCTAAAGCATCATAAAAAAATAAGGAAGTAGGAAAGTTCCTAGTTCTATTTCAGAGTTTTTGTAACTATGGTGTAAAGAATGTTTAAGGCCATTCTTATTGGAAACAAATGGATGCGAGCATTTTTTTTTACTCATACAGAAGACGCTTTTTAGCTCTAACACAACAAAATGAAAAGCACATTCGGAGTGTAACAGATTCTTTAGAGTACTTGTTTTGTCACACAAGTCAGTAGACCAGCTAAATAAGCAGCTAGTCATCATCAACAGCATACAAACTAAACTCAACCATCACAATTCAAACTTTCTTAAACAAATACCAAGTTTCTTCTGCCATAATTCAAACCGATATGAAACTATCTCAGAAAGTAGGGGGCTAGGAGAAAATTGCCCAACATTGTAGTGCTGTTCATGTACACTAATCTCATAAATTAAAAATATTATTCTGACATGACTTGAAGGCAGCACATGTCCAATTGCAAAGCACAGTCAGTTAAAGATCAGGGTTTTTTTGTGCAAAATGTGCAAAAACGGTACCTTTAGGAGGTACAAGGGGATGTGGAGATAACTTTAAAGGGACAACTTTACCTCATCTCAAGATGCTTATTCGTACCTTAGAGTAGATAAGCGGTGTTACCACTAAATATAAATAGATTTGGAATGACCAACAATATTGTGGCTGATCTGAATATTGTCCTAAATAATGAAAATACATTTCTACCATCAAACCAAAGAAAAATAATTATACAATTAATTAAGGTTAAATGAAATAATTTTAGCTGGTGAAAAATACATCTTACAAGAAAATACTATATCAGTCTTTTTAATTTCAAATGTCATGTTTATTTCAATATGTTACTTGCTTTTTTTGTAATTATTTGTCAAATTTAATATCAATATCTGAGTGAATATATTTTTTTTACACTTATTTTTTTCAGTGTAGAATTTTTGCAATTTTTTTCTGAGCGTAAAAACAAAAACACACATTAAAATCTAGCATCATCAATGTTTACATTTTCTTTCGCTCTTTAGATCATGATGAGTGTCCTTTTGGATTACGAATATGACTATCATTACCATGACCATGACAATAATTCCAACCACAGTGACTATGACTACAAGGATTTTGCAGACTCCCACACAGTCTGCGACAAACAAGAGGTCCGGTCTTTTGCTGGGGTCTTTTTGCCAGTCGTCTACACCCTAGCATTGATTCTGGGCCTGGCCGGAAACTCGCTGGTCGTCTTAGTTTACCTTTCCCACAAACGCTTACGGACGCTGACGGACTTCTTTATCCTCAACCTGGCCTTTGCAGACCTCCTCTTGCTCCTTACGCTGCCCTTCTGGGCTGCGGATGCAGTGAATGGCTGGGAGATTGGCACAGTCGCCTGCAAGATCACTTCAGCTCTCTACACCACCAACTTCAGCTGTAGCATGCTGCTGCTAGCCTGCATTAGCATAGACCGCTATCGTGCGCTAGCCAGAGGTTCCACCGCAGCCAATGCCCCAGCCAGGAACAACGCCCGCAGGCAGAGGATAATCATGTGCCTCCTGGTTTGGGGACTTGCCATTGTCCTTGGATTGCCAGATATGGTGTTCTACACAGTGAAGAAGCAGCACTCGAGTGGGCATAATGCCTGCCGGGCAGTTTACACACACAGCATGGCGCGGGCAGCTAAAGCAACTCTGGAAATTCTGGAAGTGTCTCTGAGCTTTCTTCTGCCTTTCCTGGTGATGATGTTCTGCTATTGCAGGGTTGGAATTGTGTTGGGTCAAGCCGCAACAGCGGGCGTACGTGATGGAAGGAGATGGCGGGCATTTCGGGTTTTGATAGCAGTGGTAGGTGTGTTCCTGTTGACCCAGCTCCCCTATAATGTGGTCAAATTAGTCAGAGCCCTGGATGTGATCTACATTTTAGTGACAGAATGTGAGGTGAGCAAAAACCTGGACAGGGCCAATCAAATCACTGAAAGTCTGGCCCTAACGCATTGCTGCCTGAATCCTGTGCTCTACGTCTTTATTGGCTCATCCTTCAAAATGCACGTTCTGAAGCTTGCCAAGCGCTGCGGGCAGACAGGGAGAGGGTACCGCCATGGCAATGAACAGCCCACTGTCGAGATCTCCCTTAAGTCAGACACACAAACTCAGTCTCACTCTTCGTCGGACAACAAAGACACAAGTACGTTCACCATTTGACACCGTAATAACTTCAACAATGATGTCTGCCAACTATATTCCAGGACATTATTTTAAAAATGAAAGTGTTTAATTAACTTTGACAATAAAAGTCATGTACAAAGTTCATTAAGTTCGAAGTATAATTCAGTTTTGATGTGATCGCTAGCATATGCGTATACAGTTGAACATACTATTTTTTTTTGTTAACTTACATGAACACTGGCACAAAACACAAACTCACTAGAAAGTTTAATATTTGTTCAGTGTCCGCACTAGGGCTGCCTCCTAATAGTCAACTAATCATTTACCGACCAAAATGTTATTCGTCGCTTAGTTGCATAAAAAAAAAATCCACTGGTGAAGTCATGCAGTTTGTGACGGACAGATCGTTAACGGCTATGGTAATGCAGTACATCAGGCAGGACATCCAAACGCACGCCTATCATTCATCGACCTCAAATATGGCTTATCTGAAATAGGTAAGTATTAGCAACTTTACATGGCAGCTAAATCTAATGTTAACCTAGAGAACTGTGCGCTATTGTGTCTGTATGGAGTGTAGAAGTGGAACAGCAGCGGGCACTCATTGCAGGACAGATGGAGGCGCCATTGCGCTCACTTGCTCTTGTTTATTTGTGTGCACTCACAATAACAACAAAATGCGCTTTTGTAAAATAATGAAAGCAAACAGGATGCGCTTTCTGCCATCTCGGTCTGTGAACTTGAGCACGAAACTCTGTGTAGGCTATATATTTGCCTTACAGACATTAAACATATATCTGGAGTCTCTATATAATGGAGTCTCCTTAATGTTTTTCACTGACACATTCATAATCATTACTTCTACCAGTGTGCTTTGGCAAGCTTTATGCGTGTGGTTGAATGCTTATTAGGCTATGTAGGCAATTAAAGGCTCATTATAATGATTTAAATAATTTATTAATAAATGCGTGATTAGTCGACTAATGCTTCAAATGAATGTCTACTAGTCGACTATAAAAATCCTTAGTCGAGGGCAGACCTAGTCCACACTATTTCCAGTCATTTAAACTAAAGCTGCAGGCATCTTTTAACCCTTCTCAAATAGGGATAGGTCACAATTTTCAAATATTCGATTAGTTGATTTAATTATAGAATATCAAATAAGTTGTGCGATTGTCTAAAAAAGTCCCCCTATTTGCGAGAGAAAGTATTGAAATATATTTGTCCTCCCATCTCGTATTTATTCTCTTTAGGGGTTACATTTTTTTTTTATGGAACTGACCTAGCATTTTGAGCAGTTAATTTATGCTAATCGACAGACTGTTATGTTATTAAGTGCCGTCATTTAGTTATGTTTTTTATATTAAATGTTTCCGCATGTTACAATCAAGGCTTGAGTTAAGATACGTGTTATATGCGTTATAAGATAGTTATACATGCGTGTGTGCATGCGGGGAAGGGGTGCGATGTCCGAATAATAATTAAATAAATTCAGAGCGATCTTCGAATATAATTTTTGCTTGAAATGCCCATCCCTACTCTCAAAAGTGCTCATCAATATGGGCATCTATTATGATTGTTACTGCAGTCTCCGTAATTTTTTAAATGTAAAACTAAAGGCTGGGCCAGTGTTGCCAACTATGAAAAAAAACATTAAGGTGCATGTGTGAGCTAAGCATCTAAAGTATTTGTGGTTAGAAAAATCTGTCTGGACATACAGTATGCATGTACTATTCTTCTGATGCAATTTACACCACACTTATTGTACGCATACTCTAGCGCACGTACAAATCTAAGTGTACTTTGGCCTTGAGATTAAAGCATTAACCAGAAACATTCCACTATGACATCTTTGATCAGATCTTTTGTTATATGTTTAAAGATCAAAGTATGCTGTTTATCAGAAGACTTGCATGGAATCTGAGCCCACAGAATTCCATGGAAAACTTCACAGAATATATCGTTAACAACACTTGTGTGTTTGTTTAAGTGTTTTGGTTCCTAATGCTCTCTGCTAACAAACAATAGTGTCATTACTCAGTTTTAGCTAATAATATTCTACAGAATCCCCAAAATTAGTGCATATTTATCAGTTATTATACTGACTACTTATAGAATGTGTATAGTGAATTAAGGGATCTTGTGTAGAAAAGATACCTTGCATGACAGACGTTACGTATTTGTATATTATATATCACCAATGTAAATATATTTTTAGATTAAAGCAAACTTTATACACTTGGACTTGTATTGAGTTTTGGTGTTATTTGCTGGTTTGGAATACCATATGTGCTTGCACACAAAAGTCTGCAGGAAAACAAAGTATACAAACACACACAAGTTACATGTACAGATGATTATGCTTTACACACAGGATAGAAGAAATGTGTGGTTTTGAAGGAAAGTTTGTGAATTAATGGGAAGGTTATTATGAAAGCACAGATGATATGTGAAAAGCAAATTGGAAAAAGAGGTCCGTGAACAACAAAAGTGGTCAACCATATTTTTTGTCTTTAAATGTAATCAAATAAATGAAAATTTTAAATGAAAATAAATAAAAGCACAGAGAGAGATTAATTATTGGCTTAATTAGCAAGATTTTAGACAGCTGTATATTTTACATTTATTTCTGAATTATTACCAACAATTATTAACCCTCTACCGCACACATTATAATAGACCTAAGAAACAAAAAAAAAACATTTGACTATTTTTCTTTTTTTGGAATGGCTCAACTTGAAGTGCTGTAAAAAAAAAAAAAATGTTTTTTAGGTACTTTATGATATGTTGCCATACGTTAACAACATACAATAGTGGATCTAAATTAGAATAAGTGTACTTATAGTTAATACTTTTACTCAGAGATGTTTGTGGTGATTTAATTGGTGCTATTATAAGCTTTAACATTTACATTTACGCATTTAGCAGACGCTTTTATCCAAAGCGACTTACAATTGCATTGAGGTTATACATTTTCATTAGTATGTGTGTTCCCTGGGAATCGAACCCACAACCTTTTGCGCTGCTGACGCAATGCTCTACCACTGAGCCACACAGGAACACAGTACTTATAACCTTATACATACTTTCCAACAACTTCTGCTTTTATTTCCGGGGGAAACTATACTGTAAAAAACACCATCCTTTGGATGAGACGTTAAACCGAGGTCCTGACTCTTTGTGGTCATTAAAAATCCTAGGATGTCCATTGAAAAATAGTAGGGGTGTAAACCCCGGCATCCTGGCCAAATTTCCCCATTGGCCTCTGACCCTCATGGCTTCCTAATCATCCCCATACACTGATTGGCTTCATCACTCTGTCTCCTCTCCACCAATAAGCTAGTGTGTGGTGGGCGTTCTAGCACAATATGGCAGCCGTCACATCATCCATGTGGATGCTGCACATTGGTGGGGGTTGAGGAAATCCCCCCCTTCTATGTAAAGCGCTTTTGAGTACCCAGAAAAGCAATATATAAATGTAACGAATTATAACATTATAAATCACAAGCATTAATGAAGTTATTGTTACAGTTTAACAGATTGCAGCTGACCTTGCTAGCTAGCTAAACTATTGCAATAATATAATTCCACTATTGCACAGTGTTGCCGCTTGGCACATACATACATTTGATTGATTTACCAAAAACTAATTTCATTAAAACTTTGAGTAGTTAATGTCATTATAACTTATCTGAGGTGATCTTTGCGATTTTTTTTGTGCATGTGACACGGGCTGGTCCTTGTTTGTTACTGACGTTTTAGTTTGCTTTCAGCAACTACTGACAAGAGAAAGCAGTATATAGGTGTGTTCAACTTGAACACGTCAACATCAGACGATACCAGTTGCAAGAAGCCGCCATTTTCTCAGCCTGAAAGAAGTGAGTGAAAGACGTTATGGTAAGTATAGATTAAAAATGTTAAGTCAACATTCATTGTTCATGTCCGGGGGTATTTTGAAGTTTCATGGAAGGCAGAAATAGTCAGAAAAGAGCTCATATTGAAAAATTTGCGGATGCGGTTTTCGCGTCTTTTCGTCTTAGCCTCTTTTACTGAATGGAAGAGGTAAAGTATTTTTAATATAACGTCCGTAAATGTCTTATTTAGATAAGATTTTACAATATCTGCACTTTTTGAGGTGTTAATAGACGGTTATTAAAATGGACACAAAAGCTTTGTTCATGGCTTGCATAGCTCGCTGCTTGCTTGCTACAAAACGTTGGCGTCGCCACTGATCGCGCTGCACAACGCTAACCGCAGTTACCATCAGGCTGACGAACCTAAAGTACTAAACACTTCGACAAACTCCGAGAAGAACTTCAAGTGAATGAGTCACTGTAACGTTACAAGGAACGACCGCTAATCACTGGAGGGCTTTCCTAGAAACACATCACGCAAAGCCAACTAACAGCAGCCGGAGTTTCCATCGTCCACGCGGAAACACCAGATCACCTGTCAAACTCAACTGAAAGCAAGTAAACCAAACAAATCTCTATAGTTGATGGAAATGGTGAATTGATCTGTATACAGTAAGGATAGCGAAGTCTCTGCTTGTGATCTACCTCTGGTAAAGTTACGAGATAGCAAAAGAGTGCTAGACTTAAACTTTCTTCAAACCGCAAACTCCTGACCTGTGTGTGTGCGTATGTGTGTGTTTTAGTAAGTTTAGTCCATGTATTATAGAATAACAGTTAGCAAATAAACCTTTTTCATTTATAAAGAATGGTGTCTTGTGCTGTGTGATTTTCAAGTTTTAAACTATTTGCCAAAGATTGCGTTACCTAGCTCAAAATTAGATAAAGTACTAATTTTGTTTGTTTTATCACGAAGATAAACGGAATTATTAAAGATATACTGATTTTAATGGTCACTGGATGAGTCGTTAAGGTATAAATCATAAGTTTTGGATTAATATCAATTCAGTTAAATATAGAATCTTTAATAAATGATTAAAAGCTGAAATAATAGCTTTAAATATATTACATAATGGTGGAAAAATGAAACCTGGCAGTGGGTAATTTGAAAATTCATAACGCATTCACAAGAGTCAATTTGTGTATTGTTCTATATTATCCGGAAAAATAGATTATATACAGAAAAACTGCGTTTTTTTGCGATACTATATTCTTGTTTGTGGCACACGGAGCATTTGAATGAAAGTGTGAGTATGGAAGGACACAGTATGATTTTGTTAATTATCTAATACTTGTTAATCATTTAATAATTATGTTTATGTTGAATATATTAAAATTAATTATTGCCTGTTCTTACAAATGTCTCACATTGGATGTTTCACATTAAGAACACTCTGCTAAAGAAACTGTAAAGGAATTTTCCTTGGGTGTATTAATCTTCAGTGAAACATAGATTCAAGATGTATGCATCATGTGTTTCCTCACTTGTAGTTAGAAAAGCATTCTTTGTGTGATTTACAATGAGAGAGGTAAAGAAAAGCAGATGGTTAAAGGGTCATCATGGGGGCATTTGCAACTTATAGCCTGGGGGTCAGGGGGGCATTTGCCTCCCTTTTCTGCATAACCATTAATAGATAAACAAACTGGTATCCCTCCTGTAGGGGAGGGAAGAAAGAAAGAGCCTTGAAGGAGAGAACTATAAAAACAGGCTGGCACTGCTTCTCCTTATCTCTCCTCACTGACTCGCTGATGTGTATTGGTGAAGGGGATCTCTCTTGCAAGAGAATAAATACCTTTTCTTACTATAATTTGGACTCAGAGTTGTCTCTTACTCAGTGATGATGTTTGTTTGAAAGAGATTGCCACAACAATTTGGTGTCAGAAAGTGGGATTCCTTGGACGTGACTTCTGGACCTGACAGCGGTCGGAGGCTGATCACCTTGGAGCTGAAAGTTCCAACCCTACCTCGCAAAAAAGATTCAGAGACAAGGGACCGTTTCCGCTGTTGGGACCGGAGGGATCGACCACTGGAATCAAAAAGAACCCAGGTGGCACAAAACGACATCTCTGGTAAGAGTCAATTAAATTCAGTTTAATTAGGGGGGGAAGAGTGAAATTGAACCATATTGGCTGAAACCTGTTTCTGTGGTAGAGTAATCTGGGCACGAACGTTCAGATAGGTAACCTGATATTAATTTGAGATCTGTACGGATCAAGATAGGTTTCAAACAGGTACCGAGGACTCTGGGCACGAACGTTCAGATAGGTAACCTGAGATTAATTTGAGATTTGTGCAGATCAAAATAGGTTTCAAACAGGTACCGAGGTTAATTGGGGTTAACTAAAAATCGAAAGATTTTGGTAAATCACAATTAAGAGGGCACTGATAGTGCAACCCGACCGATTGCGGGATAAGAGAAAATCGGATCTGCTGGAGACGTCTAGCAGATTAAGAGATGCGCGTGAGTAAATCCACAGAAAGCAGAAAACAGCCAGTATGGGGAAGTCTCAGAGCAAGCTTGTGAATTATGATACACCGGTGTACTACCAAATGAAAAAACATTATGGTCAGAAATGTATGCAAGATATTGAAAAATTAATCAAGCATCATGATTTTCCCGAAGAGGGAACATTGAGCCTCACAAGACTGAAAGTGGTGAGGGACTCAGTTGAACAAAGTAGCGACAAACAACCAGGTTGTTGTTGCAAATGTGTTAAACATGTATGTAAAAAATGTGAACAAACAGTAGATTGTTGGCTCAAGGAAGCAGATAAAAGAGAAAGAAAGCAAATGCAGAAAGAGTTAGCAGGAAGGAAAAATGAAAAGTGTGAAAGTCTATCTGTATGTGTGTCTGCACCACCAGAACCGTCTAATCCACAGTATGTTTGTGTTTCCCCACATGAAAATACGGTGAGGTCGGCACCGCCAGAGTATAAAACACACATCTACCCAATGGCTCAGCTGGGTGCATTGAAATTCGACCCCGACCTCGACTGTTCTCCGCCAAGACAACCGGCTGTTGTACAGATTAAAGCGAGCACGAGCGCACCACCAGCAAAGCGAAACTGGACTAACAAGAAGAAAAGAGGGTATCAAGGAAAGTGGAAATGTGGACTGTGTGCGAGTAATGAACATGACTTTTTTAGCTGCACGAAGTGCAGGTTGTACAAGAACGACGGACACTGGGCACAGGATTGTCCAGAGGCGCGTAAGGCGGATTGAAACGAGAGGAACGGAGAACAGGAGAGGAGAGGGCGGGTGACAGGCATTCAGCCAGCTACGAAAAAGGGAAGTAAAAATTTATTGACAAACACACACAACACGCTCACATACACTGATTCAAATACTGCTATTTGCAATGAAGAAAATGCTTGCAACCCTTTATGTGTGACTGCTGAAGTTTTGAATAATGCTGTTACTGATGAATGTCTGAGAATGTACAAAAGTTCAGGGTTTTTAATGCTACCGAGATATCCCATGTTAGTTGACGGGACAATGATAGACTTTATGGTTGATTCGGGAGCGGCGCGATCCACCATAAGGCCATGTGACTTGCCATGTGAACCAAGAATGACGGATTTAGTGTTTGAAAGCACTTCGGCGTCAGGGCATACAATATCAGAAAACTTTACTGTGCCGTTAAAATGTGAGACGGAGGGGGGCAGGGCACTGGAACATGCGTTTTTGTGCTCTGAAACCTGTCCGACTCCGTTAATGGCCAGAGATCTAATGTGTAAATTAAATCTGAAACTCACTGCTGGCCCGTTTGGGATCGTTATTGAAGAAGAACAGCAGATGAGTTGTGCAAAATTTGAGCCACAGTGGGCATACGAGTGGCAGATAAAGGATTCTGATTGGGCACAAATGATTTTGAAATTGGCAAAAGATCGAACAGTGTCAGCTAACACAGAAAGTATGTTGCCTGACAGATTGCATTGCACGTCACATGTTGTAATTGAGCGTGAACCACAATATGAGGAAGAGTGGTTTAACGGGGCAGAAAATGAGAAAATAAGGTTTGATAAGATTTTCTGGAATGAAAATGAGTGTGCGCTTTCAGCATGCCTGTCAGAAAAACAAATGCAGTTGTTTTTGATAACGGGGAAGTCTGCGCCACACTTATCACTAACCAAGGCCACCGAGCAGACATGGGCCGCTTTAGGCCTGTTTGTGAGAAAATGCATGAAAGCCACAGATTGGGCTGAAAAGGTAAACGGGGAGAAACACAGTGAAAATGTAGGGGCTTTTATGGTAAACTGTGAGTTTGAGGTTGCCGTACAGAGAATTGTGACTGCTGTTGGCAAGACGGCAATAGAGAAACATGAGCACGGATCTATTTCTGCCATAGACATTCATCCTGTCCTGGCAGAAATACCTTCAAAATTGTGGGCAAAACACAAATATGATGTTGGGTTGATTAAAGGTTGTGAACCAGTTGTAATCACTCCAAAGTCTGATTACAGGCCATGTCAATCGCAATATCCCCTAAAAAAGGAGGCATTGCGAGGGATACAGCCGGTTTTTGAGTCTCTCCTGAAGGAGAGAGTAATCATTCCGTGTCATGATTCTATTTTCCCCGTGAAGAAAATAACATCTAACACAAGCGAACCGGTCACGTGGCGATTCGTTCAGGATCTGCAGGCTGTAAACTCAGCCGTTATTGCGAGAGCTGCTCGCGTACCTAATCCGTACACGATTTTGTCACAAATTCCGCCAAATGCAATGTATTTCACTGTGGTTGATTTGGCCAACGCTTTCTTTAGCGTCCCAGTGGAAGAAAAAAGTCAGTCTTGGTTTGCGTTTGATTTTGACAACAAAGGGTACACGTTTACCAGGTTGTGTCAGGGTTATTGCGAGTCTCCGACGATTTACAATGAAGCGTTCAGACGGAGCCTTGAACCGTTAATTCTGTCGAGCGGAACGGCGCTATTGCAGTATGTAGATGATTTATTGATTTGTGCACGAGATGAGGTTACGTGCGTGGCTGACACTGTAACTCTCTTGCACCACCTGGCGCGGGAGGGTCACAAGGTCAGTCTGACAAAACTTCAGTTTGTGAAGCAGAAAATAACTTTTTTGGGTCACACTATAACACCAAACAGTAAAGCTATCTCTGAGAAACGAGTAAAAGCTATCAAAGATGTACCAAGACCAATAACAAAGAAACAATTGTTATCATTCTTGGGAATGTGTGCATATTGTCGAACGTTTATTCCAAATTATGCATTTCTTGAAAAGCCCTTGAGAGCCCTGACAACAGGGAAAGGGCTGAGGTCATGTGACAAGATTGAGTGGCCCACAGAAGCACAGGAGGCTTTTGCAAACATGAAAATGCAACTGGCTCAGGCTCCAACGTTGGGCCTCCCTGCGATTGAAAGGCCTTTTACACAGATGGTAGATGAAAAACATGGATTTATGAGTTCAGTGCTCTTGCAAACCCATGGGGACAGATTAAGACCAGTCGCATATTTTTCAACAAAGCTTGATGCGGTTGCAGCAGGGTTACCACACTGCCTGAGGGCTGTGGCAGCTGCGGAGCTGGCTGTACTGGCTTCAAGGGAATTTGTGGGGTATTCTGATTTGACTTTGATGGTCCCACACGCAGTCTCCATGATTTTGCAAGAACAGAAAACGTCACATTTATCAACAGCCCGATGGCTGAGGTATCACACGATTTTGCTTGACATGCCAAATGTAATGGTGAAAAGATGTACAACTTTGAATCCTGCCACACTTCTCCCTACGGAGGAGGATGGAGAGGAACACCATTGCTGTCTATCATTGTTGGAACAGGTCTGTACACCACGTCCAGACCTGTTGGACACACCTTTAGAGAACTGTGACAATGTCCTCTTTGTGGATGGGTCGGCGTCCAAAGATCCACAAACAGGCCTGAATAAGGTTGGTTTCGCGGTGACCACTGAATTTGAAGTCATAAAGTCTGGCAAATTGCCATCAAAGTATTCGGCTCAGGCAGCTGAATTGGTTGCTCTGACAGAAGCGTGTAAACTTATGGCAGACAAATGTGTGACAATTTACACAGACTCGCGTTATGCTTTTGGGGTCACGCACGATTTTGGCGCACTTTGGAAGCACAGAAATTTTTTGAAGTCGGATGGACATCCGATACTAAACGCATCTCTTGTGTCTGAGCTTTTGGAGGCCATTCTTTTACCAGACGAGGTCGCGATCTGTAAATGCGCAGTGCACACTAACGATAAAAGTTTTATCTCCACAGGAAATGCCAGAGCAGACGCGGCGGCGAAGGCCGCGGCAGCACAGGAGACAAAAGAAACGACTTGTGCTTTAGTATCTGTGAATAACCCTGATATTTCCCCTTGTTTACAAAGTATGCAGACTTTTTCCACAGGAGCAGAAAAACAAAAATGGAGGTCGTCTGGCTGCAGCCTCCAGGGGGGTGTATGGATGAGTATTGATGACATTCCTTGTTTGCCCAAACACTTCTTTCAGCATTATGCTAAGTTGACACATGGGTTGGATCATGTGTCAAAGGGGAGTATGATAATGCAGATGAAAGAATTATGGTTTACAAAGGGATTTACAGTGTTTGCTGAAAATTTTTGCTAAAGATGTGTCACTTGCAACACACACAATGTGGCTAGAGGGATAAAAACACCCTTGGCATCTCAACCAGCACCAGCAGGTCCATTTGAATATCTAATGATGGATTTCATTGAATTAACCCCTTGTGGGAAACAGAAACACTGTCTGGTGATGGTTGACATGTGGTCAAAATGGGTTGAGGCCTTCCCAACCTCGAAACAAGATTCGGCAGCAGTGGCAAAGGCCCTGTTAACCGAGATTGTTCCGAGATGGGGAATTCCAAGAAAAATCAGTTCTGACAATGGCAGACACTTTGTCAATGATGCAATAAAGCAGGTGGGTCAGTTCTTGGGAATTGACATGAGAACACACTGCAGCTACGCGCCCTCATCAGGAGGGGCAGTAGAGAGACAGAACCAGACAATTAAGAACAAATTAGCAAAATGCTGTGAAGAGACGGGTCTGACTTGGCTTAAAGCCCTCCCAATCGTACTGATGTACATGAGAATGAGAAAAAGAGTGAAAACAAATCTGAGCCCATTTGAAATTTTGTTTGGTAGGCCACCATTCATGGGCATAGAAGGGGGTAAACAAAGGCTGCCATCAACGGATGTGTGTGAGAATGACATGTTGAATTACTGCAAAGAAATGTCTTGTCTGTTATCAAATATTTCTGTGCAGGTAAAAGCTGCCCAGGGGAAGGTTGCTGAGACGTTCCTGCATGAGGTCAGACCTGGTGATTTCGTGGTGATTCGTGATCACAGGAGAAAGAGCTGGAAATCGAAAAGGTGGCTTGGGCCGTTCCAGGTGCTTCTGGTGACGCACACGGCGGTGAAGGTCGCAGAGAGGGCTACGTGGGTTCACGTAAATCATTGCAGGAGGGTGCTGCCCATTGCGGAGGCGGAGCGATCGCTGAGGAGGTTCAACGCGAGTGTCAGTAAACGCTAAGATCCAGTTTGAAAAAACCCTTGCATTGCAGCTGTGTGTTTAAGCGGAACCAGATATCGGGCAGCAAGGAGGAGACTGGAGGGGAGGAGGCAACTTTGATTGCGCAAACGGCATCCGGCTGGACACCGTAATCAACAGAACAGATAAGACTCTTAGTGCTTCAAAGACAGTACTTTCTCACATTCTCTGGTCATAACAGCACCTTTGATTCAGAGTAACTGAGAGAATGGAGCGTCCAAGACCCTGGCACCCATTCAGAGTGCCAGGAATGTGTGGCCTGTTTAAGACCACATGCATAATGACTTTGTTGTCAGTAACAATTTGCTTGGTAATACTACACTTCACAACAGGTCTGAAGGTGTTACCAACAGGAGATCAGACCAACAATATGATGACACAAGTAGCGGAAGTTAAAGTGAAATGTGTTAATTGAGTTATGATGTTTTTATTTTTCTTCCTGAGAATGATTGATATGTAAAGAAGGTTAAAAGCAGCAGTTATCCGTGTTACGAGATGACGTACAAGGAGAGGGGTTGAAACTGAGGGATTTTTTACATACTTTTAATATTTACATTTTATATTACAGAAGTAACTCAACAGTGATAAATTGATATGTTTATTTCCTAATATGAACTATACTATTTCTTGTTCATACTATGGTGACTGAGGGTTCGGTTTAGGCCGAGGGTGCAACAGCAGGGCCTGTCCATTCAGCCCGGCTATAGAATAAAGTCTTTACTTTGCTTGCTAACATTTAGGGTCTGACCCAACAAAAACAGCCTAAGCATTTTTCAAATTTTCAAAAGCTTACTTCACAGGTTCAAGAAGAGTGATCATTTATGTGAAAATCAGAGATGAAGAGTATAAGTGTGATTTAATGCCTTGAACTTGTATTTATTATTATTTTTACTATTATTATTACAATGTTTGATTAATCAGTTATCAGAGAATGATAAAAAGGGAGGAATTGGAAAGTAATTTTTCCTTGGGTGTATTAATCTTCAGTGAAACATAGATTCAAGATGTATGCATCATGTATTTCCTCACTTGTAGTTAGAAAAGCATTCTTTGTGTGATTTACGATGAGAGAGGTAAAGAAAAGCAGATGGTTAAAGGGTCATCATGGGGGCATTTGCAACTTATAGCCTGGGGGTCAGGGGGGGCATTTGCCTCCCTTTTCTGCATAACCATTAATAGATAAACAAACTGGTATCCCTCCTGTAGGGGAGGGAAGAAAGAAAGAGCCTTGAAGGAGAGAACTATAAAAACAGGCTGGCACTGCTTCTCCTTATCTCTCCTCACTGACTCGCTGATGTGTATTGGTGACGGGGATCTCTCTTGCAAGAGAATAAATACCTTTATTACTATAATTTGGACTCAGAGTTGTCTCTTACTCAGTGATGATGTTTGTTTGAAAGAAATTGCCACAACAAAACAAAATGTTAGGCTGTAACAGCCCTATGAGTCTGCAGTGGAAAATTGCCATAACTCCTAACTCATGTTTAGATAGAAACGAGGATGGTACGAGATGACACCAGCAGGGGGTGCTAGTGGGCTATCTAAGCAGAGAGCTGCAGAGCGAGAGCATTGTCTTTCACATGATCTGCTAGCAGAATACTTCCGGTGTGTGAGACATTCAGTATCGTTTGGCTGAAGACCATTCTTCAATAAAAACCTTTTTATTCTTAACAAAACATCATTCGTCTCGACAATCTTCATCCAAAGACTTCAACCACATGAGTTGTTGTTAAAGGAAATGAACTGCAGTAAATAATTTATATTTGTCTGTTAAGACTAAATTAATTCGCTCTAAAAGCGCACAAGAGACAAATGATTGGATTCCTAATTTCTCTCTTTAAGGCCTTCATAGTATGATTTGTTAAGTGCGTGTTCCACTTCCAAACTCATCTATGGTATTAAATGTCCCGGCGTGAGAACATTAACATAGCTAATTAATGATTCTCGGTCACTGATGGAAATGATGATGAAAGAGATATTCCAACGAAAGGAATTGGCAAAAGAAAGAGAAACCAGATTCAGCTTGACTAACCGCCAGACGAGAAATCAGCAACCAGCTGACCCAACCAGCCACAGAAAACAGCACTTCTTCACTACACTCTCAGAGAACAGTAATCACCCTAACTTCAGATGGACACGAAATCCCACCTGAAAAACCAGCAACAGAGTTAAGCACTAACTCAACAATCAATGCTCCATATCACAGCAGCGTCCAAAAAACACCTGCTGACGAAACACCTCAAGTTCCTGAAAGTGCGGTCTTGATCATCTGCCACTCCTCCGAAGAACACCAGATCAGTCTTGACATCCAAACTGTTTCCTCCCAAACTCCAGTCCCTCAACTCCTAGGCCAGGGGTCAGCAACCCGCGGCTCGCGAGCCACATGCGGCTCTTTCATCCCTCTGCGATGGCTCCCTGTAGCATAGGTGTCCCCCCGACTTTTAATAAAACCTAAACTCTTCCCCTGCACTCGGTCAAGTGTGTTAAAGTAGAGGTTTTCAAGGGCCAATGTGAGTAAATATAGTTTTAAATTAAAAGAGAAAATATAGTAATGTCGCTTTGGATGCGTTTTATTCGTATCCAAAACGATGTGAACATCACGGAGCGCTGAACACTCTCACGCGCTGTAGGTTTTGTTCATTCTCGAAGCCAGAGGGCGCTCTCGCGCAGAAAGTCCAAAACGGACTCATATGGTGCTTTTCCACTGCGGCACGGTACGGTTCGGTACGGTTCAATTTTGGGGGGTTTTCCACTGGGTACTGTACCTGGTACTTTTTAGTACCACCTCAGCCGAGGTTCCAAGCGATCCGTACCGTTACCAAAATGTGACGTGTAAACTCTGCTGATCACTGATTGGCCGGAGAGAATTGTCATTACTGCGTCAATGAACTTGCAACATGAGACCCATAGACCCGCTAGATTTAAATCAGCACAGCCAGCGAAGGATCGGACGCAACTTTTGTTTCAACAAACGCACCTTTTTGTATCAACCACAAATTATCTGTTTCATTGTCTGTTGAGGAAGTTCAGACGTTCCTCTCGTTGATAGCCGAGGAAAAAGCCTTATGTATATACTTTTCAACTTGCTATATTTTCAGAGTATGTCTTCTGTTTATATTTTTACCATTGTATCTGTGTTTTGCTTCAATTAAAAACAATCTGATCGAATAAGTGTACCTCCAGACTATATTAAATAAGTATTATTGTATGAGCACGTAATTAACCTCTTGAAAAAGACAAATGATTAATGCCACGATTAAAAAAAAACATCACTTAAATAAAAAAAACAAGGGATACATTGTAAATTTTGAAATATTCAAAAGTTTATTGATAATTCACTTTACAGAACACGCTACATGAATAGTTAACTAATCAAGTAACGCAGCACACCTGCACGAACATCCCTGCTCTCCTCATCTACAGCCCGTGTCACTGTCACCACAGTCTCTGCTGCTGGGGGTAAATCCCAAGCATTCTCATAGACCTCTCCATTGTTGTTAAAAACATCCACATGCCGAGAATGAAGAACACTATTCAGTATCCTTTCTTTGTTGTGAGGTGGTTTGTGGCGCGTTTCCGATGATGTCACGGCAGTAGAGGCGGCGCAATTATAACGACGCGTGAATAATCCCGCCCACTCTATAGCGGTACTAAACTGCAGTGGAAACGCAAAGCAACCCGAACTGAGCCGTACTGTACCGTACCGAGCCGTGCCGAACCGTACCGTACCATGCAGTGGAAAAGCGCCAATAGAGAAGTACTAGTACATTTTTACAGGCATCCTGCTATCGCTGTAGCTAAGCTGAATAACAAGCATAAAACTTAACTGATGAAACCTGAAGACGATATGCTTTGTGTTTTTTAAGTCTTCTCCAGGTAATAAATATGAAAGATACAGTGGTAATTTACAGCATTAATGAACAGTAACGTTACAGAAGCTATACAATATGTGACCCTGGACCACAAAAGTGTCAATTTTTCGACATTTTGATTTATACTTCATCTGAAAGCTGAATAAATAAGCTTTCCATTGATGTGTGGTTTGTTGGGAGATACAACTATTTGAATATCTGGAATCTGAGGATGCAAAAAAAAATCTAAATTGCTTTTAAAGTTGCCCAAATAAAGTTTTTAGCAATGTATATTACTAATCAAAAATGACGTTTTGATATATTTACGGTACAAAATATCTTCATGGAAAATGATCTTTGCTTAATATCCTAATGATTTTTGGCATAAAAGATAAATCGATCATTTTGACCCATACAATGCATTTTTGGCTATTGCTACACTTAAGACTGGTTTTGTGGTCCAGGGTCACATATATTTTCTTCCTTATTCTGAGATAAAAATGGAAAAAGTGTTTGCAGTATATAATGATTGTACACTCATAACCATAAAACTGTCATTAGTAAAATATTTATAAAAAATAAGAAGACAAATTAGAGAGATGCAGAGGAAAGAACCGCCTAAGATCTATGAATGGCAAGTCTTACCATTCGGCACAATGTGCAGCCCGTGCTGTGCCATATATGCACTCCAGGAAATTGCTCAGATCACTGAATAGTGAACTCTGGCTATCACAGAAGAGTACTGACCTCATGGAAGGTACACTTGGGCTACTGTGGAACTGCCTCACAGACTTGTTCAGTTACAAACCCAGCCAATCCGGATGCCTTGAACCCACTCTGCATAACGTCTACAGAGTTTTGGCACCTCAATATGATCCCCTGGGTTATCTAATTCCATTTACAACCCGAGCCAAAGTGCTGGTCCAGGATTTGTGGAGGAACAATCTAGGGTGGGATGACCCAATCGCACCTAAAAGCCTGTTAACCAGATGGCAAGACTGGCAACAAGAGCTACACAGTTTGAACCAGATTGCAATCCCAAGGTGTCACACTCCTTTTAAAGGGTATGCGGAAATCCTCAACCGGGATTTACATATATTCTGTGACGCATCTGAGAGGGCCTATGGCTCAGTGGCCTACATGCGCACAGAAAACAATGAAGGACATATACATGTTTCATTTGTGTTTGCCCGTTCACAAGTGGCACCTCGGAAGCAGATGACGATCCCTCGACTGGAACTGAGTGCGGCACTTACCGGAGCACAGGTAGCTAATATACTTCAAGCAGAACTAACTGTGGACATAAATCATGTCATTCTCTGGTCAGATTCATCTACCGTCCTTCAGTGGCTTAAATCCGATTCGTGCAGATACAAAGTCTTTGTGGGAACACGGGTGGCCGAAATTCAATCACTCACTGATATTGCATCCTGGAGGTACGTTGATTCAGCAAACAACTCTGCTGATGTCATAACACGAGGCCAGTCATTAAAGGATTTAACCCCACCTTGCCGTTGGATTACTGGACCAAATTTTCTGCATCAGCCAGAGTCATGTCACCTTGCCAACCAATGAACCTGAACCAGAGGCAGAGTTGAAAAAGTCAGCAATTTGCCTGCATGTGTGCACTGGCACAGACATTCCCCTTCCTAAAGTCAACCAATCTAATACCTGGTCTGAGCTGCTAAAGGCTACAGTGACATCCCTTCACGGGGCGGCTACATCTCTCACGCGGCCACCAGACGATTAAGAGAGTTACATCTTAGCAGAGAAGCTCCTCCTACGACAGGCTCAGAAAGATTCCTTTCCTGAGGAGTTTAATGCTCTCGCTTCTGAGCGATCATTGCCGTCTAACAGCAGATTAGCATCTTTATCACCCGAGTATGATAAAGCCAGTGGACTCATTAGGGTCGGAGGGAGACTAAGACATGCTAAGCATATGGAATTGGATGCAATACATCCAATTGTGCTCGATCCACAACGGCACCTAACCAAGCTCATTATCAAGGATTATGATGCCTCCCTTCTACATCCTGGGCCAGAAAGAGTCTTTGCCGAACTGAGAAGACGATACTGGATTCTGCGAGGAAGGGAAGCTGTCAAGAAATATCAATACAGGTGTGTGGACTGCCAGAAATGGCGTGCTAAGCCTGGAGTACCCAAAATGGCTGACCTCCCATCAGCACGCCTACGCCTGTACAAACCCCCATTCTATTCCACTGGAATGGATTGTTTTGGTCCATTCACAGTGAAGATCACTCGACGTACAGAGAAAAGATGGGGAATAGTTTTCAAGTGTCTGACAACCCGCTGTCTCCACCTTGACCTCTTAGAGAGCCTCGATACAGATGCATTTCTAATGTCTCTCCGCAGATTCATAGCACGAAGAGGGAAACCATTCGAGCTCCTTTGTGATAATGGAACCAACTTTGTTGGAGGAAACAGAGAGATGAAAGCAGCCTATGAAGCCATGATGCCTCAACTCAGGGAACAACTTGCAGAACAACAGATTTCATTCAGATTCATTCCACCTGGCGCCCCTCATTTTAGGGGAGGTTGGGAACGGGAGGTTAAGTCAGTAAAGCAGGCCCTGAATGTAGTGCTGAAGGATCAAACAATGACTGAAACTGTACTGCGTACCGTGTTCATTGAAGTAGAGGGCATCTTAAATGCTAAGCCTTTGGGATACGTGTCATCAGATGTCTCTGATTTGGACCCAGTTACCCCTAGCATCCTCCTAATGGGCCGCCATGATTCTTCTCTCCCACAAGTGCTCTATGATTCAAGTAATCTTTTGGGCACCAGAAGATGGAAACATAGCCAAGTACTTGCTGACCATTTCTGGTCTAGATTCATCCATTACTATCTCCCGAATCTGCAAGAAAGACAGAAATGGCGTAAAGATGGAAGAGAAACTGGTCTAAACCCGGTGGTCCTGATAGTGGACCCACAACTTCCACGAGCATGCTGGCCAGTAGGAAAAGTGACAAAAATTTTCCCTGGACTTGATGGGCATACCAGAACAGTTGAAGTGCAGGTACACAATCGCACATATGTGAGACCTGTATCTCGTCTAGTCTCACTCCCTAAATTCTCTGACGATGACCCTATTGAGCCTACTAATTAGCTAGGGTTTCTCACTATTACAAATTTCCCTACACAAATTTGGGGGCGGCTATGTGAGAAAGCCCTAACCACGCCCCTAGCGACACGTAGCATACATAGCGCAGTTAGGAGCAGTTTTTGATTCGACAGCTGCAGGTTACCAATCGAGCTGGCTGGACTGTTTATTCAACTTTATATATGTTTTCTACCAGTGTTTAAATGACTTCGGGTGAGCTTCAATGTATATTTTGTATTTGTAACCTATTTTATTGCTCTGAACGTCAATATTTGCCTGTGAATTGAACGCACTTTAAACTGCGTCACAAACGAAAGTGAAACCAAACGCTTTCATACCGGACTTGGAGATTGCTAATAAGCGTATTCCTATTAGACTAAAACGATTATGCTGACTTCATAGTTACATATCACCCGGTTTGTTTATATTGTTTGAAAGGTCGAATTTGATGACTTTGCTTATTCTCCTGATCGTAATACCGAGTAAACGCAACGATAGCGCAATCTGCTTGTCATTGTTTACTTTATTTACTAATATAATCGGGAAATCGTGTAGGTTAATTAATATGACTTAATAACTGAATTTTTGTGTCATTTACTAATATATTTACCACTGTTTTCTTTGTGTCTCTTCTGCTTATTATAGACCACATGTGTGAAGTAACATATACAAATCCCCTTTGATTAAACTATCCACTGGAATTCCCTCTCCTGTTTTCTCTTACCGGAAACAAACGCCACCATCTTGGCTGCACTACACCTGAACCCACTGAGCGTCCCATACGCTCGTATACCCATTGTAAAACTAAATCGAGGTGACCCGCCAAATCACGATCTTCGCAGCTAATTGTGCCTTCTGTCTGTTCCATCACCAGCAAGATGCTCAGAGTCGCTGCCTTGTTTCTCTACCTAATTGGGGTTACGCCCCAGCCAGAAGTTGCATCGCCAAGACCAGCATCAGGGATAGTATTATGTGAACAACCGGGGTTATTGATAACTAACTGCAAAACCTACACCCGAAAGGTGTACGTCCAACTAGATCCCTGTGATGTTTTCAGAGCTCACTACACCCTCTCAACCGCCCAAACCATTTGGGCTGGAGCCCGCTGGACTTGAGAAGTCCTTGCCTATGCCGAGGCAGATATGAACCACATGCTGCACCAATTACAGAAAATAACTGTGACCCAGGCTGAATTATGCGGGTACAACCGGCGTCCCAAATAATTTATGGGTGCCCTTCTGGGGGCTGCTGGAGCTGTAGGAACTCTGTTGAACATTGGCATGAACACCGCTAATGCTGTTAATCTGGCCACCGTCAGGCAACATGTGGGCGAAATTCAGGCTGAAATGCCCGAAATACGACAACAGCTCTTAGTCCAGAGTCACGCCCTACAAAGCTTTGGGAAATCTCTGAACGGCACCATCACAATTCTAAATACCCACAGCACCCTTCTAAACCAAACTATAAAATCCATCAATAAACAATTTTTGGTCGTGCAAAACGATTTAGCTCAAACGCAACTCCTAACTACCCTCATGACCGACATGCTACAGGAAGTAAGCTCCTCGATCGATAATTTAGCCATGGGTAGGATTCCACACTACTTGATACATTTTATCCTTGTCCAAAACATCCTAACTTCGGCCACTGTGGGCCGACTAGATTAAATGTCCAGCTGTCTTACTAGGGTGAGCTCGTATCATATTACAGTCTTTCATGCCTGCTGCATTCTCAAAACTCTGGCCATTTGATAAGACCTAGAACATCATAATCCAACTGCGGGTGGCAGATCCTTTTACTATTTAGTGCCCTAAATAGGCTATTTAGTCCTCTGGAGCTAACTTTGTTCGGGAGGCAGACACAATCTGTTAAATCTAAATTTAGATCAAAGACCCATCACTTTAACCTGGTTTACACAAAGTCATGTTCAAAAATATCGGCACCCTTGATAAATTTGATCAAAGAAGGCTGCTTTGTTAATCCTGCTATGTTAATCCTTTTGATATTTTTTTTTTTTTTTATCACAAAAATCTAATCTTTCATTGGATAATAAGAATTTAAAATGGAGGGGGGAAATATCATTATTATATAAATTGTATTCTCAAATACACGTTGGACACAATTATTGGCACATCTTGAAATTATCACTGTAAAATATCTCTGAAGTATATTCCCATTCATATTCACAATTCTGAGCACTCCAGGGTGATAATGAACTTGAAATTATCCACCCATTGCTTCCTATTTCACAGAAATATAAATAGGCGGGAAAACAAAGCCCAAATCCCCTTAATCATCCATCACAATGAAAAAAAACAAGTAATATATTTCTGATGTGCAGCAAAAGATAATTGAGCTTCACAAATTACTGAAGTGGCTTTAAGAATAGAGCTAGAGCAGTGAACATTCCCATTTCCATTAATTATTTCCACAATCAGGGCAATAATTAAGCATTTCCAATCAACATAAAATGTTACGAAACTGCCTTGAAGAGGATGTGTGTCTATATCGTCCAAATGCATGGTCCTCTCCAAGGACCACAGCTGGAGAATTGCAGAAAATAGTTGAGTCTTGGGGTCAGAAAACCTTAAAAGAAAAATGTCAAACAGCACCTACATCACCTCATGTTGTTTGGGAGGGTTTCAAGAAAATGTATCCTAGCTGGGACTGGCTTCTATAGTCAGATGAAACTAAAAAATTAGCTTTTTAGCACCAAACACTCAAGATGGGTTTGGTGAACACAAGGATAAAAAAGTACCCCATGTTTACAATGAAATATACTGCTGTATCTTTGATGTTGTGGATGATAATATTGTGGGCCATATTGTGGGCCAATATTTCTGCTGGAGGTCCTAGACACATGACATGCTATGGCCATTCCAGTCCTCTGACCTGAACCCTATAGAAAATGTAGGGATGCATCGATCCGATACGGAGGATCGGTATCGGCTCCGATCCAGTCATTTTCTGCGGATCGGGTATCGGTCAGACCAGACCAATCCAAATCCGATCCTGTGCTTTTAAGCTTATAATATTCTGTGCTGTTGTTAAGCCCCAAGGAAGCCACACAAACACCATTAAGCACCATACAGTTTTCATGCATTGTGTGTTCTGGAGCTGTTCCATAGTTTAATCTGAGGTACAGATGAATATAAAATGTTTTAAATTCAAGTCCACGTGAACTTCTCTCTCCGCTGCGTCTGTCTGTCTGTCATCCTCCGTTCAGCATTCAAACAGCGCGTTACGTTTGGTTACTACAGTCAAACTCTTCAAGAGCGCACAGTCACTGCGGTTTAAAACTGTTAAAAGAAAAGGCTCAAAGTAAACTAACTCACAGATTTAATACACTTCGCATCAATATCTCTTCCCTCTGTACTGTTCTTCTCTATGCGGAGCCTGTATGCTGTGACTCTGTGTTTCAAGAGCATCATTCCGCGCACGGGATGCACATTGCGCCGCTCTGTAATGGAGCATTTCGTTTTATAATACTTCTGCGCAATGAAAGATAATAATAGTCTTTCTTGTTCTGTCCTGTCTATAATATGTTGCTGCCTTATTATTGTGTTATACATTTAAAATATGTTTATTTTTATTTTATATTAAATATTTATATATAAATGTATTTGCTTGTTTTTTAAATGTATTTTATAATACAAAGAGCAAGATTTATCTGTAGACTTATTCACTTTTATTTGTAAATAAAAATGTTTCACTAGATTTTATAAATTGTTATATATATATATATATATATATATATATATATATATATAACAAAGCGAGTTTATTTCACAAAAAATAAGTCAAAACTGTTTTGATATATGACTGAATAAACAGCCTATAACGCAAGGCTATTAAATAGCCGTCCAAAACATTTTTTTTTTTATAAAATTAATTTGGTATGAGCCAGCACATTTATTTAAAGCAGTGGTTCTCAACCCGTAACTCACCATGTTAGTTCAGTTCTACAATTCATTTTTAGTTTTTACATTAATTTAAAAAATATATGAAACAAATAAAAGCTATGTTTTTGTTATGTCAAATAATTGAGTTTTTCATATATTATTTTAGACATGAGCAGAATATATGCACTCATGTAATTAATATTACGCATTTAACAAGGGCGCACTTTGGCAGAATTTAATTCAGATAGTCATCAGCAGCTGTTCGTTCAGTAAAATTGAGCATCAGAATGGACAAATTTGTTAAGGGAGGAAACAAAATGTGCAAAATGCCAGCGAAGAAACAATATCAGAATTAACAGTGCTTGCCTCACACTGAACATGTTGAGATAAAAAGAAACATCATCCTTATCATCCTTAATTACAGAAAATGTGTCAAAACATCTCTGGAGAGAATCTTAGATTATTAAAATCGAAAATGCTCTCCGTATTTGGATCAACATAAGCTACATTTGTGAACTTTTCTGCAATGCAATGAAAAGTGGGTGAGATACGATAACTTGCAGGTAATACTAAACGATATGAGACTGGAGTAATTTGTCTGAGAATTTTGAATGGACCCACGTACCTAGGATTGAGTTTCTTGCAGGGACGATGAAGACGAAGGTTTCTGGTTGAGAGCCACACCCACTGACCGGGCGAAAGTCTGGGTCCAGCTCTGCGGCGACGATCCGCTTGTTCCTTTACTCTACGAACTGCCCGTTGTAGATGCACATGTGCTGCGTTCCATGTCTCCTCACTTCTCCTTAGCCAATCGTTTACAGCTGGGAGCTCTGAGGGTTCACCAGACCAAAGGAAGAGGTGGGGTTGAAATCCGAGGATGCACTGGAAAGGTGTGAGTCCCGTCGCTGCCTTCCTTAAGGAATTCTGCGCATATTCAGCCCATATCAGATATCTGCTCCAGTCGTTCTGGTTGTTGTAGCAGTAAGAGCGGAGAAAACGAATGAGCTCTTGGTTTAGTCTCTCGACCTGACCATTGGATTCGGGGTGATATCCTGAGGTAAGACTGACATTGATATTTAGTTGTTGACAGAAGGCTTTCCAGACCCGTGATGTGAACTGTGGTCCCCTATCTGAGACGATGTCCTCGGGGAGACCGTAAAACCTGAATACCTGTTGCATAAGTGCTTCTGCCGTTTCAAATGCTGTGGGTAGTTTCGTGAGGGGAATTAATCGGCAGGCCTTGGAGAATCGGTCAATAACCATGAGTATTGTGGTGAAGTGATTGGAACTGGGTAGGTCGGTTACGAAATCGATTGCAATATGGGACCAGGGTCGTTGAGGAATGGGAAGAGGCTGTAGGAGACCTGCTGGATGCTGATGGCCTGATTTGGAAATACTGCAAACTTCACATCGTTGAACGAACTGTGTTACATCTGGTTGTAATGTTGACCACCAGAAACGATTGGAGACCAGTTGAATGGTCGCATTGATGCCTGGATGACCGGCACTGGGGAGTTCGTGAACCCACCGCATGACTCTGGGACGTAAGTCGGAAGGAACGTAAGTCAGATCAGGAGGGCATTCGGCTGGAGCTGGATCACTAATGAGAGCTTCAGAAATCTCCGTCATGATGTCCCATCGTACCGGCGCTAGAATGACCTTGGAAGGCAAGATGGGTTCACTGACGTTAGATGTGGGTAGGTAGTCAAATTGTCTGGATAGAGCGTCCGCCTTGCCATTCTTGGATCCAGGTCGATAAGTTACCTTGAAGTCGAAGCGTGAGAAGAATAGGGACCATCTGGCCTGTCTGGGGTTGAGTCGTTTGGCGGATCTGATGTATTCGAGGTTGCGATGATCAGTCAGCACGAGAAATGGTAACACCAATGGTAATTGGCTGAGCATGTCCCGGAAGACATGGTTGATGAACGCTTGGAACACAGAAGGACTGTTGGCAAGCCCGAAGGGCATAACCCGGTATTCATAGTGCCCAGATGTTGTTGAGAAGGCTGTCTTCCACTCGTCTCCCTCTCTGATACGGATCAAGTTGTAAGCACTACGCAGATCTAGTTTAGTGAAGTATCTGGCAGTGCGAAGTTGTTCCAGAGCGGCGGGCACTAATGGTAATGGGTAACGAAATTTTACAGTGATGTCATTGAGTGCTCGATAGTCAATGCAAGGTCGGAGACTGCCATCTTTTTTCTTTACGAAGAAGAACCCCGCTGATGCTGGAGATTTGGATGGTACGATGAACCCCTTGGCCAACTCCTCCTCTATGTACTGCTTCATCGTTTCAGACTCGGGCTGTGAAAGAGGGAAGATTCTGCCCTTGGGAGGTGCTGATCCTGGGATAAGGTCTATAGCACAGTCGCTGGCTCGATGTGGAGGAAGTTTGAGTGCTTTGATTTTACTGAAGGCCTCAGACAGGTCCTGATAGTCAACAGGTAATTCGGAGAGGTCCTTGTTCTCGGGCTTCTCCTCCCTGGACAGAGCGGAAGGCTTGGGGCTTGTAGTTAGGCAGTGAAGGTGACAGAACTCTGACCATTGAAGAATCTGTGGTGATGACCAGGAAATCCGGGGATTGTGTTTCTCCAGCCATGGCAGGCCCAGGATGACGGGATTCAGTGGAGATTCAATGGCAAACAATCTTATTGATTCGGTGTGTAGGATACCGGTTTGAAGACGTAGTTCGGGAGTCAGGTAGTTGATCCTCCCAGATCCCAGCGGTCTTCCATCTAACGCTGCCACCGCTACCCGAGATTCACATGGAACAAGAGGGAGATTGTGAGCCTTGGCAAATGAAATATCAATAAAATTTCCTGCCGCCCCAGAGTCGATCAGGGCCATGGTAGCCGTTGACTCATTGCTATTGATAATAGTGATAGGAATCTCAAAAGAATTAGTGGGGTTGTGATCAGCACTCACCAGTGTATGAACTCGCCGGGCTGGACGAGCGGTGCAGGCAGCTCTCAGATGCCCCGATTCCCCGCAGTAGATGCATAAGTGTTGACGGATGCGTCTCTCCCCCCTCTCTTCAGCGGAGAGACGGGTGACACCGACCTGCATGGGTTCCGGTTCTGGGATTCCTTGATTGGTGGGTATAGGTAGAGCTGAACGATGAACTCGTCTTGAGCGCATCAAATTATCGATACGGATGGTCAGCTCCATGAATTGTTCTAGGGTTCTCCCCTCATCGCGACAAGCCAGTTCGGACTGAAGCTCCTCGTTGAGTCCCTTACCATAGAGCAGTCTGAGGGGTTCATTCTCCCAGCCAGTCTGAGCAGCGAGGGTACGGAAGGTGAGTGTGTAATCTGCTGCAGTGCTGTTGCCTTGGCGCAGAGCGATCCGTTCCTCTCCGACCTCCTTTCCACTAGCGGAGTGCTCGAACACCTCACGGAACTGGCGAATGAAGGTGTCATAAGTTGGAAAGGACAATCTGTTTCCCTCCCATATAGCAGTGGCCCAATCCAAGGCCCTGCCGGTGAGTAGTGAGCAAATGAACGAAACTTGGCTGGCATCTGTGGGGAAGGTGAGAGGTTGCTGGTGAATGTAGAGGTAACATTGCATGAGAAACCCCTTACATCTTTCCGGGGAACCATCGTATTTATCAGGAAGCGAGAGTCGCGGGCTTTGTGAAGTGGGAGGCATTGTCGGAGTGATAGGCAGTGGTGAAGGCACGGATGGCGTGGTGTTCGTTGGCGGATTCGCCACGTGGAGAGTTTGCAGCATCTTCACTAACTCCTCGGTGAGTGAGGTGAGTCTCTGGAGCTGCTGATGGTGTGCGGCCAACATCGAGGCTTGAGCTGATACTTCCGAGGTGAGTTGGTTCAACATTGCTGGATCCTGGTTTGGCGAAGTCTTCTGTAATGATGAGTCAGAAGCGGTCGGATCCATTTGCTATGTTTAATAAGATCAATGTCAAGGCAGACAGAGGTCGATCAACGGCGTCAGGAATATCACAGGGAATCAAACTCATAAACAGTTTACCAGGCTTGGGTCGGGGCAGGCGGCAGAGTAACTCAGTAGAAAGGCAGTCCAGGATCATACACAGAATATCAATCAGAATCAACGCTCAGAAATGTCAGACAGGAACTAAACAAGACTTTGCGTTGAACGGTTGTGTGAGTGTGGCTAAAATAGTGGGGATAATAGGAAGCACCTGGCGGTGCTAATGCTAGGTACGCGGCTGATGGGAAATGGAGTTCGTAGAGAAGTTAGTACTCGGGTGAGGGTGCCCTCTGGTGGCGATCGGAGAGAGCCACAGAGGCCTGACTTGTGACAGATGTAAAGTGTTACCGTGAGTCTCATTCCACCCAAAAAAACTCACTATACATTACTCACTATAATGACAATGTTTACTCCAAATGTACCCAACAACAACAAGGATACTTTAAAGGTGACATATCATGAAAATCTGACTTTTCCAGGTTTTAGATGCTATAATCAGGTCCCCGGTGCATCTACCAACCAAGGAAACATGAAAAAGATTAACTCAGTAACTTTGTTTTGGTAAGACTTTTTCTGTAAGCATCTGAAAAAACAAGCGCGTCTGATTTCGCTCCCCCGTTGACGTTGTAAAGGGATCTCATATATTACCGCCCTTTAATCTGTAAGTTTCCACTCACGGTGCCTCCATTTTGCGTTTGCAAGCGACAATGGTGTTCCAGTTCTAATGCCATGGCAAAAGTTTGAGCAGAACATGCTAACTGTTCTGGCTTTGGCTGCACAGACAAGCAGAAAACACTATAGAGTCCCAGCCTCGGAGGAGACAAGAGAGCAGTGAATTTATTGATTTATTTTTTACTGTATATTGCTGCTGCCACACAGATCTAAAATAAACACACAATTTATTTCCCAGCTGTTTACCTCCACAGACATAACCAACTGATTTTGTATCTGTGTTTTTAACATAAACATGTGTGTGAATGAGAACTTAGTTTAGTACTCACATGCCTGTGACAGCCGCTTTCTGTTTGTGTGCTTTGGATGTGTGCACTCAGAAAACCGTATATAAGAAGTTTAAATTAATATGGTTTAAAACGCATGGTTTCAGCACAATAAACATGATAATCAGAACCAAAACGTGTTTTTAGCAAGTACAAGCTGTAATGGCGCAGCTCTATTCTGGAAAAGGGGGCAGGGAGCAGTAGCTCATTGCATCTAAATAATGGATGTTAAAAAAAGTAATCAAATTTATTGCTGATAAAACGAGATGGTGATTAATAAACTTGTGTGTTAAGTAATAGCATGTGAATGTTTGTGTTTTTAACTACCACTCTCAAACCCCCCCCCCCAATGTCTTCATTCATTAAGTTACGCCAGAGGTTTCAGCATGCACATGAAAACACATTAAGCCAAACAGTTCCTTGGCCCTGTTCTTTCTAGTGATGGTAACGGTGGTCTGGAAGTCATTGCACAAAAGGCAGAAAGGGGTAAAGGAGCCATGAAAAGTCAAAGTTCAAGACCACCAGATATGATCAAACCTCACCATAGGCCTGGGAGCCACCAAAGGAAATTGGCTATCCCGTGAGAGAAAAGTGTAAAAAGGAAAAGAGGGGTTTTTTTTAAAACAATTTGCATTTTTGTGGCTTCATGGATGTAGCTGAAGCAAAAGAAAAGGGTATGAGAATGGTTGAAAGAGAAAACGCCAGGGGTAACCAGCACAGCTGTCTGGTTCTGTTTTTGCTCATGAGGATGAGATGATGTCTAAAATGTACAGAAGTTCCATTCAGCAAACAATGACAGGAAGAGAGAAAAGTACTATGATGAACTATGAGGAAGACACAAAACATATTTGCACAATCAGTGATGACAAAAGACTATACTGACCAAGTACATCTGAATAAATGGAATTAGGCTTGGAAAAAACTTTTTGTGGTTCCCAAAGATATGGAATAAAATAAAGCTAACACCTGTAAATAAGCTTGGTTATGCTACAAGACTATACTGACCAAGTACATCTGAATAAATGGAATTAGGCTTGGAAAAAACTTTTTGTTATACACAAAGATATGGAATAAAATAAAGCTAACACCTGCAAATAAGCTTGGTTATGCTACAACAGCCCAAAAAAAGTATCCAGAAGGATTTAAATGGTTAATAACTCTCACTTCTATAAACAAGTGAACTTAAGGGGTCATGAATTTAGAAATCAATTTACCCTTGATCTTTTGACATGCAAGAGGTCGCTGTACAATAAAAACTACCTAGCTGCTTTGGATTTTGTCTTAGTATGACGCAATAGTGCAATAAAAGACAAAGCCTCTAGACTGCCTCATGTTAATGAGACGAGTATAAAAGACTGAAAATAACGTTACCTTCTAAAGCAGTGGTTCTCAACATTTTTTCCGGGTCGCACTATGGTCCAAGTGCACAATTCTGCTGGGCCGCACGCATGTCATTTACATAATACGTCATCAATACAAACCAACCAGATTTATATTATTATTTATAGCCTATAGCCACAATATCTACTGTAAGTAGCAGTACAGCTGCCATGGTCTACTAAACTTTTTATAACCGCCTGACGAACTGTAACTGAATTCAATACGCTTTACTGTACTGACATAACAGTACATGCAATGCAGCATGAAACCAAGTAAACAAAACAAGCAACAACTACAGAGCTAAAAACTAATGAGACAAGAAATAAATACACTTACACACTGCTTTCAACTTCCTGATTGATTGCTTCTCTCAAGGAGTATTGGGTAATTCTATGTCAAATCAACCAAATGTCAGAAACTTCCCCGGCTCAAATTTTTTATTTTGTCAATATATATATATATATATATATATATATTAGAGGTGGGCATAGATTAATTTTTTTAATCTAGATTAATCTAGATTAATTTTGGAATTAATCTAGATTAATCTAGATTAAAATGGCTCATTTGAATTCTGCCGAAGGCATTCAGAATATGTGTGCTACCCAAATAATGACTAAAAGTAAGTCTTTGAGAACGGGTTTCTCAAGCCAGGTGGCGCATTAGACCAGGGGCTCATCTCCTGTTTCCAAAATGCATCACAAACTTTAATCTCTTCCCGTCCCAATCCCACGAAAAAACTGGAGGAAAATCCCGTTCCACTCCCGGAAGAATGACTCCCATTCCCTCCCACTCCCGTGTTGTTGTTTTGTTTTTTGTTTTTTGCCGATAACTGTCAATTACAGTAAAAATATAGTACAGATCACAGCGTGCCCACCTTATTAGTTGAATAAAAACCCAAAATGTCGTTTTTTGTTATTATATTGAACTGAAAGCCATCTTATGCACAGTGTTGCACAGATTAAATTTCATGTAAATCATCCATGCTAACACACACGTCTTCTATTTTTATTTTTTAGACATTTCACTCTCTATAGATATATTTTTCAAAGACGGAGTTTCTAGCTCAAGTTCACATGAGACCTAAAGCGCATCCTGTTTGCTTAAAAGCGCAACGTTTCGTTGTTATTCTGAGTGCACACAAATAAACGTAGAGTCTTTACAGATTCGAAAGATGTATTAGGCTACTTTTATCTGTATGACCAAAAATGACGGAGATTTTAAGAGCAAGTGAACGCACCGGAGCCTGTCCTGCAGCAAACGCGCTTCCACACAAACACTTCAATAGCGCACGTTTCTCTAGGTTAACATCATATTGAGCGGCCATGTAAAGTTGCTACTACATACATCTTTCAGATGAAAAGCCATATTTGAGGTTGATGAATGATAGGTGCGCGTTTGGATGTCCTGGCCGATTGTATTACCACATAGACCAGCCGTTAACAATCTGTCCATCACGGACTGCGAGCCTCTAGTTCGAAGACTCGTTCTCGCCCCCTACAGTGCAATTCGGCTTGGTATACATCCGCGCTAAAATATCAGGGTGAAAGTCATCATAGCTTGCGTAGTATAGACCCAGCTCCCAACCCAACTTTGAGAATAGATTAACGGCGATATTTTTTTTATCGCCGATAAGAGTCTCGCGTTAACGCAGCACGTTAACGCCGATAACGGCCCACCACTAATATATATATATATATATATATATATATATATATATACAGTATATATATATATTTTTTTTTTTTTTCTGAAGAAAGTAGCGGATAATAAAAAAATGCCACAAAATAGCGGATTACTCAGAAAATATATAATATTTTGGCTTTTTACTAAACATGTTTATCTTTCTGAAAAAATAAATTAATAAAATAACAAATTTGAGCCGGGGAACTCTGGTTGATTTGACTCGGATTTTACCCTATTTCTTTACACGGTTCAAGTCTTTTTGCTGGTGCTTGAACATGCTTTACCGTTTAACACAACAAAGGGCCAAGCAAGCACATGAAACTGACAAGGTACTGTAAACGATACAGCACGTGACCAAATGTAATGATCCATGTACCTTTATCTGCTCTTTGTCTCAAAATAATTTATTTTTTATAACGATAATGGCTATCAATGGCTAAAATACTCATCTCTGCAATTTCTAATGCGATGGGACTGTGATCTAAATATAATGCTATAACAATTTAACTTTTCATTTAACACTATACCACTTAACACTTTTCATGATAAGTTTATCTCGACAGCTGTTATACTGAAAATGCAGTTACAGTTTTCAAAATATTTCCACATGTAATGCTAATTTTATTTGCAAACATGTTACCCAGTCATAGCAGTGAACGTTTATACTGTCTTCAAGGAGACATGACCTTTTTTAAATAGGGCATTCAAATTAGAGGACTAAAATCAGAGTGTTCAAATCAGAAAATGTATTAATAAATTATGACAAGCTTTGATGTAAAAATCCTACTAACATTATAAGTAGAGGTCGACCGATATGGGTTTTTCTCTGGCCGATGCCGATACTGATATTTAGAAATCAGGGCAGCCGATGGCCAATATATGATGCCAATTTTTTGGCCGATATGTTGGGCCGATTTTCTTTCTTTTTTCCCTTCATTTCATAAAATCTAAGTCACGTAATAAGCAGTAAAGTGATACATAAAATTGCTTAAATTAAACATTAACTTAATTTATCTTTAATTTATTGATAATAAAACTTTTTTGGCAAACAAAGGGAACTTACTATTAAAATTAAAACATTTTAGAAATGTCCTTAAAAAATAAAGTTTTCACAATTTTAGTAGTAGTAGTAGTATGTACATTCTGCTGAACAAATATTTCTGCTGCAAGGTCTTCAAAAAACCCAGACATTATTTTGACGGGTTGCCATGAATACCTTTACATTTCTGTGTGTATATGATATGAGGATAGTTTTACTCAAATGAAACAGTGAAACACTCATGAAGTGACTCTAAGACCAGTTCTGGAGATGTTGTTTGTGTGTTTATGTCCTCATTGAGACGTCACGCACGCTTCAGTGTGTGTGTGTGTGTGTGTGTGTGTGTGTGTGTGTGTGTGTGTGCAATAAAGGAAAACATGCGACTATGCCATCCATTCATACATAAATATTGCACAATATGAGTTCATATTCATCAGATCGCATAAAACAGTGGGAAACTAAAATAAATGATGATTTGGTGTAAGGAAACATTAAGTGAACATGGATAAAAATATAAAAACCCTGACAAAGCTGTATTATCAGCAAATGTGAGCAGAGCATAGTGGGGAGCAGATTAGTGAAGGAGATTTGACCAGCGTTGCCCAGATCAGCTGTACCACAGCATGTCACAGCACAGCAGCGCTACTGCAAACAGGAACAAGTACAAGTATACTAAAGTTACATAGACATTTCTTGTCGGCGCGTTATTTGAGCAGACTTAGCTTTTCTCCTCTTTATAACATGAATCACTCCTCTTTATAAAATGAGGATCACGTAACATTGCGTTTTTCTGTTTATATCTTTCTCTTACTATAGTGTCTAAACCAGTACAGTACGGCCTTTCCTCCATCTCATCAATTCTTTTTTTTTCAGCCACTCATGACACTTTGCTGCATACAGAGTTTGTGTACGAGCAGCACGTAAATATAATCACTATAAAGCTGTCACTCACTTCAATTTATTGCAATATCACACAATGTTCCGTTAATCAATGAAGCTCTCTGAACTGCAAATAATATCTTATTTACATCGTCATACTGTCTCACGCTGAATGCTAGAGAGGTGGCAGGTTAGGGTTATGGTTAGGGCTATTTATATCTGTCTTATATTAACTATTTGCACACACAAGCATTATCTGATCGGCTCCTGTCGACCGCAGACGCAGATTTACAAGCCACTTTTTCCTGCATTTTTTTGTCAATTTATTGTCTTTTCCCCTTATGAACAACACATTCTTGTACACAAAGAAAGCTCATTGTGTTTTCTCGGTTTGGCCGATTTGAGCAATCATAAACAGCACAAAACACAGGCATCTTGAGTTTCTGCTACTGATTCCTATGGAGAAAAAAATCACTTCATGCCCTCCAACTGCATTTTGCGCCACAGCAATGACGTCATGTGCAAACAACATGCGGCGCAGTGATGACGGCTGAGGGATTTCTCTCTTCAAAAATTTAGCAGGCAGAGGGGGACTATCACTGGACACCATACAAATCACATCCACGACATTGCATATGCATAATCTGTTGCACCTTTACACAACTATCTGTTGCACAACCAATCTGTTGTAAATGTATAATCTGTTGCACCTTCACATATTACTATGTATAGATGTGTACATAATGTAGATGTGTACATACGGTGTATAATGTGTATTGGTAACTAAGTATGTCTTTATAGTACACTGTGTGTACTGAGTATATGTATGTGTTTTTTGCACATTGTCTTCTGTACAGTCTGTAAATATGTACTGTCCATTTGTAAATTGTTTTTTTGTTTTTTGCACTGTCTGGAGCACGCTCGTAAGAATTTCACTCACCAAGGCACTTGTGCTGTGGTGATGTGACAATAAAAGTGATTTGATTTGATTTGATTTGGACATCACCGGGTTATCCATTGTGCCAGTGGATTGGCAATCTGCTTGCCACACGAGGCAGCGTCACGTGGTGCTTGCAGATGTGACTGTATATTAATCGGCCTAACTTGCAGCACAATCGGCAGATGCAGATTAATTAAAAAAATGACAAAAATTGGCAGATTGATCGGCCGGCCAATCAATCGGTCGACCTCTAATTATAAGTGCAACTCAGGAAATGTGATCAAATTACATATAAAAAAAATAAGTTAAATAGCCAATTTAGATATGGCATCTGCTTAACACTAGGAATCCAATATGAGTAAGCTCAGAGTAGACAAAGACATGTATATAGTCTTCTATAAAGCATACAGTTGTAAATATATAAAGTATACAGTGTGTATAATGAATACATGCTAATCATCCAACATAATCTGGCCCTAATGCATGTGAATACAAACACGCTGCATAAACAAACTACACACATTTTTACAAGTAAATCCGTTCTATTTTGGCATCTCATTTATATCTGCATACTGCAAAGTCTGCCCAGGAAAACCCAATGAACTAGAAGCATTCTTTAATTTAATCAACAACTACCCTTCTAGCCAGAAGACATGAAAACCAAAAGGTCTTATAAATAAAACACCTGCTTTTAGAAAACAAACCTGGGATATGCAACAAGAATGGACTGCAGTCAAGTGTACTAAGTGTACTAAGGCTCTTAGATGAAACATGAAGTGTTTGGCCATTGACTGTAATTGCACTGTCTATGATTAACTGTTTGAAATTCATTCCACATGTATCAACAATAAATATATGTTTAGCAGTCCCCAGAACTGATGGTGGTTTATGATAGTAGTGAAAAACACCATCTGTGCCTCTCAAAAAATGTTAAAAAACTAAAAAAACTAAAACAATAAACAGGATATATGTCAATTTCAAACACTCATTATCATAATACTAAAATGTCGTATAGAATTGAGATTTGCTGTAGCTGTTTAAAAGCCAGTTCAGACTTTATGGAGTTAATTTGGTGTAATGATACTGAGAACAACAGGCCTTTGGTCCTTTGTCATGCTTTGAGGATGTTTACTTCAGAAGGCCCTAAAACCACAAAGACCCACAGCTAGAACCATATGGAATGTTCTACGGGGGACAGCTTATACGAGACAAATACCAAAACAACTCTAAACATTCCATGCAGATTTAAAAAAAAACTTGGGCATGGTAAACAGGATGAAATGCAAGTTTAAACCCTGTTCATGTTATCTCACCGCAATAAATGGTAAAACTGCCTTTCATCACATAAAGATAATTTGTATTCTTTGTATCATGCAACTGCTGTTACACACGTCAACAAAATGCAATTACGCATGCCTGCGGTCAGCTTTCCTATAAATATAAATGAAAATGAAAGCAAGAGCGGGTGAATTTACAGCTCTTAAGGTAGACTGTTAATTTCAGCTTATTCATTTTTGAAAATGACAAAGATTATTCATGATGATTCAGTTTTCAAATGGAAAATTTGGTTAAAAAAAGAAACACTTAGCCAATTATTTTAACCTGTAATTTGCAATGGGAAAACCCTTCAAAATGCTATTTTTTCTGAATCTTGTCAAAGGTAGGAAGAGATGATAGTGGGCTTATCCTCACAACTCAGTTCTAGGTCTGTAAAGCTGAAGGCGGGAACTTCAACTAATTGGTCTGTTTCTGCTTTGCCACCCGTTGTAATCACTTTGAGTTCCCAAAGTCTGTGTTTATCGTTCACAGATTCTGCTTAGCTGGTTTGTGTAAACATCCTAAATGGTTTTTAAATGTCATGCCAGTCATCGAGAAGATTTGAATGAACGGGGTCGTTTTATGGTATGAATCATTCTAGTGATATATTTATTTATGTCTTCGTGGTAAGATATTGGTTAAAACACTAAGGCTATGAAATCTAAACTCCCACTGTTCAGTGTTCATTTTAACATGTTTAATCTCCACAGGAATAAACCCCTAAAAATCACAATTTATTTTCTTGACAACTGACAAACAAAATATTTCCTCTCCTCTCTTACTTTCAATCTCGTACTGGGACATTCACATGTTTACCGCTGCTCCACCACGTTTTGCCATTAATGATAAAATGGTCTTTGTCTTTGTGAAGGGTGCACTCCATGTTTGTGGCGTCACTTGAAGCAACATCCGGCTCTAGAATAAAGAAAAACAAAAAATGATGAAAATAATTTTATCCTACTAAGTATTTAAAATAAAAACATGTTGTTTTGCATTATTTGTTTCGGCAAAGCAAATCACAAGTCTCTTAAAAGTATAACTTCAAAAACGTCATAATGTTTTTGAAAACAATCGTTACAAAGTGCACATACATGACATTTTATTAAAGTAGTATTAAATTAAATCATTTCTTTAAAATAGATTTTATTTTAAACAATATGAAACCAACATCGTGTATATTGAAAGATGACATTTCTAAGAACTGTCAAGTTTAAAACACATTTTAAAGTAGACTTCTAAAAACTTTTTCCTTTTTATTATTATGGATAGGTGTGGGCGATATGGAAAAAAATATATCACGATTTTTTTTAGAAATATCACGATTCACGATTTTATCACGATTCTTCGTCATGTTGGTTTTACTATTTTGCAAGTTGTCTGAGCAGTACAGCCAAACTAATTTCCCTATTATAAAGCCCTTCAAGTTAACAAAAAAAAGGAGAAAAAAAAGAACGGCAGATATTATAATAATAATTTGTTACATTTATATAGCGCTTTTCTGGGTACTCAAAGCGCTTTGCATAGAAGTGGGGAATCTCCTCAACCACCACCAATGTGCACATCCACCTGGATGATGCGACGGCAGTCATAGTGCACCAGAACGTCCACCACACACCAGCTTACTGGTGGAGAGGAGACAGAGTGATGAAGCCGATCAGTGTATGGGGATGATTAGGAGGCCAAGATGGTCAAAGGCCAATTTAGGCCAAAGTGGGCAAAGATAAAAAATGTATCTTTCTCATTAAAAAAATAAGAACAAAGATACAGATTACAAATACACATAATATATAAGTAAAACAGATGTATTTAGCAGGAGCTTTCAAGAAACTGAATGAACAAATGAAAATGTATATAGACTGATTCCTAAAGAAATTGTATTAAAGTTTTTCAGTCAAGAATAGTGGGTGATTTATCTCTGTGTTTTGTTGTTTTATTAGTGTCCCTGTGGTTCAGTGGTAGAGCATTGCGTTAGCAGCGCAAAAGGTTGTGGGTTCAATTCCCAGGGAACACACATACTGACAAAAATGTATAACCTGAAACAAAGTCAAAGTCTGCTAAATGCATAAATGTAAATGTATTCATGTTAAAGGAATAGTTCATTTAAAAATAAAAATGATGCCATCTGTCTGTCGATTCTGTCATGGTGTTTTATTTTTATACCATCATTTACTCAAAAGTTGTTTTAAACCTAAGTGAGTTTCTTTCTTCTGCTGAACGTAAATGCTATTTTGAGGAACAAGGAAAACCAAACAGTTTGCTGATCCTCTGTGACTTCCATATTTTTACTACTATCAAAGTCAATGTGGACCAGCAACTGTTTGGTTACCCAGATTCACCAAAATATCTTATTTTGTATTCAGCACAAGAAAGAAATGAATACAGGTTTGGGACAACATGAGAGTGAGCAAATAATGACAGAAATTAAATTGTGGGGTGAACCATCCCTTTAATGACAGTCGGCTGCATGTTTAATACTGTCCCTTTAAGACCTATATGCAGGCACGCATCCGTTTGTCTCAGCTGTTGTGTTAACTTTCATTTTAGACACAAACAACTGAGTCTAAATGTAAACCTTGTGTGTTTTGACCGTATTAGCTTAAATGATAACTTAGTTCAGTAATCAGGCGCTGTTTGACAGGGTTTTAGTGTGCGTGCTTCTAGTGTATGCACTCAGAAAAAGCGGACGTCAGACCAGTGCACGAATGAAACATTTAACCGGCAAGGCTTGAATGCAAATAATGTACTTTTGCGATCGCGAATAAGTGCAGTGTCCTGTCAGAGTAACTCTACAGCTGTATGTCGTGTTGTACAATATATAGAGACGGAGGCGTGAGAACTGCAACTGATAGAATGTGTGCTGTTGCACGATACTACGATATTTCTTCAAAAGCAGATCATTTGGAGACATTTTTATCGTCCCCGATCAAAAATCGTCATATAGCACACCGCTAATTATGGACACGCTTAATTGTCATTGATCCACAAACAAACATTACCACTGAAGTCTGGTTCATGAACAAACGGCTAACATGAGGATCAATTGGTCAAAGTTTTAATCAATTGGTCAAAAAGAATAAAACTAAATGTACTTATTGAATATTTATATGACAATATGTTTTTTGAAGATTCACAAAAGAGTACTTCTTTGCTATGTGTACTAAATGGGCAAGGTCGGCTTAGTGGCTCACTAGGGGGGCTCAGAATAAATTTAAAAGATTTAAAAGTAGACAAAATCTAAAAATCAAGAACTTTATTTATTTTAATTCACCCCCTCAACCATCTTGGAAAACCTGGATATATGAGGGGCTTCTAGACCTGAACAACATATGTACATTTTTTAAATCCTAAAATCCAAAGCCACTTTTATAATGAATATGCATTGTGTCTAGTTAAGCCAATCTCTAAAACATTGTATCACTTTTTTTGTAAATTGGGGGGTGGGGGGTAAATTAAGTGTTTTTGTGGACAATAAGGGAACCTTGGAGACAAAAAGATTGAGAGCCACAGCACTAGAGTATAACAATATACTGTATAGAGTATTCTGGTATTTGTTACACAAACATGAATAAGAATTACAGCTATTGTCTGAAGTTTGACAGCTAAAACAGCACATGTGCACACATTGGGAGAAATAATGGGGAAAATTGTCATACATCAATACATCTGAAAACTCTGGGGGGATTACAGCACCATCTGTATATGTTGAGAAACGTGATGCCTTTTTAATCACTATTACACATGTGCTCATACAATCTATAGTCATCTTTTGGCTTGCTCAATTAGCAAGAAAATCAAAATAATTTTGTTTTTCCTCAATCTAATCGACCAGCTATTTATCTCCTTGTTTACTCATTGAACACAGATATCATTAACAACTTAATAATAAATTCACCTTTTAAGTCAAGTGAGTACTAGGGTTGTGACGATGAGGACATTTTCCCACCGGTTAATCGACGTGTTGTCACACCGGTTATACCGGTATCACCGTGGTGGGGGGTCGTTTTAGTTTTTTTAGCCCTCGTTTCCTCGCTTTCCTTGGGTTTTAAATACCCTGTTAGAGCCGTGCACGTTTTACTTAGACTTTCATATCAGCGGCAATTCGGCGTCAAGCAGTTGTTTGTTTTTAGTTCTTTTTAGTTTTCCCTCTTTCCCTAACTTTCCTTTGCTTAAATAGCTTATAAAAGCACCGTGCACATTTTACGTTAACTTTGCAGAAATTCAATTCAAGCAACAATACAACGTAGAACATAGAACTTTTATTAACAAAATAATAAAAATACACCATGCTATATGCCTAATATAAAATTACAAATAACCTACACGAAGTTTAAATATACAAAACTGAAAATCAGTTAAGAATGAGGAACAAACAATTATGAAACGAAGGACGTTTATTAGCAGAAATGAATCAGAAAGTTTGCAGGGTACAGCATACACCGTGATGCAAAATAATTGGGGAAAAAAATCACACTATTTAAATAAAAATCTGCAAATATTGTGGAACCAAATAAATGAGAAACTAATGTTTTTTTTAAACATTATCACTTAGATCAGGGATGCCCAATAGATCGATCGCGAAGACAATGCTGGAAGATCAAGCTTTAGGTCAGTGGTTCTCAAACAGGGGGGCGAGAGATATAACTACACTATAATATATTCACTAATATTATGACTCGCATGTTAAGTAATGTAAAAAAATATATAGGCTATAAATAAATAACAGTACCACCTCTACGTATTCTGTGTTTCGGAGCAGCAAAACGTTTCTCATCGTGTGTAATACAGACTGAACGGTTGCTCAAAACAGCTGTATGAGCATATTATACAGCTTTCGGCTGTATGTAAGAAGCCAGTGTCACACTAGTAGCCTAAAGTTTTGATGGACGACTATTGTAATCAAGGTAAAGCTGATTACAGTGAGACAAAGGATCGTGCATTAGGCGCGCATATTGTCCGTTATAAATGATGCGCAAACGAACCGTGTATGTGCGCTCTCGGCTCACTCATCACTATAACATCATATTTCTGCTTGAATACAGCTCAGTATATTCACGTAGTTGAATACAGTGAGTGTTTTATAATGGATGCTCGCGTGTGTTGGAGAAGTTTGTGAGGATCAGTGGTGTTTATGTGTATACGGGCATCAGATGCTCCAAACAGCTTGTTCTTACAGAGGAACTATTTACTGATGGCGTCCTGAATAGTGAATAATGATACAACATTAATTATATTATTAAATTAATCCAATATAAAGATAGATCCAACAAGCCTTTTTAATTATTTATTGAATATGTATTTTATAATTTGTTTACTTTTCACTTCATAGATTTCTGTGAGTTTCTCATTTGTAAAGTAGATCCGCACAAAAAGGTGTGGGCACCCTTGACTAAGATTAATGTCAGACTCAGAAGTCAGCAGGCTTAAAACGGGCATTTTAACATTTCATTTTGAAACTCTTCCGCCATCGTATTGTCTGTCTCACCTCACTCTTCTTGTCAGTCATCTCTCTTTATGTGATCAATTCAATCTGATCTGTGATGTACAGGTCTGCGCTGGACTGTTTTTTTTAGTCCCGCTCCCGCGAGGTTTAATCCGCACCCACCCGCTCCCGCGATATATTCACTGTTTGTTCACATTTCTGATAAAAGACAGAGAGATAGGCTAGCAAATAAAAGTTTAGTCTGCACAACATTTTATTTATTTTATTAGTCTTGTCAAGAGTCTTGAATTTATTGACAGAAAAATGTCAATAACATTTTGCTGCCAACACAGAATAAAGAGTCAAACAGAGAAAGAAAAAAAAGTTATACAAAATTGTAATCCTTATTTTTATTCGTCTTGTCAGGATACAATTAGTTTAGGCTAACATTCAGCCTACAACACAATAGGAAAAAAATGTAGGTTTAGCCTAATAGCTATTTTATTAGTCTTGTCAAAATACTAAATTTATTTAACATCTTGCTGTTAACACTGTGAAAAGTGCAGCAGAGAAAAATTACTAAATTCAACACAGTCTGTCATTTAAAATTATAAGCATAATACAAAAAAAAGAAAATATGAGTTGAAGGTCCTTCAAGGACATTGCATCCACACTTTGTTCCATCCTTATTCTGCTCTGTCACTCATCACAACCTGCCTGTTCTTGTTTGAGAGCCGTATATTATATCTGCTAGCCTGCTCTGAGCGTCGTTGCACATGCTGTGCTCAGACCCCGCAAATAGAATGAAGCACTATAGAATTGCATAATGGTCCGAGTGCAGGCTGTACCGGTGTTCGATAAGAATAAAGCTCAGATATGCTATTCTGAAAGGACGTCAGGAACGGGATATTGTTAGACTGCCCACACCAGTTCAAATTGCACTAGAGTTACCGACCGTTACCGCGTTATATTCGGGAAATTAACCCCACGGCGCAAGAAGTCTGGTCGGGACAGCAACAACAATGCAGACCTAGACTGCTGTGATGCACGACTGTCGTTCGTTCGGTGCGCTGCATTGAGCAGCAGCATTCAGTTTTAATTGTAGTGTCCTCTAACTGAACAAATTTTTTTTTATTACTATAAAAAAAATATCTAAATGACGGTGGGGGACGGTGCTGCGGTGGGCAAGTGACGCAACGGTGTTGCGGTTTAACACTGGTATAACCGCCATCACCGTCTATCACGGCAAGCCTCGTGAGTAGTAACATATATGTTACATTAGAGAGGATTACATTTGTCCAAGTTTTAAAACTATGCCTAGAGACAACTATGCTCTGTTCCAATGTTACGCTCTGTCCATCTGTTCAATTTAATAAACTGTAAAACATTCACTATTCTCATCATCCGCATTGCTGCTATGTATATACCCGGTACAACCTGTTTGCACATTCCTCTTGCACATCCCTGTTTATATTATTAATTATTAAGTCCACAGTATACTGTATTGCGCATTTTATTTTCTAGCACATTTTACTCTTTATTTATTTTTGTTTACCTATTTTATATATATTCTCTTGTGTTGTGTTACGTATTTTGCACTGTCCATTGAGCTGACCTGACTTGATTTACATTTCACTACTGATTATATTCTGTATAATTGAGTATGTGACGAATAAAAGAACCTTGAACCTAATGTATATGTAAACATCCCAAAGACATATGTAAACACCCCAAAGACACATGTCCACCAAAGTAACGTCCAATCGGATCTACGAACCTGAAACCAGCCTAACGATACAAGGTCAATTAGCAAATTTTACAAATTACCTGTCATACAGAAGCAGGACCGTATGTCTCCTCTTAGTAAGGGCTCCAGCCAGAGTCTCTTCTGTTCCTCAGTACCAAAGAGGTGCAGAACTTCCATATTGCCAGTGTCTGTTAAAGAGTTATAGTCACAATGAAATCAAAACTGAGAATTCTTATATTTTTCTGGAATGTTGCAGTGTTTGTTATAAATGGTTTATTTGAGCACATCATTATTTTAATTCATGTACCCTCATAATAATTAATGTCTTATATGCATTCGGGCGGGTCAATAATCCCTTCCCTCCAACAACCTGTCACTCACATGAAGTTGCAGCAATTAGCAAATGATTCAACAATTGAATCCCGATGGACAAATTCAAGTCCTGCTCTACTTTTGTTTCTTCGAAAAGCCGTTTCACTCTGCCATATATCACACAGAGCAAGAATAAGAGGAATTTTACATAAAAGAAGAATAATTTTACATATTAGTGCTACTATTTAAACCATTCATACTTTCTATACAATGCTGATATGTAAAACTTGACAAATCCTATTGCACATACATGTAGTATTGATTAAGATTTTTGTTGTAAACAAGTATTTCTACATAACACAAACTTGTGACATATAACTTAAAATAAATATGGCAGAATCACAATCTCTAAAAAAAAAATTAAATTCATTTTCAGTAATTATAGCTGTAAATCTGCATGTAATTCATGTTATTTTTGTCATTCTGCAGTATAAAACCCTAAGTAGGAGTGTACCTTAAGCCATAATCTAAAAGCTCCATAAAAACAGTAAAAATTCTGACTTGCGAAGAAACACACACCCACCTGGGGCCTGACAGTTGAAGACTTCGGGGGCGTAGAAACAGCGTCCGGTCTCCTCTGCAATATGAGCATAATCCAGCTGAGAGAGCCGGAAGAAACAAATTCCACAGGCCTGCAGCTCGAGCGTTTGCCTGCTCACAAGGACTTCATTAATACATACAAAGAACATCCTTCCAACTACAGTTCATTCAGATGCATTATTGTCCGTTCAAGTTTTGATAACTTTATTAATTTTGTTAACCAAGACTAATTTATTTAAAAATACAGTAACAATTTAAATAATTTGAAATTGTATCATTATTTAAAATAACAGTTTTTCATGTTTAATTTATTTTAATATTTTTGTGGAATCCATGACTTTGCATTCTTTGATAAATATTAAATTCAAAACAACGGCATTTATCTGAAATAGAAATAACAATAATTTTTGATCAACTTAAGGCAGCCTTGATGAATAACTAATAATTCATTAATTTAACTACTTTAAATCTTACTAATATCACATGATATGATAGTACTATCTGTAAAAAATGCATGATTGTATATATCATCACCTTCAACTCCTCTATCACGGCAGGTGTGTGCCATCTCTCAGGTGTGTCTTTGTGATTGGCGTAGTACTCTTTTACTTCCTAAAAACAATGAAACATTGGTGGGAAGGGGGGGTTTCATAGTAATCTTTATCATCATTTAGTAATTTTTTAACAGTTTTATTTACCTTTTACATTTAATTTTTTATAATTGTATATTTGTATCTTTCTGTACTCATGTTGTATTAACATAAGGCATGTCCACAGAGATGACGGCATTGCTGACCTGTTGGGCAGGAAGTCCATGCTTTCTCATGAACTCTTTCACATGCTGAAGGACAGCCTGACTTTTGGGTGACAGCATGAACAGCTCATCAGAGATCGGCATAGCTAAAGTAGAGCTGCAGATAGAAAATGCATTATAAAATATACAAACAATAATTATACAGACAGCTTACATGGAAACAACTTTAATTACATATTATTTTTTATAAGGAAACAACCTCAAAAATAAGCCACAAAAATACAACCTAAACACAGATTGCTCAGTAAACAAAACTTGCCAATAATGAAATATATCCTTAACATTTATTTTTGGACACTGAAAAACTAAACATAATCATTAACAAAGTATCTGTCATTCAGGTGTTTACTCTAACCTGCATGTAGAGTTGAGATTGTGATTTTGTACCTGAGGGCGATTTATAAACCCAGCTCAGCTAAGGGCTCCACACTCTCTTCAAACTCAGCTGCGTTAGGAGAACTGGCATTGCCCAACAAATGCCTTGCAAAGATCCCCTAAAATGGAGAAAGAAAAAGTACTTAGTAGGTTTAGACACAGTGTGCTTTCCTGACATAGTAAATAGTGTCACTTCCTCTGTGTGTATAGCAGTGTATTTCAAAAAACAAAATTAACACAAGGTTTACTAATCATTTGCTACCTTGAACTACACAATTGGCATTCTGGGAGTAAAATCATCAGCCTTCAATTAAATCATATCAAATCACTTTTATTGTCACATCACCACAGCACATGTGCCTTGCTGAGTGAAATGATTGAGAGTGTGCTCCAGACAGTGCAGAAACAATTTACATTTAGACAGTACATACTTACAGACTTATACAGAAGACAATGAGCAGAATACACATACTCAGTACACACAGTGTACTATTTAAGACATACTTACAATTATCAATTATCATACTTATTATCACACGTTATGCACCGTATGTACACATTTTACATTATGCACACATATATACACACAGTAGTATGCGAAAAAAGGTGCAACAGATTATACGTAGGCCGGATACGTAATGTCATGGATGTGCATTGGATGGTATCCAGTGGTAGCAGATAGGTTGTTGTATTAGTGCAGTGTGTGTGTAGTCCAGCTGAACTGTGTTAGAGTTCAAGTTAAAGTGCAGTGCATGGCATATTGTAAAGTGGGAGTGTGCTGTAGGGTATATTAGTTTTTGCTGTTCATTAGCCTGATGGCCTGAGGGGAAAAGCTATCCCTCAGTCGACCAGTGCGTAATCGGATGCTGCGGAGACGTCTTCCTGAGGGCAGCAGAGAGAGCAGACTGTGAGACGGGTGGCTGGAGTCCTTGATGATCCTCCGGGCTTTCCTTACACACAACCTGGTGTAGATGTCCTGGAGGGAGGGAAGCTCACCTCCAACAATGTGGTGGGCAGTTCACACAAACCTTTGCAGAGCTTTGCAGTTGCCAGCGGTGCTGTTTCCAAACCAGGCATTGATGTAGCCGGTCAGGATGCTCTCCACAGTGCAGGTGTAGAAGGGATCTTAGGATACTGGGGCTTGTTCCAAACTTCCTCAGCTGTCTCAGGAAGAAGAGGCGCTGATGTGCCTTCTTCAGCACTGCATCTGTGTGAGCAGACCTTGTGAGATCCTCAGTGATATGAACGCCAAGGAACTTAAAGCTGTTTACCCACTCCACAGATGTCTTGTCGATGTTGAGTGAGAGGTGGTTCTCCTGACACAATTTAGTCAGGGTACTCACCTCCTCTCTGTAGGCCGTCTCATCGTTGTCGGTGATCAGATGACTTTAGAGCTGTGTGGCTGTACAGTCGCGTGTGTACAGGGAGTACAAGAGAGGGCTGAGGACGCAGCCCTGCGGAGCACCAGTGTTGAGGACCAAGGGAGATGAGGTGTTGTTGCCCATTCTGACCACCTGACTTCTGCCTGTCAGGAAGTCCAGGATCCATCTGCACAGAGATCTGTTCAGTCCCAGAGTCTGGAGCTTCGCAACCAGGCACTATGGTTTTAAATGCTGAACTATAATCTATGAACCACATTCTCACATAGGTGTTCTTATTTTCCAGCTGGGAGAGAGCAGTGTGCAGGGTCAAGGCAATAGCATTGTCTGTGGAATGGTTACTGCGGTATGCAAATTGTAGTGGGTCCAGTGAAGCAGGTCCATGTGGTCTCTGATGAGTTTCTCAAAACACTTGCTGAAGATGGGTGTCAGAGCAACGGGCCTCCAGTCATTCAAGCATGTGATTTTATTTTTCTTCGATATGGGCACAATGGTGGATTTTTTGAAGCATGAGGGAACCACAGACAGAGAGAGGGACAGATTGAAAATGTCTGTAAAAACCCCAGCTAGTTGGAATGCGTATGCTCTGAGCACACGGCCTGGGATGCCATCCGGACCCACAGCTTTGCGGATATGCACCCATTTGAAGTATCGGGTTACATCCGCGACAGAAAGAGAGAGTGGACTCACCTCTTTTGCAGCAGCCGCGGGAGCTCTCTCTGTATGGGCGGTGTTGTCAGCCTCGAAACATAAAAGCATAAAAAGTATTAAGCTCGTCCGGTAGAGAGGCGGCAATGTTCACAGTAGCTGGTTTATTCCCTTTAAAACCTGTGATGTTGATGCCCTGCCACATTCTTCTTGCGTTGTTGGTGTTGAATTGTTCTTCAACCTTGTTAGGGACCGAGCACCGATGGTGCAGAGGACCATATTGAATCGCTCCGTTTATTATTAGGGACCGAGCACCGATGGTGCGAGGACCCTATTGAATCTGCTCCGTTTATTAGGGACCGAGCACCGATGGTGCGAGGACCCTATTGAATCTGCTCCGTTTATTAGGGACCAAGCACCGATGGTGCGAGGACCCTATTGCATCTGTGTTGTTTATTAGGGACCGAGCACCGATGGTGCGAGGACCCTATTGTATCTGTGTTGTTTATTATTATTATTTTCCAAACTTAATCGCATTTTTGAGGGCCTAAACATGCTCGAAAAGCCAGGAAATTTTGCACACGCATCAGAACTGGTGGAAATTTACGTCTTATATGGGTTTCAGAAGTAGGTGTGGCAAAATGGCTCGACAGCGCCACCTATACTCATTCAGCGGAGAGCCCTCTGGCTACGTTTCATGTACATGTATGAAAATCGGTACACTCATGTAACATAACAATACCTACAAAAAAGTCTCCTGGAAAGAAATCCGAAACCCAACAGGAAGTCAGTTAGTTTGAATTTTCTCGTCATATTTAGTGACATTTTTGCCATTTGCAGGTGTCATACATTAACGAACTCCTCCCAGAGATTTATTCGGATGAACACCAAAATTGGTCATTGCAATCTAAAGCCCTTTGTGACGTTAAATTGCGAAGATCTAGAGTTTTCATCGGAGGGCGTGTCCGTGGCGTCCAAATTTCGATGTTTCGCCATGAAACAAGAAGTTGTTATAACTCAGGCATGCTATGTCCGATCTGCACCAAACTTCACATGTTTGATAAGACTCCTGATATGAAGAGATCTACATGACCATATTCAGTTATAGTAATAGCGCCACCTGCTGGCAACAGGAAGTGACATGTTTTACTCTGTAACTAACTCCTCCTACAGATCTAATGACATCAACATAATATTTAGGTCAGTCTAACCTAAAGGCCTTTGTGATGTCAAATTGCGAAGATCTAGAGTTTTCGTTAAAGGGCGTGTCCTTGGCGGCATCACAGATTTTGATGTCTCTCTATGGGAATAAAAGTTGTTGTAACTCAGCTATACAATGTTCGATCTGCCCCAGACTTCACATGTTCGATAAGAATCCAGGCCTGAACACATCTGAATACGAATATTCCATTATAATCAGAGCGCCAACTGCTGGCAACAGGAAATGACTTGATTTACACTAACTTAAACATGCAATGTCCAATCTGCACCAAACTTCACATGTTTGACAAGACTCCTGACCTGAAAAGATCTAAGTGACCATATTCATATAAACTCATATCGCCACCTGCTGGCAACAGGAAGTAATATGTTTTACTCTGTAACTAACTCCTCCCAGAGATTTTATGACATCAACATATTATATAGGTCAGTCTAACCTAAAGGCCTTTGTGATGTTAAATTGCGAAGATCTAGAGTTTTCGTTAAAGGGCGTGTCCTTGGCGGCATAACAGATTTCGATGTCTCACCATGGGAATACAATTCGATGTCTCGCCATGGGATTAGAAGATGTCGTTACTCAGCCGTAAAATGTCCGATCTGTCCCAAACTTCACCCGTTTGATAAGAGCCATGGCCTGAAGACATCTCTGTGCCAATGTTTAGTTATAGACATAGCGCCACCTGCTGGCAACAGGAAATTACTTGTTTTACACTAACTTAAACATGCAATGCCCAATCTGCACTAAACTTCACACATTTGATAAGAGCCATGGCCTGAAGACATCTACGTGACAATGTTTAGTTATAGACATAGCGCCACCTGCTGGCAACAGGAAATTACATGTTTTACACTAACTTAAACATGCAATGTCCAATCTGCACCAAAATATATATGTTTTTTAAAAGTACTGGATGAAGACATCTGCATGCCAATGTTCAGTTATGGACGTTGCACCCACCAGCTGGCAGCAGGTTTGGTTCATATAAATGACTTTGACATATTCCTCTATATTTACCTTTTTAAATGCATATTGCTCACTGTTCCCTGTCTTTCTGAAGCCACCGGTCGTAGAGGTCTGCTACCCGACCCGAACCCGCGGGTCCCGAAATAGTTTCGGGTTTCGGGTCGGGTTTCGGGTTAATGTTTAATGGATAGCTTCGGGCTCGGGTCGGGTTTGTAGCTAAACCAAAACTATATGCAGAGGCTTCGCTGCTTTCATAGACGCACGCACACACATTGCACACAGATATCAGAGATCGCGCACAAACAGCACGGAAACTTTTATTAGTTAACTAGCTTCGACAGGCTACTGACTCGCACGTCACAACATTATATTTATCTGCAATGAGGCGGCAAAATCGCTGTTTTTGAAGTAACTAAGCCTCATTGCTTATAGAGAGACATGCGCAGAAGCAGGTTCACATGCACGCGCAACTTTCCTTGGTCTGACTCTCTTGCTCGCTCGGTCGATCGGTCTCTCTCTCTCTCTCGCTAATTCAAATAAACGATTAATTCATTCAAATAAATACAATCTTATTTAAGATCTTATGTCTGATTTAAAGTAGACAGAATGCTAACGAGCCTTAACTGACAAAAAATGACCATAATTTGCACGGAGGAAGAATTATCTTCATGTCCTTACAAAATTCATAAACTCGGCAGAATGTATGTGATCGCTTCTCCTGATGTTCACAAACTTTCATAACTGGTAAATGTTTGTGAAATGGCAGAGCCTTGATTAATCTGTTTCTTTGCATGCAATCGTGAAATGCAGCCTTTTTCCTTTTTTTAGTTGGCTATTCGATGGGGGGGGGGATTTCGGGTCGGGTTCGGGCTCTAAATTTAACTGTGCCGCTCGGGTCGGGTCGGGTTGGGTCAGACGATCTCGGGTACGGGCCGGGTTCGGGCTTCAGTTTTGAGCCCGTGCAGACCTCTAACCGGTCGGCGGTGAGCCAGGCGAGGTCCCTTCCATCGCTGCTTGCAGCTTTAATTATTATTATTATTATTATTATTATTTTCCAAACTTAATCGCATTTTTGAGGGCCTAAATATGCTCGAAAAGTCAGGAAATTTTGCACACGCATCAGAACTGGTGGAAATTTACGTCTTATATGGGTTTCAAAAGTAGGTGTGGCAAAATGGCTCGACAGCACCACCTATACTTTTTCAGCGGAGAGCCCTCGGGCTATGTTTCACGTACATGTATGAAAATCAGTACACTAATGTAACATAACAATACCTACAAAAAAGTCTCCTGGAACGAAATCCGAAACCCAACAGGAAGTCGGTTATTTTGAATGTTTTCGTCATATTTTGTGTAATTTTTGCCATTTTCAGGTGTCATACTTTAACAAACTCCTCCCAGAGATTTATTCAGATGAACACCAAAATTGGTCATTGTAATCTAAAGCCCTTTGTGACGTTAAATTGCGAAGATCTAGAGTTTTCATCGGAGGGCGTGTCCGTGGCGTCCTGTCAAATTTCGATGTTTCGCCATGAAACAGGAAGTTGTTATATCTCAGGCATGCTATGTCCGATCTGCACCAAACTTCACATGTTTGATAAGACTCCTGATATGAAGAGATCTACATTACCATATTCAGTTATAGTAATAGCGCCACCTGCTGGCAACAGGAAGTGACATGTTTTACTCTGTAACTAACTCCTCCTACAGATTTAATGACATCAACATAATATTTAGGTCAGTCTAACCTAAAGGCCTTTGTGATGTTAAATTGCGAAGATCTAGAGTTTTCGTTAAAGGGTGTGTCCTTGGCGGCATCACAGATTTTGATGTCTCGCCATGGAAATAAAAGTTGTTGTAACTCAGCCATACAATGTTCGATCTGCCCCAGACTTCACATGTTCGATAAGAATCCAGGCCTGAACACATCTAAATACGAATATTCCATTATAATCAGAGCGCCACCTGCTGGCAACAGGAAATGACTTGTTTTACACTAACTTAAACATGCAATGTCCAATCTGCACCAAACTTCACATGTTTGACAAGACTCCTGACCTGAAAAGATCTAAGTGACCATATTCATATAAATTCATAGCGCCACCTGCTGGCAAAAGGAAGTGATATGTTTTACTCTGTAACTAACTCATCCTAGAGATTTAATGACATCAACATAATATATGGGTCAGTCTAATCTAAAGGCCTTTGTGATGTTGAATTGCAAAGAGCTTGAGTTTTCGCTAATGGACGTGTCTATGGCGGCGTGACAAAATTCGATGTCTCGCCATGGGAATAGAAGCTGTCGTTACTCAGCCATAAAATGTCCGATCTGTCCCAAACTTCACACGTTTGATAAGAGCTATGGCCTGAAGACATTTCTGTGCCAATGTTTAGTTATAGACATAGCGCCACCTGCTGGCAACAGGAAATTACTTGTTTTACACTAACTTAAACATGCAATATCCAATCTGCACCAAACGTCACACGTTTGATAAGAGCCATGGCCTGAAGACATCTATGTGCCAATGTTTAGTTATAGACATAGTGCCACCTGCTGGCAACAGGAAATTACTTGTTTTACACTAACTTAAACATGCAATGTCCAATCTGCACCAAACTTCACATGTTTTTAAAAGTACTGGATGAAGACATCTACATGCCAATGTTCAATTATGGATGTTGCGCCACCAGCTGGCAGCAGGTTTGGTACATATAAATGACTTTGACATATTCCTCTATATTTACCTTTTTAAATGCATATTGCTCACTGTTCCCTGTCTTTCTGAAGCCACCGGTCGGCGGTGAGCTGGGCGAGGTCCCTTCCATCGCTGCTTGCAGCTTTAATTATTATTATAATTTTCCAAACTTAATCGCATTTTTGATGGCCTAAACATGCTCGAAAAGTTAGGAAATTTTGCACACGCATCAGAACTGGTGGACATTTACGTCTTATATGGGTTTCAGAAGTAGGTGTGGCAAAATGGCTCGACAGCGCAACCTATACTCATTCAGCGGAGAGCCCTCGGGCTACGTTTCACGTACATGTATGAAAATCAGTACACTCATGTAACATAACAATACCTACAAAAAAGTATTCTGGAACGAAATCCGAAACCCAACAGGAAGTCGGTTATTTTGAATCTTCTCGTCATATTTAGTGACATTTTTGCCATTTGCAGGTGTCATACTTTAACTAACTCCTCCCAGAGATTTATTCGGATGAACACCAAAATTGGTCATTGCAATCTAAAGCCCTTTGTGACGTTAAATTGCGAAGATCTAGAGTTTTCATCAGAGGGCGTGTCCGTGGCGTCCTGTCAAATTTTGATGTTTCGCCATGAAACAGGAAGTTGTTATAACTCAGGCATGCTATGTCCGATCTGCACCAAACTTCACATGTTTGATAAGACTCCTGATATGATGAGATCAACATGACCATATTCAGTTATAGTAATAGCGCCACCTGCTGGCAACATGAAGTGACATGTTTTACTCTGTAACTAACTCCTCCTAGAGATTTAATGACATCAACATAATATTTAGGTCAATTTAATCTAAAGGCCTTTGTGATGTTAAATTGCGAAGAGCTTGAGTTTTCGCTAATGGGCGTGTCCTTGGCGTCATCACAAATTTCGATGTCTCGCCATGGAAATAAAAGTTGTTGTAACTCAGCCATGCAATAACCGATCTGCCCCAGACTTAACACGTTCAATAAGAATCCAGGCCTGAACACATCTAAATACGAATATTCCATTATATTCAGAGCGCCACCTGCTGGCGACAGGAAATTACTTGATTTACACTAACTTAAACATGCAGTGTCCAATCTGCACCACATTTCACATATTTGGTAAGACTCCTGACCTGAAGAGATCTAAGTGACCATATTCATATAAATTCATAGCGCCACATGCTGGCAATACGAAGTGATATGTTTTACTCTGTAACTAACTCCTCCTAGAGATTTAATGACATCAACATAATACTTAGGTCAGTCTAATCTAAAGGCCTTTGTGATGTTAAATTGCAAAGAGCATGAGATTTCGCTAATGGGCGTGTCCATGGCGGCGTGACAAAATTCGATGTCTCGCCATGGGAATAGAAACTGTTGTTACTCAGCCATAAAATGTCCGATCTGCCCCAAACTTCACACGTTTTATAAGAGACATGGCCTGAACACATCTACATACGAATATTCCATTATATTCAGAGCGCCACCTGCTGGCAACAGGAAATTACTTGTTTTACACTAACTTAAACATGCAATGTCCAATCTGCACCAAACTTCACATGTTTGATAAGACTCCTGACCTGAAGAAATCTAAGTGACCATATTCATATAAATTCATAGCGCCACCTGCTGGCAACAGGAAGTGATATGTTTTACTCTGTAACTAACTTCTCCTAGAGATTTAATGACATCAACATAATATATAGGTCAGTCTAATCTAAAGGCCTTTGTGATGTTGAATTGCAAAGAGCTTGAGTTTTCACTAATGGGCGTGTCTATGGCGGCGTGACAAAATTCGATGTCTCGCCATGGGAATATAAGCTGTTGTTACTCAGCCATAAAATGTCCGATCTGTCCCAAACATCACACGTTTGATAAAAGCCATGGCCTGAATACTTCTCTGTGCCAATGTTTAGTTATAGACATAGCGCCACCTGCTGGCAACAGGAAATTACTTGTTTTACACTAACTTAAACATGCAACGTCCAATATGCACCAAACTTCACAAGTTTGATAAGAGCCATTGGCTGAAACATCTACGTGCCAATGTTTAGTTATGGAAATAGTGCCACCTGCTGGCAACAGGAAATGACTTGTCTTACACTAACTTAAACATGCAATGTCCAATCTGCACCAAACTTCATATGTTTTTTAAAATTACTGGATGAAGACATCTACATGCCAATGTTCAGTTAAATATATAGCGCCACCTGCTGGCAACAGGAAATTTCTTGTTTTAAACCAAATTCAACATGCAATTTTCAATCTGCACCAAACTTCATATGTTTTTTTTAATTATTGGTCTGAAGACATATACCAAATGTTCAGTTCAGTTATCTATATAGTGCCACCTGCTGGCCACAGGAAATTCATTGTTTTACAGTAACTCAAACATGCATTGTCCATTCTGCACCAAACTTTACATATTTGGTAAGATTCCAGGCCTGAAGACCTCAAAAGGCCAATATTCAGAAGTAACCATAGCGCCACCTCTTGACAACAGGATGTGTCAGGCTTTACGCTAACTCAAGCATACTATCTCCAATCTGCACCAAACTTCACACGTTTGATAAGAGCCATGGCCTGAAGACATCTAAGTTCCAATGTTTAGTTATAGACATAGCGCCACCTGCTGGCTACAGGAAATTACTTGTTTTACACTAGCTTAAACATGCAATGTTCAATCTTCACCAAACTTCATATGTTTGATAAATGTTCTAGCCTGAAGACATCTACATGTTAATGTTCAGTTATGGATGTTGCGCCACCAGCTGGCATCAGGTTTGGTACATATAAATGACTTTGATACATTCCTCTATATTAACGTTTTTAAATGCATATTGCTCACCGTTCCCTGTCTTTCTGAAGCCACAGATCGACGGTGAGCCGAGTGCGAGGTCCCTTCCATCGCTGCTTGCAGCTTTAATTAGGGACCGAGCACCGATGGTGCGAGGACCCTATTGAATCTGCTCCGTTTATTATTCTTATTATTATTCTTCTTCTTCTTCTCCAAACTTAATCGCATTTTAGAGGGCCTAAACATGCTCGAAAAGTCAGGAAACTTTGCACACGTGTCAGAACTGGTGAAAATTTACGTCTGATATGGGTTTCAGAAGTAGGTGTGGCAGAATGGCTCGACAGCGCCACCTATAAATATTCAGCGGAGCGTGCCTCGAGCTACGTTTCACGTACATGTACGAAAATCGGTACACTTATGTAACTTAACAATACCTACAAAAAAGTATCCAGGTACGAAATCAGAAACCCAACAGGAAGTCGGCTATTTTGAATTTTCTCGTCATATTTTGTGTCATTTTTGCCATTTTCAGGTGTCATACTTTAACGAACTCCTCCCAGAGATTTATTCAGATGAACACCAAAATTGGTCAGTGTAATCTAAAGCCCTTTGTGACGTTAAATTGCGAAGATCTCGAGTTTTCACCGGAGGGCGTGTCCGTGGTGTCCTGTCAAATTTTGATGTTTCGCCATGAAACAGGAAGTTGTTATATCTCAGGCATGCTATGTCCGATCTACACCAAACTTCACACCTTTGATAAGAATCCTGACCTGAAGAGATCTAAGTGACCATATTCAGTTATAGTCATAGCGCCACCTGCTGGCAACAGGAAGTGACATGTTTTACTCTGTAACTAACTCCTCCTAGAGATTTAATGACATAAACATAATATTTAAGTCAGTCTAACCTAAAGGCCTTTGTGATGTTACATTCCGAAGATCTAGACTTTTCATTAAAGGGCCTGTCCATGGCGGCATCACAAATTTCGATGTCTCGCCATGGGAATAAAAGTTGTTGTAACTCAGCCATACAATGTCCGATCTGCCCCAGACTTCACACGTTCGATAAGAATCCAGGCCTGAACACATCTAAATATGAATATTTCATTATAATTAGAGCGCCACCTGCTGGCAACAGGAAATGACTTCTTTTACACTATCTTAAACATGCAATGTCCAATCTGCACCAAACGTCACATATTTGGTAAGAGTCCTGGCCTGAAAACACCTAAAGGCCAAAAATCTGATATAATCATAGCGCCACCTGCTGACAACAGGATATATCATGCTTCACACTAACTCAAACATACCATGTTCAATCTGCACCAAAATTCATATGTTTGATAAAATTATTGGTCTGAAGACATCTACATGCCAATGTTTAGTTATAGACATAGCGCCACCTGGTGGCTACAGGAAATTACTTGTTTTACACCAACTTAAACATGCATTGTCCAATCTGCACCAAACTTCACATATTTGGTAAGATTCCTGGCCTGAAGACATCTAAAGGCCAATATTCAGATGTAATCATAGCGCCGCCTGCTGACAACAGGATGTATCATGCTTTACACTAATTCAAACATACCAAGTTCAATCTGCACCAAACTTCATATGTTTGATAACATTATTGGTCTGAAGACATCTACATGCCAATGTTTAGTTATAGACATAGCACCACCTGGTGGCTACAGGAAATTACTTGTTTTACACCAACTTAAACATGCATTGTCCAATCTGCACCAAACTTCACATATTTGGTAAGATTCCTGGCCTGAAGACATCTAAAGGCCAATATTCAGATGTAATCATAGCGCCACCTGGTGACAACAGGATGTGTCAGGCTTTACACTACGCAAACATACTATGTTCAATCTGCACCAAACTTCATATGTTTGATAAAAGTGCTAGACTGAAGACATCTACATGTTAATGTTCAGTTATGGACATAGCGCCACCAGCTGGCAGCAGGTTTGACACATATAAATGACTATAACACGTTCCTCTATATTTACCTTTTTAAATGCATATTGCTCACCGTTCCCTGTCTTTCTGAAGCCACCGGTTGGCGGTGCTGGGTGCGAGGTCCCTTCCATCGCTGCTTGCAGCTTTAATTATTAGGGGTTCTTGCATGAAATGCAGAATCCCCATTGTAATTGTAAGGATTTTTTTTATTATTATTATTATTCTGCCCTAAAACTGAACGTGCAGCCCAAACCGTAAGGGCTAGAAAGCTGAAACCCGGTCAGATTGTAGTAGTCGTGGCGGGAACGAGAAATCCAAAGGCTCGCACCAATCGGCCCATAGGTGGCGCTACAGCGCAAAAAACTAAAATTTCACACATTTTTGGGCGTAGCTCGCTCAAAATGTATCGTAGATTCAAAAAAATTGCATTGCTGCGATCCTTGGGTCAGCCCGCAAAAAAGTGTATTAGGACAGATTTTCTCTCAGTTTTTACCGCAAAATTGACCTATATCTCAAACCTACTTTAACGAACTAGTCCTAGGTTTTTCATCCGATTGGAATCAAATCACTGCAGAAATATTTTGTTTATCCTGAATATAAATAATTATCAAAAAAAAGTTGAAATTTCGATTTTTGCACGAAACGGTATGCCAATTAGTGCCTATGCTAACGTTAGCCAAATATTATTTGACATATAACTCTTGAACAGAATGAGACATCTTCATCAAACTCGGCACACATGTGTGCAAGCTCAATCTTTGGTCAAATAAAAACATATTACGCAGGTCTACCACTTGGTGGCACTATAAGACTTAAAAAACATACAAACAGCTATAACTATGCAAGCGTTAGTCCGATTGACTTGAAAATTGTCAAGCAGTGTCTTTGTCCAATATGCCATAAGTGTATATGAGGAAATTGGCATATCTCAAAAAACATGGCCGCCATTGGTCAAACAATTTTAAACACCTATTAGACAAGGTTAATAGAGGTCAATCAGAACGAAACTCGTTGGGCATGTTCAACTCATGGCCCTTAAGGCCTGTAAGAATTTTGAAAGAAATCGGCCACTAGTTGGCGCTAATTTGTTTTTTGGCTCTGTAATCACGTGTCGTTTAACTTATCCACACAATATGCATATCATTTGATAGCTCTCATTATAATGAGCAACTTTGCCTCTAGAACCATTGTTGTCAATCAAATCGTTCATTAAATATTCACAAATTTGTAAAAACCTACTTTTACGAACTAGTCTCTGTTTTTTTTCTCAACCTCGATCAAACCACTGCAGTAATAATCTCTGGACTCTCCAGATCAATAATAATCGAAAAAAAGTGGAATTTTGTCCTTTGGTTAGCTATAATTGGCGCATTTAATAAAAGTGGGCGTGGCCACATAAACTCAAAGGCCTATAAAACCTAAACCAAAACTTTAAACTTTACGAATGTTGGTGAAAACATGTGTCAGATGACCCTTAACAGCCATGCAAAGTTTCATGGCGATCAGACCATAGGTGGCGCTATAACAGTAAAATAAGCTTTCAAAAACACAATATTTAAATTGTACACAAACGTAAATTGTAAAAAAACTTTTATATTTTCACACATACACATGATCTTTACATCATATGATAGAACACCGCATTCTGAACAACTTTGTCTCTGGGAGTACTTCCATCAATCAAAGTGTTATTTAAATATTCTCAATTATGTTCAAAACCTACTTTTGCGAACTAGTACTAGGTTTTTCGCCCGATCGGAACCAAACCACTGCAGAAATGTTCTCTGGCAAGTGAATATCAATAATTATCAAAAAAAAAGTAATAATTTCAACTCGCATTCGCAAAGGGGCGTAAAAATGTTCGAAAGAGGCGAGGCCAATTTCACTTAAATAACTATAACTCTTGAACGGAATGAGATATCTTCACCAAACTCAGGACACATGTGTATGACATTGATTTTTGGTCAAATTAAAAAATCTACCCAGATTCGCCACTTGGTGGCGCTATAAGATTGGGAAAACTGGAGCGCCACCTGCTGGCAACAGGAAATGACTTGTTTTACACTAACTTAAACATGCAATGTCCAATCTGCACCAAACTTCACATGTTTGATAAGACTCCTGACCTGAAGAGATCTAAGTGACCATATTCATATAAATTCATAGCGCCACCTGCTGGCAACAGGAAGTGATTTGTTTTACTCTGTAACTAACTCCTCCTAGAGATTTAATGACATCAACATAATATATAGGTCAGTCTAATCTAAAGGCCTTTGTGATGTTGACTTGCAAAGAGCTTGAGTTTTCACTAATGGGCGTGTCTATGGCGGCGTGACAAAATTCGATGTCTCGCCATGGGAATATAATCTGTTGTTACTCAGCCATAAAATGTCCGATCTGTCCCAAACTTCACACGTTTGATAAGAGCCATGGCCTGAAAACATCCATGTGCCAATGTTTAGTTATAGACATAGCGCCACCTGCTGGCAACAGGAAATTACTTGTTTTAAACTAACATAAACATACAACGTCCAATCTCTACCAAAATTCACACGTTTGATAAGAGCCATTGGCTGAAGACATCTACGTGCCAATGTTTAGTTATGGACATAGCGCCACCTGTTGGCAACAGGAAATTACTTGTTTTACACTAACTTAAACATGCAATGTCCAATCTGCACCAAACTTCATATATTTTTTTAAAAACTACTGGATGAAGACATCTACATGCCAATGTTCAGTTAAATATATAGCGCCACCTGCTGGCAACAGGACATTTCTTGTTTTAAACCAAATTCAACATGCAATTTTCAATCTGCACCAAACTTCAAGTTTTTTTAAATTACTGGTCTGAAGACATATACCAAATTTCCAGTTCAGTTATCTATATAGTGCCACCTGCTGGCCACAGGAAATTCATTGTTTTACAGTAACTCAAACATGCATTGTCCACTCTGCACCAAACTTCACATATTTGGTGAGAGTCCTGGCCTGAAGACATCAAAAGGCCAATATTCAGAAGTAACCATAGCGCCACTTCTTGACAACAGGATGTGTCAGGCTTTACGCTAACTCAAACATACTATCTCCAATCTGCACCAAACTTCACACGTTTGATAAGAGCCATGGCCTGAAGACATCTACTTGCCAATGTTTAGTTACAGACATAGCGCCACCTGCTGGCTACAGGAAATTACTTGTTTTACACCAGCTTAAACATGCAATGTTCAATCTTCACCAAACTTCATATGTTTGATAAATGTTCTAGCCTGAAGACATCTACATGTTAATGTTCAGTTATGGATGTTGCGCCACCAGCTGGCAGCAGGTTTGGTACATATAAATGACTTTGATACATTCCTCAATATTAACCTTTTTAAAGGCATATTGCTCACCGTTCCCTGTCTTTCTGAAGCCACCGGTCGGCGGTGAGCTGAGTGCGAGGTCCCTTCCATCGCTGCTTGCAGCTTTAATTATTATTATTCTCCCAAATTAATCACATTTTGGAGGGCCTAAACATGCTCAAATCATCACAAAACTTTGCACACCCATCAGAACTGGTGAAAATTTACATCTGATATGGGTTTCAGGAGTAGGTGTGGCAAAATGGCTCGACAGCGCCACCTATACATATTCAGCGGAGTGCACCTCGAGCTACGTTTCATGTACATGCACAAAAATCGGTACACTCATGTAACATAACAATACCTACAAAAAAGTCTCTAGGTACGAAATCAGAAACCCAACAGGAAGTCGGTTATTTTGAATTTTTTCGTCATATTTTGTGTAATTTTTGCCATTTTCAGGTGTCATACTTTAACAAACTCCTCCCAGAGATTTATTCAGATGAACACCAAAATTGGTCATTGTAATCTAAAGCCCTTTGTGACGTTAAATTGCGAAGATCTAGAGTTTTCATCGGAGGGCGTGTCCGTGGCGTCCTGTCAAATTTTGATGTTTCGCCATGAAACAGGAAGTTGTTATAACTCAGGCATGCAATGGCCGATCTGCACCAAACTTCACATGTTTGATAAGACTCCTGATATGAAGAGATCAACATGACCATATTCAGTTATAGTAATAGCGCCACCTGCTGGCAACAGGAAGTGACATGTTTTACTCTGTAACTATCTCCTCCTAGAAATTTAATGACATCAACATAATATTTAGGTCAGTTTAATCTAAAGGCCTTTGTGATGTTAAATTGCGAAGAGCTTGAGTTTTCGCTAATGGGCGTGTCCTTGGCGTCATCACAAATTTCGATGTCTCGCCATGGAAATAAAAGTTGTTGTAACTCAGCCATGCAATAACCGATCTGCCCCAGACTTAACACGTTCGATAAGAATCCAGGCCTGAACACATCTAAATACGAATATTCCATTATATTCAGAGCGCCACCTGCTGGCAACAGGAAATGACTTGTTTTACACTAACTTAAACATGCAATGTCCAATCTGCACCAAACTTCACATGTTTGATAAGACTCCTGACCTGAAGAGATCTAAGTGACCATATTCATATAAATTCATAGCGCCACCTGCTGGCAACAGGAAGTGATTTGTTTTACTCTGTAACTAACTCCTCCTAGAGATTTAATGACATCAACATAATGTATAGGTCAGTCTAATCTAAAGGCCTTTGTGATGTTGAATTGCAAAGAGCTTGAGTTTTCACTAATGGGCGTGTCTATGGCGGCGTGACAAAATTCGATGTCTCGCCATGGGAATATAAGCTGTTGTTACTTAGCCATAAAATGTCCGATCTGTCCCAAACTTCACACGTTTGATAAGAGCCATGGCCTGAAGACATCCCTGTGCCAATGTTTAGTTATAGACATAGCGCCACCTGCTGGCAACAGGAAATTACTTGTTTTACACTAACATAAACATGCAACTTCCAATCTGCACCAAACTTCACACGTTTGATAAGAGCCATTGGCTGAAGACATCTACGTGCCAATGTTTAGTTATGGACATAGCGCCACCTGTTGGCAACAGGAAATTACTTGTTTTACACTAACTTAAACATGCAATGTCCAATCTGCACCAAACTTCATATATTTTTTTAAAAACTACTGGATGAAGACATCTACATGCCAATGTTCAGTTAAATATATAGCGCCACCTGCTGGCAACAGGACATTTCTTGTTTTAAACCAAATTCAACATGCAATTTTCAATCTGCACCAAACTTCATATGTTTTTTTAAATTACTGGTCTGAAGACATATACCAAATTTCCAGTTCAGTTATCTATATAGTGCCACCTGCTGGCCACAGGAAATTCATTGTTTTACAGTAACTCAAACATGCATTGTCCACTCTGCACCAAACTTCACATATTTGGTGAGAGTCCTGACCTGAAGACATCAAAAGGCCAATATTCAGAAGTAACCATAGCGCCACTTCTTGACAACAGGATGTGTCAGGCTTTACGCTAACTCAAACATACTATCTCCAATCTGCACCAAACTTCACACGTTTGATAAGAGCCATGGCCTGAAGAGATCTACTTGCCAATGTTTAGTTATAGACATAGCGCCATCTGCTGGCTACAGGAAATTACTTGTTTTACACCAGCTTAAACATGCAATGTTCAATCTTTACCAAACGTCATATGTTTGATAAATGTTCTAGCCTGAAGACATCTACATGTTAATGTTCAGTTATGGATGTTGCGCCACCAGCTGGCAGCAGGTTTGGTACATATAAATGACTTAGATACATTCCTCAATATTAACCTTTTTAAATGCATATTGCTCACCGTTCCCTGTCTTTCTGAAGCCACCGGTTGGCGGTGAGCCGGGTGCGAGGTCCCTTCCATCGCTGCTTGCAGCTTTAATTCTTCTTCTTCTTCTTCTTCTTCTTCTCCAAACTTAATCGCATTTTAGAGGGCCTAAACATGCTCGAAAAGTCAGGAAACTTTGCACACGCATCAGAACTGGTGAAAATTTACGTCTTATATCGCACCCGGCTCACCGCCGACCGGTGGCTTCAGAAAGACAGGGAACGGTGAGCAATATGCATTTAAATAGGTAAATATAGAGGAATATATAAAAGTCATTATATGTACCAAACCTGCTGCCAGCTGGTGGCGCCATGTCCATAACTGAACATTAACATGTAGGTGTCTTCAGGCTAGCACTTTTATCAAACATATGAAGTTTGGTGCAGATTGAACATTGCTTGTTTGAGTTAGTGTAAAGCATGACATTTCCTGTTGTCAACAGGTGGCGCTATGATAACATCTGCATATTGGCCTTTAGATGTCTTCAGGCCAGGACTCTTACCAAATATTTGAAGTTTGGTGCAGATTGGACATTGCATGCTTAAGTTAGTGTAAAACAAGTAATTTCCTGTAGCCAGCAGGTGGCGCTATGTTTATAACTAAACATTGGCACGTAGATGTCTTGAGGCCATGGGTCTTATCAAATGTGTGAAGTTTGGGGCAGATCGGACATTTTATGGCTGAGTAACAACAGCTTCTATTCCCATGGCGAGACATCGAAATTTGTCACGCCGCCATGGACACGCCCATTAGCGAAAACTCAAGCTCTTCGCAATTTAACATCACAAAGGCCTTTAGATTAGACTGACCTAAATATTATGTTGATGTCATTAAATCTCTAGGAGGAGTTAGTTACAGAGTGAAACATATCACTTCCTGTTGCCAGCAGGTGGCGCTATGAATTTATATGAATATAGTCACTTAAATCTCTTCAGGTCAGGAGTCTTATCAAACATGTGAAGTTTGGTGCAGATTGGAGATTGCACGTTTAAGTTAGTGTAAAACAAGTCATTTCCTGCTGCCAGCAGTTGGCGCTCAGATTATAATGGACTATTTATATTTGGATGTTTTCAGTTCTGGCTTCTCATCAAATGTGTGAAGTCTGGGGCAGATCGGACATTGTATGGCAGAGTTACAACAACTTTTATTCCCATGGCGAGACATCGAAATTTGTGATGCCGCCAAGGACACGCCCTTTAACGAAAACTCTAGATCTTTGCAATTTAACATCACAAAGGCCTTTAGGTTAGACTGACCAAATAATTTGTTGATGTCATTAAATCTCTAGGAGGAGTTAGTTACAGAGTAAAACATGTCACTTCCTGTTGCCAGCAGGTGGCGCTATGACTATAACTGAATATGGTCATGTAGATCTCTTCATATCAGGAGTCTTATCAAACATGTGAAGTTTGGTGCAGATCGGACATAGCATGCCTGAGATATAACAACTTCCTGTTTCATGGTGAATCATCGAAATTTGACAGGACGCCACGGACATGCCCTCTGATGAAAACTCTAGATCTTCGCAATTTAACGTCACAAAGGGCTTTAGATTACAATGACCAATTTTGGTGTTCATCTGAATAAATACTATGTACAAATACAGTACTATGCACATGCTCTTTCTTGAGCCTCACTAACATTTAACATTAACATTTAGTCATTTAGCAGACGCTTTTATCCAAAGCGACTTACAATTGGGGAGTACATAAAGCGATTAATCTTGAAGAGGCAAATATACAGAGGAAGTTCCAATAACACCAAGTCTCAGGCATTGTTCAAATAAGTACAAGCTAGCAAGGGAAGGGGAGAAAGATAAAGAGAAAGATGAAGATTTTGAAAAAGTGAAAGAGGTTTTATATTTTATTTATTTTTTTTTATGTAGTCAAGTAGAGTTGAAAGAGATTAGTTTTCAGTTGTTGCTTGACAATTGACAGGGATCCAGCATTCCGGATGGGGGTGGGAAGATCATTCCACCGGCCAGGAACGGTGAAAGAGAATGTTTTGGAGAGTGATTTTGAGACTCTCTGTGATGGTACCACGAGGCGTTGCTCACTAGCAGATCTCAGGCTTCTGGAGGGGATGTAAATTCGTAATAGTGAGTGGAAGTAGGTGGGTGCTGAGCCTGTGGTTGTTCTATATGCAAGCATCAGTGTCTTGAACTGGATGCGAGCTGCAACTGGTAGCCAGTGCAAGGAGACAAAGAGAAGTGTAACATGGGCTCTTTTGGGCTCGTTGAAGACCAGTCGTGCCGCTGCATTCTGAATCATTTGTAAAGGTTTGATTGTGTTTGATGGAAGTCCAGCTAGAAGAGCATTGCAGTAGTCCAGTCTAGAAATGACAAGGGCCTGGACAAGAAGTTGTGCAACATGCTCTGTCAGAAAGGGCCTGATCTTTCTGATGTTGTGTAGTGCAAACCTGCAAGATCGAGCAGTCTTTGCAATGTGCTCTTTGAAGGTCAGCTGGTCATCGAAGATTACACCAAGATTTCTGACTGAAGCTGATGGGGTTATTGTTGACGAACCTAACTGAATCGTGAAATCATGCTGTAGAGTTGGAGTTGCAGGGAAGACAAGAAGCTCAGTCTTTGCCAGGTTGAGCTGTAGATGGTTTTCTTTCATCCATGCCGAGATGTCCGCCAGGCAGCCTGAGATCCGTGCAGCTACCGTTGGATCATCTGGTCGAAATGAGAGATAGAGCTGTGTGTCATCAGCATAGAAATGGTAGGATAAGCCATGTGCCTGTATGATGGGAGCCAGTGATGTAGTGTATGTGGAGAAGAGGAGGGGTCCAAGAACCAATCCCTGGGGAACCCCAGTGACCAATTTATGTGCTTTGGATACCTCCCCTCCCCAGGCCACCCTGAAAGACCGACCAGTGAGATAGGATTCAAACCAGCGAAGTGGAATCCCAGTGATATCCAGTGATGAGAGGGTGGACAGGAGGATCTGATGATTGACAGTGTCAAAAGCGACAGAGAGATCCAGCAGAATGAGGACTGATGATTTGGAATTGGCTTTTGCAATTCGCAGGGCTTCAGTGACCGATAGTAGCGCAGTCTCAGTTGAATGGCCACTCCTGAAACCTGACTGTTTAGTGTCCAGTTTGTTGTTCTGTGAAAGAAACAATGAGACCTGGTTAAAGACAACTCGTTTGAGTGTTTTGGCAATGAATGGAAGGAGAGAGACAGGTCTGTAGTTTTCTAAAAGAGAAGTGTTTAATGTAGGTTTTTTGAGCAGTGGGGTTACCCGAGCCTGCTTGAATGCAGTGGGGAAGATGCCTGTGAGGAGAGATGTGTTGATAATGTGTGTGAGTGCTGGTAGGAGTGCGGGAGAGATTGCTTGGAGAAGGTGTGAGGGGATAGGGTCTAGAGGACATGTTGTAGGATGGCTGGAGAGGAGAAGTTTGGATACTTCCGCCTCAGTGAGGGGACAGAAGGAGAAGATGGGAGTTTGAGCAGTGGATCTAGTTGGTTGGGGGTCCTGTGTGAGTGGAGGTGAAAACTGACTGCTGATTGTTTTAGTTTTGTTTGTAAAAAAAGTTGCAAAGTCATCAGCTGTGATAGAAGTGGTGGGAGGTGGTGGAGGGGGACAGAGGAGAGAATTAAATGTTCTGAAGAGATCACGCATATCTGGAGCATTGTTGATCTTGTTATGGAAATGTGACGATTTGGCAGTGTGGACTTCAGCGGAGAAAGATGAAAGAAACGATTGATACATACTCAGGTCCGACGGCTCGTTTAATTTTCGCCATTTTCTCTCTGCCGCTCGGAGTCTGGTCCGATGTTCACGAAGAACATCAGATAACCAGGGGTTAGAAGGGGCAGTCCGTGCTGGCCTGGAGGAGAGAGGACAAATGTCATCTAGACAAGTGGTTAAAGTAGAGCATAAAGTATCAGTAGCAGCATTCACATCCAGAGATGAGAAATTGGTAGGTGAGGGAAGAGAGGAGGATACTACAGAGGAAAGATGTGAGGGAGAAAGGGAGCGTAGGTTTCGTCTAAAAGTAACCGGTAAGGGGGTTGGTGGCACCCTGGTAGCAAAGTGTAATGTGAATTTAATGAAGAAATGGTCAGAGATATGTAGTGGTTGTACCAGAATGTTATATGCAGTACAATCGCGTGTGTAAATTAAATCAAGTTGGTTGCCTGATTTGTGAGTGCTAGTAGTGGTAAGGCGTTTGAGATCAAATGAAGCTAGGAGCGAATGAAAGTCTGTAGCATAAGGCTTTTCTAGATGAATGTTGAAATCGCCAAAAACTAAGAGTGGAGTTCCATCCTCCATGAAAGAGGACAGCAACCCATCCAGCTCCTCTAGGAAGGGGGCTAGAATTTGACCAGGGGGACGGTAAATTACCACAATCTGGAGTTTTACAGGAGCCATTACAGTAATCGCATGGGATTCAAATGAGTTGTAATTGCATAGAGGCGAGTGGGTTGAGTATTTCAAATTATTTGAAATGAGCAGACCAGTGCCCCCACCCCGGCCAACCTGACGTGGGGTGTGAGAGAAAGAGAAATTGTTGGAGAGGGCAGCTGTAGTTGCTGAGTCTTCTGGACGAATCCAGGTCTCAGTCAAGCCCAAGATGCTGAGAGTGGATTGTAAAGAAAAAGCGGAAATGAAGTCTGCTTTGTTGACAGCTGACTGACAATTCCAGAGAGCCATAGAGAAAGAAAGAGGTGTAGTAGAAGATGTAGAGATGGGGTGCAGGTTAGCAGGATTACGTTGCCGTCTGCGTGTGATGTTAGAGCGTGGTCGAGAGACAACCGGAATGGTTTTAGAGGTGGAAGTATAGAGGATAGCAAAGGAGAGTGTGTGAGGGAAGGGAGAAAAAATTATGCCTGAATGCGTTGCCGGTGTCGTTGCTCGGGTGAAGTCGCACAGGAAAAAGTCGCTTGTCTTTACACTCGTCTGTCTTCACGCGAGGATGCTGAACGCTTCCGCGTCAGCCTCGGACATCAAATAAATACACAGTCTAATTAAGAGAATAGAGTGAAAACAGCTGTGAACGGCTTCTGATTAGCCCAGCCAATAAGCCTAACAGAGTGCTAATGGCTCGAAACGAAACTAACACCTTGCCCAAGGAGCAATGGAGGCGCAAATGATTATAATTACCAGTAAGTGCAATCAAAACTATTCAACCAACGAAAATGCAGACTACAAATAGGTAGGAAACGAAATATTCCTTCCTAGGAGCAAGTAAATAATTTAAACAACAGATCTATGAACAAGTATTAAAGACACTCACAAGCTGACGTCCGTTTCTTCTGGTGACTAATCTGCTTTTACCTGTGGCGTTGAGTGTAGCCAGGTCTCCTCTCAATTAGAGAGTCGTTATGCTGAGACCTCCACTCTTAAGAGTTACCTAACAGCCTAACACTCGATCCCTACCTGGATAGAGTGTTAGGCTTCCTCTCATTTAAGAGAGTCATTCTACTGAAGCCTCTGCTCTCCAGAGCTACGCTTAGGCAGCACCATTAGTATGTAGTCTCTATTGTGAGCCTCGCCAGCTGTCTTTGGCGCTGAGTGTAGTCAGGTCTCCTCTCGCTTTAGAGAGTCGGTATGCCGATACCTCCACTCTTAAGAGCCCCTCAACTAGGGTTGAGTATTGTAAGGCTTCCTCTCGTCAGAGAGTCATTCTGCTGAAGCCTCCACTCTATAGAGCTCCGCTTAGGCAGCACTATGCACAGGCTCTTTCTTGAGCCTCACTAACTGCCTCTGGCGCTGAGTATAGTCAGGTCTCCTAACAATTAGAGAGTCGTCATGTTGAGACCTCCACTCTTAAGAGTTCCCCTACCTGGATCGAGTGTTGCTAGGTGTTCTCTCATTTAGAGAGTCATTCTGCCTAAGCCTCCACTCTCCAGAGCTCCGCTTAGGCAGTACTACGTGCATGATCTGTCCTGAGCCTCACTAGCTGTTCATAGCGTCGAGTGTAGAAGTCTCTTCTCAATATGAGAGTCGCTTTCTGAGACTTCCACTCCGAGAGCCATACTCTCGTGAGCTAGTCTATGATGGCGAGCTTTGAGCTGGCCTAAAGAGGGTTTTTTGACCCTAGTTCTGCTGGGCAGGGATGGTGTTCCTCGAGTCTGTAAATTAGGAATCCAGCTTTTGGACACTCTTTCCCTCAGCATGGCGGCGTTGGCATAGCGTTCCCATAGCGCCCCCTAGCACAGTGTTGAGTTCCCTTCGGAAGGTTACATATGTAACCATAGTTCCCTGAGAATAGGGAACGAGACACTGCATCTCTTGGCCATGCTTCGGGCATTCCTGTCGGCATCCCCTTGATGATGAATGATCAATTTAGAGCTTCTAAGAAAAAACTAATGATATGTTAATGCAAATAAGCATTTGGCCAAGGCTCATATGCTGAAAAGCTTCTTTCTCAGTGAGAGGAAGTTGGTTAAAGCAATTTTATGAGTTAAGGCTTAAGTACATGAAAGATGCTTCTTTCTGACGAAATTAAATGTTATTTGCAATGCAGAACACAGATTTTCATGTGTTAGAGCTTTTTTTTGCCGAGAAAGTTATGTTAGAGCTTTAATCCACATAAATCTCTAGTTTAGAGCTTTTAGGAAAATTAATTGTTTTGTTAGAGCAAAAAAAGCAAATGAAGAGATTTCAACACCATTTATGCTGAAAAGCTTCTTTCTGAGTGAGAGAGGTTCTAAGAGCAAAGCTCAAGAAATTGAAAGATGCTTCTTTCTTGTGAAATGAAATGTTATTTGCAATGCAGAAGACAGATTTTCATGTGTTAGATCTTTTGCAGAGAAAGTTATGTTAGAGCCGTAATGCACATAATCGCTAGTTTAGATCTTTTAGAAAAACGAATTGCTGTGTTAGAGCAAAAAAAACCAATGAAGAGGTTTCAAGCCCATTTATGCTGAAAAGCTTCTTTCTGGTTAGTTAATGCAAATTTGAGAGTAAAACTTGAGTACATGAAAAATGCTGCTTTCTCATGAAATTACATGTTCCCTTCCAAAGGGAACTTCTACACTGCGTCCTCTAGAGGGCGCTATGGGAACGCCTTCAGCGTGAACGGTCTCTGAAGCATGAATAAAAACACACAATGCACTTGACATTGGCAGGTGAAAGCCTATGACGTAAGCAAATGAGTGTCTGCGGGCATAAAAGGGCGCCTGTGGAACACGTAATTCTCTTTTTGTCTTCAGGGGACTTTGTTTCTGAAGTGTGAGTATTATGAAACGATTTAGGAGATGTGCCGATCCATGTCAGCATTTCTGACACCAGATGACTCACATGACTTATGCTTTGGGCGAAAAGCACGCGCGCTCTGTTCTCGAGGGAATGGAGTGCGTTCATTGTGAGCCTTTTTCTTTGGGAAAAGCGCTCTCGTTTGTCCCTTTTCTCGAGAGAATTGGGGCGATCATCTGCCCCCCGCGGCTCGGGTCCAGCCGCTGCTGAGGCAGTGAAGAGACTGAGTTCGCGGCGATCGCAGATGGAGCTTGGGAAGGAGTTTGAGAGAGGAATTTTTCATCTCGCGCTCGACAGCGTCTGACGAGAGTAAACTGCGGGAGGAAGATGTATTGTCTGTTACATCTTCTGATCCAGCAGGAAGTGCTTTGCTGGCTCATGGTGGGCTGATGAAGGCGGAGAGGATATTTCTGAGCCTTCTCAGCTTGTCTGCCCCGCGATGTAGAGCTGCTGGAGGTTATGAAGCGTGCGCTTCTGCTAGGTAGACCTACAATGGAGGCACTTAAAAGGGGGAGTGGCTCGCAGTAGACTTGATGAGCGATCTCTCTCTGGCATAACCTCCCAGCTCCCTTGAGCCTCCCATTCCTTCTCCAGATATTCATAGTAAGATCGTAAACCATATTCAGCCCGCATCCATCGGTATAAGCATGTTAATTATGATGACATCGAAGGGAGGCGCGAGCGCGGATATGCGTCTATGCCCCCTAGGGGCGCTTGCGAGCTAAAAAAAAAAAAAAAAAAGTTTTTTTTTTAACCTGGATGGAGTGTTGTTAGGCTTCCTCTCATTTAAGAGAGTCCTTTTGCTGAAGTCTCCGCTCTCCAGAGCTCCGCTTAGAGCCGCACTATTGGTGTATAGGCTCTATTGTGAGCCTTGCTAGCTTTCTCTAGCGCTGAGTGTAGTCAGGTCTCCTCTCACTTCAGAGAGTCGTTATAGCTCCTGTACCTGGATCGAGTGTTGCTAAGCTTCCTCTCATTTAAGAGAGTCATTCTGCTGAAGCCTCCGCTCTCCAGAGCTCCGCTTAGACCGCACTATTGGTGTGTAGGCTCTATTGTGAGCCTTGCTAGCTTTCTCCAGCACTGAGTGTTGTCAGGTCTCCTCTCACTTTAGAGAGTCGTTATGCTGAGACCTCAACTCTTACGAGCTCCTGAACCAGGATGGAGGGTTGCTAGGCTTCCTCTCGTTTAAGAGAGTCATTTCGCTGAAGCCTCCACTCTCCAGAGCTCCGCTTAGTCTGCACTGTTAGTATGTAGGCTCTATTGTGTGCCTCGCTAGCTATCTCTAGCGCTGAGTGTAGTCAGGTCTCCTCTCGCTTTAGAGAGTCGTTATGCTGAGACTTCCACTCGTAAGAGCTCCTCTACCTGGATTGAGTGTTGCTAGGCTTCCTCTCGTTTAAGAGAGTCATTCTTCTGAAGCCTCCGCTCTCCAGAGCTCCGCTTAGACTGCACTACTAGTATGTAGGCTCTATTGTAAGCCTCGCTAGCTGTCTTTAGCGCTGAGTGCAGTCAGGTCTTCTCTCGCTTTGGAGAGGCGTTATGCTGAGACTTCCACTCGTAAGGGTTCCAGAGCTCCGCTTAGACTGCACTATAAGTAAAAGCTGAGGGTAGTCAGGTCTCCTCTCGCTTAGAGAGTCGTTATGCTGAGACCGCCACTCTTAAGAGCCCCCCAACTAGGGTTGAGTGTTGTTAGGCTTCCTCTCACTAGAGAGTCGTCCTGCTGAAGCCTCCACTCTTCAGAGCTCCGTCTCTGGTGCCTCTGGCGCTGAGTGTAGCCTGGTCTCCTCTCAATTAGAGAGTCGTTATGCTGAGACCTCCATTCTGAGAGTTCCCCTACCTGGATCGAGTGTTAGGCTTCCTCTCGTTTAAGAGAGTCATTCTACTGAAGCCTCTGCTCTCCAGAGCTCCGCTTAGGCAGCACCATTAGTATGTAGTCTCCATTGTGAGCCTCGCTAGCTGTCTTTAGCGCTGAGTGTAGTCCGGTCTCCTTTCGCTTTAGAGAGTCGGTATGCTGAGACCTCCACTCTTAAGAGCCCCCCAACTAGGGTTGAGTGTTGTTAGGCTTCCTCTCGTTAGAGAGTCATCCTGCTGAGGCCTCCACTCTTCAGAGCTCCGTCTCTGGCAGTAATAGGAGAATGTAGGCTCTTTTTGAGCATCACTAACTGCCTGTGGCGTTGAGTGTAGCCAGGTTTCCTCTCAATTAGAGAGTCGCTATGCTGAGACCTCCACTCTTAAAGATTTCCCCTACCTGGATCGAGTGTTAGGCTTCCTCTCGTTTAAGAGAGTCATTCTACTGAAGCCTCTGCTCTCCAGAGCTCCGCTTAGGCAGCACCATTAGTATGTAGTCTCTATTGTGAGCCTCACTAGCTGTCTTTGGCGCTGAGTGTAGTCCGGTCTCCTCTCGCTTTAGAGAGTCGGTATGCTGAGACCTCCACTCTTAAGAGCCCCCCAACTAGGGTTGAGCGTTGTTAGGCTTCCTCTCGTTTAGAGAGTCGTCCTGCTGAGGCCTCCACTCTTCTGAGTTCCGTCTCTGGCAATAATAGGAGAATGTAGGCTCTTTTTGAGCATCACTAACTGCCTGTGGCATTGAGTGTAGCCAGGTCTCCTCTCAATTAGAGAGTCGTTATGCTGAGACCTCCACTCTTAAAGAGTTCCCCTACCTGGATTGAGTGTTAGGCTTCCTCTCATTTAAGAGAGTCATTCTACTGAAGCCTCTGCTCTCCAGAGCTCCGCTTAGGCAGCACCATTAGTATGTAGTCTCTATTGGGAACCTCGCTAGCTGTCTTTAGCGCTGAGTGTAGTCTGGTCTCCTCTCGCTTTAAAGGTTCGGTATGCTGAGACCTCCACTTCTATGAGCCCCCAAACTAGGGTTGATGCTAGGCTTCCTCTCGTTTAGAGAGTCATTCTGCTGAACCCTCCACTCTCTAGAGCTCCGCTTAGGCAGTACTATGCACAGGCTCTTTCTTGAGCCTCACTAACTGCCTCTGGCCTTGAGTGTAGCCAGGTCTCCTCTCAATTAGAGAGTCGTCATGCTGAGACCTCCACTCTTAAGAGTTCCCCTACCTGGATCGAGTGTTTCTCTCGTTTTAGAGAGTCATGCTGCCTAAGCCTTCACTCTCCAGAGCTCCGCTTAGGCAGTACTATGTGCATGCTCTTCCTGAGCCTCATTAGCTGTTCATAGCGTCGAGTGTAGAAGTCTCCTCTCAATCTAGAGAGTCGCTTTCTGAGACCTCCACTCCGAGAGCCATACTCTGGTGAGCTAGTCTATGATGGCGAGCTTTGAGCTTGCCTGAAGAGGGGTTTGACCCTAGTTTTGCTGGGCAGGGATGGTGTTCCTCGAGTCTGTGACTTAGGAATCCAGCTTTTGGACACTATTTCCCTCAGCATGGCGGCGTTGGCATAGCGTTCCCATAGCGCCCTCTAGAGGACGCAGTGTAGAAGTTCCCTTCGGAAGGGAACGTCTCAGGTTACGTATGTAACCATAGTTCCCTGAGAATAGGGAACGAGACACTGCGTCTCTTGGCCATGCTTCGGGCATTCCTGTCGGCGTCCCCTTTGAAAAAAGAGAATGACGTGTTCCACAGGCGCCCTTTTATGCCCGCAGATGCTCATTTGCTTACGTCATAGGCTTTCACCTGCCAATGTCAAGTTTCTTTCTTGAAAGTTGATTTTTCAAATTCTAAGAGTAAATCTTGCCCACATGAATGATGTTTCTTTCTCATGAAATAAAATGCTATTTGCAATGCAGATGACAGATTTTCATGTATTGGAGATTTATTTCGGCGCAAGTAATGGTAGAGCTTAAGTTACACACAATCACTAGTTTAGAGCTTCTATGAACACTAATTGCTGTGTTAGAGCAAAAAAAGAAGCAAATTAAGATATCTCAAGCCAATTTATGCTGAAAAGCTTCTTTCTGAGTGAGAGAGGGTTGGTTAATGCAAATTTGAGAGTAAAACTTGAGTACATGAAAAATTCTGCTTTCTCATGAAATTAAATGTTTTTTGCAATGCAGAAGATATATTTTCATGAGCTTTTTTGCAGAGCAAGTTATATTATAATTTCAATGAAAAGAATGATCAATTTAGAGCTTCTAAGAAAACTAATTATATGTTAATGCAAATAAGCATTTGGCCAAGGCTCAGATGCTGAAAAGCTTCTTTCTCAGTGAGAGGAAGTTGATTAAAGCAATTTTATGAGTTAAGGCTTAAGTACATGAAAGATGCTTATTTTTGACGAAATTAAATGTTATTTGCAATGCAGAACACAGATTTTCATGTGTTAGAGCTTTTTTTGCAGAAAATCATGTTAGAGCTTTAATGCACATAATCACTAATTTAGAGCTTTTAGGAACACTAATTGCTGTGTTAGTGCAAAAAAGCAAATTAAGAGATTTCAAGCCCATTTATGCTGAAAAGCTTCTTTCTCGATGAAAGAAAGTTGGTTAAAGCAATTCTAAGAGCAAAGCTCAAGTAAATTAAATGTTTTTTTCTCGTGAAATGAAATGAGCTTAATTGCACAAAATCACTTCTTTAGAGCTTCTAAGAACACCAATTCTGTGTTTAGTGCAACTAAGCGAATTATGAGAATGCGAGGCCACAGATGCTCAAAAGCTTCTTTCTCGGTGAGAAAAAGTTGCTAAATGCAATTTTAAGAGTAAAGCTCAACTACATGAAAAATGTTTCTTTCTAATGAAATTAAATATTTTTTGCAATGCAGAAGACAGATTTTCACGTGTTTGAGCTTTTTTGCAGAAAAAGTCATTTTAGAGCTTAATTGCACAAAATCACTTCTTTAGAGCTTCTAAGAACACCAATACTGTGTTTAGTGCAACTAAGCAAATGATGAGAATGCGAGAACACAGATGCTCAAAAGCTTCTTTCTCAGAAAGAAAAAGTTGCTAAATGCAATTTTAAGAGCAAAGCTCAAGTACATGAAAATTGTTTCTTTCTAATGAAATAACATGTTTTTTGCAATGCAGAAGACAGATTTTCATGAGTTTGAGCATTTTTGCAGAAAAAGTCATTTTAGATCTTAATTGCACAAAATCACTTCTTTAGAGCTTCTAAGAACACCAATACTGTGTTTAGTGCAACTAAGCAAATGATGAGAATGCGAGAACACAGATGCTCAAACGCTTCTTTCTCAGAAAGAAAAATTTGCTAAATGCAATTTTAAGAGCAAAGCTCAAGTACATGAAAATTGTTTCTTTCTAATGAAATAAAATGTTTTTTGCAATGCAGAAGACGGATTTTCACGTGTTTGAGCTTTTTTGCAGAAAAAGTCATTTTAGAGCTTAATTGCACAAAATCACTTCTTTAGAGCGCTTCTGAGAACACCAATTATGTGTTTAGTGCCACTAAGCAAATGATGAGAATGCGAGGTCACAGATGCTCAAAAGCTTCTTTCTCAGAGAGAAAAAGTTGCTAAATGCAATTTTAAGAGTAACGCTCAACTACATGAAAAATGTTTCTTTCTCATGAAATGAAATGTTTTTTGCAATGCAGAACACAGATTTTCATGTGTTAGAGCTTTTTTTGCAGAAAATCATGTTAGAGCTTTAATGCACATAATCACTAATTTAGAGCTTTTAGGAACACTAATTGCTGTGTTAGTGCAAAAAAGCAAATTAAGAGATTTCAAGCCCATTTATGCTGAAAAGCTTCTTTCTCGATGAAAGAAAGTTGGTTAAAGCAATTCTAAGAGCAAAGCTCAAGTAAATTAAATGTTTTTTTCTCGTGAAATGAAATGAGCTTAATTGCACAAAATCACTTCTTTAGAGCTTCTAAGAACACCAATTCTGTGTTTAGTGCAACTAAGCGAATTATGAGAATGCGAGGCCACAGATGCTCAAAAGCTTCTTTCTCGGTGAGAAAAAGTTGCTAAATGCAATTATAAGAGTAAAGCTCAACTACATGAAAAATGTTTCTTTCTAATGAAATTAAATATTTTTTGCAATGCAGAAGACAGATTTTCACGTGTTTGAGCATTTTTGCAGAAAAAGTCATTTTAGATCTTAATTGCACAAAATCACTTCTTTAGAGCTTCTAAGAACACCAATACTGTGTTTAGTGCAACTAAGCAAATGATGAGAATGCGAGAACACAGATGCTCAAAAGCTTCTTTCTCAGAAAGAAAAATTTGCTAAATGCAATTTTAAGAGCAAAGCTCAAGTACATGAAAATTGTTTCTTTCTAATGAAATAAAATGTTTTTTGCAATGCAGAAGACGGATTTTCACGTGTTTGAGCTTTTTTGCAGAAAAAGTCATTTTAGAGCTTAATTGCACAAAATCACTTCTTTAGAGCTTCTGAGAACACCAATTATGTGTTTAGTGCAACTAAGCAAATGATGAGAATGCGAGGCCACAGATGCTCAAAAGCTTCTTTCTCAGAGAGAAAAAGTTGCTAAATGCAATTTTAAGAGTAAAGCTCAACTACATGAAAAATGTTTCTTTCTCATGAAATGAAATGTTTTTTGCAATGCAGGAGACAGATTTTCACGTGTTTGAGCTTTTTTGCAGAAAAAGTCATTTTAGAGCTTAATTGCACAAAATCACTTCTTTAGAGCTTCTGAGAACACCAATTCTGTGTTTAGTAAAACTAAGCAAATGATGAGAATGCGAGAACACAGATGCTCAAAAGCTTCTTTCTCAGAGAGAAAAAGTTGCTAAATGCAATTTTAAGAGCAAAGCTCAAGTACATGAAAATTGTTTCTTTCTAATGAAATGAAATGTTTTTTGCAATGCAGAAGACAGATTTTCACGTGTTTGAGCTTTTTTGCAGAAAAAGTCATTTTAGAGCTTAATTGCACAAAATCACTTCTTTAGAGCTTCTGAGAACACCAAGTATGTGTTTAGTGCAACTAAGCAAATGATGAGAATGCGAGAACACAGATGCTCAAAAGCTTCTTTCTTAGAGAGAAAAAGTTGCTAAATGCAATTTTAAGAGCAAAGCTCAAGTACATGAAAATTGTTTCTTTCTAATGAAATGAAATGTTTTTTGCAATGCAGAAGACAGATTTTCACGTGTTTGAGCTTTTTTGCAGAAAAAGTCATTTTAGAGCTTAATTGCACAAAATCAGTTCTTTAGAGCTTCTGAGAACACCAATTATGTGTTTAGTGCAACTAAGCAAATGATGAGAATGCGAGGCCACAGATGCTCAAAAGCTTATTTCTCAGAGAGAAAAAGGTTCTAAATGCAATTTTAAGAGTAAAGCTCAACTACATGAAAATTGTTTATTTCTAATGAAAGGAAATGTTTTTTGCAATGCAGAAGACAGATTTTCACGTGTTTGAGCTTTTTTGCAGAAAAAGTCATTTTAGAGCTTAATTGCACAAAATCACTTCTTTAGAGCTTCTGAGAACACCAATTATGTGTTTAGTGCAACTAAGCAAATGATGAGAATGCGAGGCCAGAGATGCTCAAAAGCTTCTTTCTCAGAGAGAAAAAGTTGCTAAATGCAATTTTAAGAGCAAGGCTCAAGTACATAAAAATTGTTTCTTTCTAATGAAATTAAATGTTTTTATTAATGCAGAAGACAGATTTTCACGTGTTTGAGCTTTTTTGCAGAAAAAGTCATTTTAGAGCTTAATTGCACAAAATCACTTCACGAGTTCACACTTACTTAATAATGAACTGAGTAAACGGTATGCGTATTTGGCGTGCTGTCCGAGGAGAGGGCTCCGAGCTCGGTAGTAGTTCCCGAGCCCGGGGTACTCCCCTCGCCCAGGGAGAGGGGTCCGATCTCGGCATTTGGCCCGGACCCAAAAGCTCCCCCTACCCCCTGCTGGGGTGTAAACGGACTGGAAGTGTGGAGTTGGGGTGGTGGAGGGATTCTGGAAGACTAGAGATAATGGAGGTAAGGCTGCTTGATTATTTATAGGGGTTCTCTCTAGCGTTTATTGGGTAAGTGATGTGATCACTGATGATGAATTGGCTGTGTTAATTATCCGCGCGTGCTCCTCCCGAAACTTGTTTGTGAAACATCACTTCTTTGGAGCTTCTAAGAACACCAATTGTTGTGTTTAGTGCAACTAAGCAAACGATGAGAATGCGAGGCCTCAGATGCTCAAAAGCTTCTTTCTCAGAGAGAAAAAGTTGCTAAATGCAATTTTAAGAGCAAAGCTCAAGTACATGAAAATTGTTTCTTTCTAATGAAATGAAATGTTTTTTGCAATGCAGAAGACAGATTTTCACGTGTTTGAGCTTTTTTGCAGAAAAAGTCATTTTAGAGCTTAATTGCACAAAATCACTTCTTTGGAGCTTCTAAGAACACCAATTGTTGTGTTTAGTGCAACTAAGCAAATGATGAGAATGCGAGGCCTCAGATGCTCAAAAGCTTCTTTCTCAGAGAGAAAAAGTTGCTAAATGCAATTTTAAGAGCAAAGCTCAAGTACATGAAAATTGTTTCTTTGTAATGAAATGAAATGTTTTTTGCAATGCAGAAGACAGATTTTCATGAGTTTGAGCTTTTTTGCAGAAAAAGCCATTTTAGAGCTTAATTGCACAAAATCACTTCTTTAGAGCTTCTAAGAACACCAATTCTGTGTTTAGTGCAACTAAGCAAATGATGAGAATGTGAGGCCTCAGATGCTCAAAAGCTTCTTTCTCAGAGAGAAAAAGTTGCTAAATGCAATTTTAAGAGCAAAGCTCAAGTACATGAAAAATGTTTCTTTCTAATGAAATGAAATGATCTTTGCAATGCAGAAGACAGATTTTCATGAGTTTGAGCATTTTTGCAGAACAAGTCATTTTAGAGCTTAATTGCACAAAATCACTTCTTTAGAGCTTCTGAGAACACCAAGTATGTGTTTAGTGCAACTAAGCAAATGATGAGAATGCGAGAACACAGATGCTCAAAAGCTTCTTTCTCAGAGAGAAAAAGGTGCTAAATGCAATTTTAAGAGTAAAGCTCAACTACATGTAAAATGTTTCTTT
>QVTF01001007.1:0-37558 GCA_003573665.1 Oxygymnocypris stewartii
CTTTCAAAGAACAAGAGATACCCACAATGTACACTGTATGGATGGTCATTTATTGAAACTCAAATGTAAATATTCTGATATTGTGAGATACTGATTTTTGACTTTTATTAGCTGTAAGCTCTAATCATCAAAATTAAAACACAAAAACTTTTGAAGTGTTTTACTTTACATGTAATGAATCTAAAATATATGAATGTTTCCCTTTTTGAAATAAGTTACTAAAGAAAATGTAATTTTAAAAATTGAAAAGGTTTTTTGCAATATTCAAATGTTTTGAGATGCACCTGTACATGAGCATCAGTGGACCACAGTCATTAACCCACCTCTGTGTGTGTGTGTGTGTCTGTGTCTCTGTCTCTGTGTGTGTCTGTGTCTCTGTGTGTGTCTCTGTGTGTGTGTCTGTGTCTCTGTCTCTGTGTGTGTCTGTGTCTCTGTGTGTGTGTGGTGTGTGTGTCTGTGTGTGTGTGTGCACACGCATGTCTCTGTGTGTGTCTGCGTGTGTGTGTGTGTGTCTCTGTGTGTGTCTGTGTCTCTGTGTGTGTGTGTGTGTGTGTGTGTCTGTGTGTGTGTGCACGCGCATGTCTCTGTGTGTGTCTGCGTGTGTGTGTGTGTTTCTTGTGTGTGTGTAGATGTACAGCCAGCAGCCGGATCAGTACGAGGCTCCAGATAAGGACTTCATGATAGTCGCTCTGGATCTGCTCAGCGGTCTGGCCGAAGGTCTCGGGGGTCATGTGGACCAGCTGGTTGCCCGTAGCAACATCATGACCCTTCTGTTCCAGTGTATGCAGGTACACTGTGTGAGAGAGTTTAACTTTTTTTGTTATTATAATTAATCAAGTATTTACAATTTGAATATTATTATTTATTGATATGAATGATTTATTGTTGCATTCTGAACCCGGCTGATCTATTGATATAATGATTTATTGTTGCGTTCTGAACCCGGCTGATGTATTGATATAATGATTTATTGTTGCGTTCTGAACCAGGCTGATTTATTGATATGAGTGATTTATTGTTGCGTTCTGAACCCGGCTGATTTATTGATATGAATGCAGATTGAATGTGATACTCTCGTGTGTAGGACCCTATGCCGGAGGTGAGACAGAGCTCGTTTGCTCTGCTGGGGGATCTGACCAAGGCCTGTTTTCCACACGTCAAACCCTGCATCGGTAAGACCAGTCCATTTGACCTGCATGATACACCCTTAAACTTCATAATAATCTGTGTATGTGTGTTCAGCCGAGTTCATGCCGATCCTGGGGACGAATCTGAACCCGGAGTTCATCTCGGTGTGTAACAACGCAACCTGGGCCATCGGAGAGATCTGCATGCAGATGGGTGAGGATCTTACATCAAGACAGATTAGGATTCAGAAGGATGTTTGTTAGACGTCATTAGCCTTTTTCACAAAAATCACGTCAGTGCAGGTTAAAGTTAGTTCCATTACAGCTCTGCACCTATTATATTAATATGCCCTTTTCTTACCTTTTCTGTTTTGGTCCAAGTTTTTGTTGTATAATATAACATGTTACTCGTTTGTAACTTATATGGGAACTAGCTGGATGGTTTCTGTTCTCCGTCTCTTTTTTAAATAGTCTTTGATATATATCCGGTACATATAAACACAATATTATCTCCGTTTACTCAGTCATTTCCCTCGAATCACCACATCGTGATAAATTACATCAAAATGGACAACTTCTATGTCCAGATGCACATTTAATACATTAAACAAGTCCGGGTGAAGCATATTAAACTCAACATAATCTGATACAATAGTGATGAATCCGAGCCTTGTGTAATATGTATTTCCCACGGCACAATGTACATCTAAGGCATCACATTAATAATGCAAAGGAGAGCAAGTAGAAAATACAACATTACTTTAATAATAATAATAATGTGAAAACAATTCACGTGGAGAGTTATAATGCACAGCCAGCACCAAATGCACAGAACGGCAAAGCTAACTGAATTATAACTGCCGGAAATATACCCTGCAAGCGCCAATCTGGAAGTGTGAAAAAGGCTAATTGTAGTGAATTGAGTTGCTGATTGTTATTGGTCACGTGACGTCACTGACCTGACGGTGTTGTCCTAGGTGTGGAGATGCAGCCGTATGTGTCTCTGGTTCTTCCTCATCTGGTGGAGATCATTAACAGACCCAACACTCCCAAAACCCTGCTGGAGAACACGGGTGCGCCCTCTGACCGTACATGACCATTTACCTTTCACACAGATAAACGAGCAAACCTTAACTCCTCCCACTTCTCCTTACAGCCATCACGATTGGCCGCCTGGGTTACGTCTGTCCACAGGAAGTGGCTCCCATGTTGGCAACAGTTCATCAGACCCTGGTGAGTCGAAACATCTCGAGATATCAAATCAGCTTATTATAATGATTTCTGAAGATCATGTGACACTGAAGATGCTGATTTGATCACGGGAATAAATTACATTTGACTATATATTCAAATAGAATCAGTTATTTAAATTGTAATAATAGTTCACATTATTACAGAATTTTCATCGAATAAATGTAGCCTTGATGAGCAGAAGAGACTTATTTTGACACCAAACTTTTGCCAATAGTTTTCTGAATTAAGAATTTGTAATGTGTCCATTGTCAGCTAATATTTAACCCTTTAAAATCCGGCGGGACACCAAGTAGTGACGGGGTAAAGTCGTCAGACCACAAAAACTCAAAAAACTAAAAGTTGACCATGTCATATATCCACGGAAAGCTGAGATTCTTGTGATTTCAAGATCATTTTAAGATACAATAAACACAGCAAGTACAATCAGTGTCTTTATCAGACCACTTCTTGTTGAAATAATGCAGACATGCATGATAGTACAGACATACATAGGAATAAACACAGTAGGGATGCAATATAACACCAATATAAGAAAAAAAACACTAAGTAAATAATGTACTATGTATAGAAATATAGGAAAAAAAATATTTAGATGATAAATTATAAACATATGTGTATTTTAAAAGTGTACACATTTTGGATTCTATAAATAAATGTCACTATAATGTGTTTATGCTTCAGTTACTATGTGTCAGTAATTATTGACAGTGAATCTGGATGAGAAATTGAATAGCTCTAAGTGTAACCTTTCATTAGAGCCCAAAATGATGACTGTACATTAAAGCATTCAATAATTACAGCATTGTATGTGTCGCTGTTACAAAGCGTCGTTTGGAGTCTCCTAAGTGTAACTTTTCTTGGAAGCATCTAGACATAAAATTAGATAAACGTGTGTAAAACACTAATTTTCTAATATATTGTTTATCAAATGATAAATTTGGCTTGGTAAGGCTTCATTCTGTGATCCCAATGTATTTCCAGCTCATACCTCCCAGCTATAGTCAGTGTATTCAATAACTCAATATCAGTAAGACTTACAGTGATTCTGTTGAGAAACAAACCTCAGAGTGTCACCTTTCAAAGGAGACCAACACCATGCATATCATCCAAATGGCCCAAGAACAGCATGCAATGTACTTTGGGGATGCCTTTTTTAGCCGTTTTAGGCTAATTTTACAGGAATCGTAAAGGGTTAATATTTTTTTTGCACAGGTGCACATCGTTACGAAACATCAGAGATAATGAGGAAAAGGACTCGGCCTTCAGGGGCATCTGCGTGATGATTGGTGTGAATCCTGGCGGTGTGGTCCAGGTCAGTTCTGACTCGGTTGTGATTGACCATGATGTTACTCTTTCCTCCATCGCTCATTCTCTCCTCCACCCGTCTCTCGCTCAGGATTTCATCTTCTTCTGTGATGCGGTTGGCCTCCTGGGTCACCCCTAAAGACGACCTGAGGGACATGTTCTACAAGGTTAGATGAGTGAACATCATGTATAGCGGAGAGGTTTTGAAGATCCGTGTTGATGAATGAGATCGTGTGTCTCTGTGTAGATCCTGCATGGTTTTAAGGACCAGGTCGGTGAGGAGAACTGGCAGCAGTTCTCAGAGCAGTTCCCGCCCATCCTGAAGGAACGCCTCTCTGCATGCTATGGCGTGTAGCCCCGCCCCCTGCTTCACACACAGCACGTGCTGTCAGGTTAGTGACCACTGCTGATGTTATTATGTGCTGGGACAAAGAATCACTGTCCTAGGGTGTGTTTTTGTTGCTGGTAGGGGTTTCTACTCAACTGGCGGTATATGCCAGATAATTTAAGCCCAGCTGCTGCACTTCTCTTGACATCACACCACTAATCGTTTGCAAAATGTTTAAAGGGATAGTTCACCCAAAAATGAATGTGTTTGTTCTGCTGAACAACACAAAGGGAAACAGAGCAGTTCTGGGGCACTGTTGACTATCATAGTATTTATTTTCCTACTATATATTTATATTTATGCATTTAGCAGGGGCTTTTATCCATTCATGCTATACATATTTTTTGTCAGTATGTGTGTTCCCTGGGAATCGAACCCACAACCTTTTGCGCTGCTAACGCAATGCTCTACCAGTGAGCCACAGGAACACTATGGAAGTCAATGGTGCCCAAAACAGCCGGCTTACAACTCTCTTCAGAATATCTTCCTTTGTGTTCAGAACAAACACATTGATACAGGTTTGGAAATACTTGAGGGAGAGGGAAATGATGAGAGAAATTTAATTTTTGGGTGAACTGTCCCTTTAACACTGATCAATATACATGAGATACTTTTTTTATATATATATAGCTAAATGCCTGAGACATCTTTAAATCTTTTTTTGACAATTATTCCTGGCAACAAAATATTAACAAATTAATATTAATGTAAAAATATAAAAAACACTATGCATGCCATATTTACGTATCTAAATAGTTTCAATCTAATTGCCCAAAATAATTATATTTAAGTTTCATATTGTTTTGAGCTTAGTTACGTTTAATGCATTTTTTTTTTTTATTAACAGTGTTTGCATGTAACGTTTAGTAAATTCAGCATACGATGCATCTTTTAGTTTTTTTAAGAACCAAATGGTTATTAATAAAAATTAATAGTTAAAAAAACAGTTAAAAACCAATAATATTTTTAGTTATCAGTCGGTTATCATTACATCATTATCAGACGCTGATATATCACTTAATATTGCATCTAAACTAGAATATAATAATGTCTAAGTTTTATTACTGCTGAAAACTAATTAATTAATACGGGTCAAACAGATTACGGTTCTGTCGCATAATTGACCATTGATGCATTATTTTGCTCACGGTCACTTGAGCGATATCAAAGCACTTAAGACACTTAATAACTTCAAATTAATTGTAAAAAAGAAAAAATTATTGTTCCAGCAGCAGATTACTGGTCTGTCGCATTAGTTGTCTTTATTTGCCAGTCAATTATGGAGTATTAAAGAACTTATAAAAGATTAGGTATGCAAGTATTTGTTAAAAAAAGAGTCAAATTGATAGCACATGAAATATGGGTAACAATAATGTTATTGATCAGACAGATTACAGGTCTGCTTATGTTTCCCACAGCCACTAAGTGATATCGAAGAATTTATCAAATATTATAAGTTGTAAAAAAAAAAAAAAAAATTGTCAATCCCAAAATTGCTCTTTTTTTGTCTCTCTTTGTTTTCTTTCAGATGAACCTTTAGGAGGGGAACTCATCCATCGTGTATTGCACTGCCCTGATCGTGGGGGAGAGGGACGCGATTGGCCGCTCCGCCTGACGGACCGATCCCACGCCCGTTGTGTGTCCATGAGGGTGGGTGGGTGGGTGGGAGGGGGGAGGGGACTCCTCTAGTTAACTGCAGAATGCACCCAATCACGGGGATTAAACCTAAACACGTAGGGGAAGACGAGAGGATAGCGAGAGATAAACAATCTTAAGAGAGCGGGGAGGGAGGTCGTAGGTTAAACGGGAGGGAGGTATTAGACAGTTATCTGTGAATAATCGCTAAAAAGAGTAAGATTAGGGAGGGAAGCTAGCTAGACAGCGACTTTTTAAATCTCAAGTTAATCCCAGGCATACGAATCAAACGCATTCACACGCAGAGAAAACACTTGCACGTAAAGTTTGCAATAACTACGAGTGGCCTGCGTGCCGTAGCACTAGCATAATCAGACTTTAACACTGAGACTATCTAGGAAAGACTAGCATCGTTTTTCTTTTTTTAATAATTGTATATGATGAAACAAGCTTAAAAAAAGATGGTTAACGCGCATTTGTGTTTTTGATCGTTAGTAAGGGAGCATCTATGAATTCAGTTTTCATCATCATCCGCTTTGTCGTCGTCGTTCTGTCCGATTGTCGTCACGATTCTCTGCTTGTGTCTCGTTTATTTTCCCACATTTCTTCTCTCTTTTGTTTGCGTAGTTGGCTTGTAGTTTTTCTCCTGGGCTTGGTCAGTGTTCGCCGTTTAAACTCATCGTAGTTTACAGATTTCAATCACACCGTAGTTTAATCTTGTCGTGATTCGAGAGATTCGGTCTCGTTGCGAAAGGAGCTGGAACGGAAACTCCACCGTATAACGATCATGACTTGCGTTATGTATGTGTTCGGTTGGTGTGTGTGTGTGTGTTTTGTGTAACGTAGCTGTGTTGGGAGCTTTTAAGTGTGTTTTGTTAGTGTCATTGCCATGTATTTTTTACGTAATTCGCATTTCGTATATGTATTCTTGCGTTAATAGGTTGTTAATTGTTTTTAAGGTACCTTACACTTGACCTCCTGGACCCCTATTGACCTGTAAACTGTGACCAACGATGTGTGCGCGCGCTTGTGTGTGTGTGTGTGTGTATGAATGTATTTGTACCGATAATATTGATGCCATATTGATATTTAGTGATTTAATCAGCTTATCCAACGACTATATCAAATATAGTTTTACAACAATAAGGTTAATTTTTAAGGTTTGCTGCTATTGCTAATTTTTGTTTACTTTGAAAAATAGAATTCACAACATTTAAATTCTATCGGAGCATTGGTAATTTAATTTGGATTATCGCTTGTCATGCAATTTTTGTTTTGCTTTTTTTATGAATTTTTTTTTTGTAAGGAATTTGCTGGAATATTTACTGATAAAACTGTTGGATTCATCATGCGTCTTGTTTTTTCTTGTGACGATATTTGTTGTTGGACGATTAGAAATAAGAGCGAGCTGAAAGCAAAGACGGGACGTGACCGTTTGGAGACGGAGAACGATTGCTGCGTGTTGAAATCTGCACTGAGACTGAAAGATAAACAATCACACCGTTCTCTCTTTACCTTGCCAGGAAAAATAAAATGATTTTTTACCAAGCTGAAGAAGCCTTTGTGTGCTCTTGATTTGTTTTTTTATAAAAGTAATGTTTTCAAGGCAAACCTAAAAACAAGAAGTGTTGTGGCTTTCGAGCTCATCTGTATGGAAGCGCAGTGGTTCTCAAACCTGCCCAAGCACAGCATATTTTGTATGTCTCCCTCGTTAACACACCTGATTGAACTCATCAGCTCATTAGTGGAGTGCAAGACTGAAGTGGGGCCTATGAGAGAGACACCATGTCTGGTGCCTGGGGTCCCCGGACAGGTTTGAGAACCACTGTGCACCTAAACATTGACTAAAACTGAGCATTTCTCTTCCTAAAGAACACATTAAATCATCTGTTTATGTAAATGCACTATAGAATGAGAAAGTCCCACTCCTTGAATAAATGATTGCATTTTGATGCTTAATTAGACCCATGTTCTGTCCGTGTTATGGATTTTGATGGTAGCTGCTTGAATGATCATGGAGGCATAACAGCAAGAAATTATCAGTGGACATTTTTGGATGTCGTTTAGGGCTGTGCGATTTGGGGAAATATCTAATTGCTTAATTTTTTTTTGTATAGATATTGCGATTTTTAACTTTGCAGTCAAGCTTCAGCTCAATATTGTCAATAATGTGCAGCAGCACAGTATGAGTATCGTTACCCTGCAAAACAATAGTAAAACCATCACAGAAATTATTATAGCTTCCATAAAAACTATTACAAAATTCATTTTTGTTTTGGCCATTATTCCAATAGGAATTACTGTTGTTTTATTGGTTGCCATCTGCTAGATTACATCCCACCAATAGAATGCATCAAATACCAGTAGACACCATTATAGTTTACATTCAAACCAATACAATTTTGGGAGGGGTTCTACTGGGTTTTTTTTTTTTTCAGGGAAAATTGTAATGGTATTACTACTTTTACAGAATTACTGAATTTCACAGGAAAGATTTTTTTATCAAGAACTGTTTCTTTAGTCAATTATTAAAGTATTACGTGTTACACGGGCTGATTTATTCATTTTTAAGTATTTGGGATTTTAAGAACAAGTGGGAAATGTGCTGAATGTTTAATTTCATCCAAGTGAAAGGCGCGAGTTGACACCGGTTGCGCGCGTGCGTCAGGTCTCGTCCATATTGCCAAAGAGACTTGCGAAGCAGAACCGGGCGCGAGACCGTGAGACGGTTTCAACGGCAACAACATAAACAAACGTTACTGCGCGTGTTTGTGGCCCTAACTTAACTTTCGGTAGACATCCAAATAGAATCAATAACAACAGTCCCTCTGGAGTAGATAATTTTTTTATAACAAGCTAAATATGTTTGCTTCGTAAATCAGACGGACTGAGATGCAGCGATAACTACTTATTAAAAATGCAAATTCAGTCTCTGCCAGCAGGAGACGCATAAAAGCGGGAGAAATAACGTTACGTTAGAGGTTTGCGCCCGGTAACGGCTGTAAACTGAGGTTACAAACGCTGCTTTATCAGGCATATAACATGCCAGATGAAATTAAAATGATATTTTCTAAAGACAGTGTTCCTTCAGAAATACAGTGATAATAACACCTGCGCCTTGTTTTGATTGTTTATTCAACAAAGCCTTTTGGGAAAGTTTTGATATTGTGGCGGGTCGCCTCAAATAAATGTATGTATGTATGTGAAACACATCCCACAGCACAACAACCTGAGCCCAACTTCATTATTAATCACTTGAACTGTGTTTGTAGCCGGCGCCACTAACGGCCCGATATACAAACACAGACCGGAAGTTAGCTTCGATCCGGGCGCGTGCACACGATCAAACCGTCTATAAAAGAGCATTACGAGACGGGCTTCGTGTGTGCGGCAAGTGTAAACGGAGACGCGAATCGGTTTCGATTAACCGCACAGCCCTAATATCGTTTATCAGTTACAGGGAAATCAAAAACACCCATCAGAACAGGCTGGAGGTCTGTGCCAGGAAATTTGGGGTTTGATTTAAAAATCCCCAAGCCCCAGTGTTTCAGAAGATATGATTCAGCATTAAATAGGTCTGTGCTAATCCGAATCAAGTGCTTCTCTTGCCATGTGTTGTCCTGATGAATCTGGTTTGTGTGAGCGGTTTCACATTACAGCAGGAGGTTCCTGTAGATTTGAGGATGTACTTCAGTGTCTCTCTTTCTGTAAGAATGACAAGATCTTCACAGGACACCAGTCACTCAATCATGCGTATAATGTAAATCATTTACATTAGAAACTCACATTTATACATATAATCCAGAAGTGGATCTGAAGTCTAAAGGCTACAAAGTCATGCTGTTCACCGTGACTGTGTTTTAATTTTCTGATGACCCAGCTTTGTGTGTGTGTGTGTGTGTGTGTGTGTGTGTAACAGCTGCAACTGTCTCTCTACATAACCTCATATGCTACAAACCCACATACAGGAAACAGACAAGCGATGACAGGAAGTTGGGGTTTAACTCATCTGTGTATTTACTGTGCAATCACGCATGACTAACGAGATATTCAAGCAGTATGAGGAACTATACTGGATTCTCAGTGTGTGTGTGTTTAGATGTTTTCTCACTGAACGCATGTTTCTTTAACAGGTTTCCTAAGATTTAGGGTTAATCTTACAATCATACTAAAGCACATGTTGTCACAGACTGGTGGCCTTCTCAGAGTTGAGTGAGCTTTAAACCCAGAGTGTGTTTTGCAGTTGTACATGAGAAGAAGGTGAGATGTTAAAGTGTGTGTGGTGTGTGACTGTATAGGCATTATTAAAGAGAAACTAAACCAACTGAAAAGAGGAAGAAACACTGATCAGCGAGAGAAACACTAGAACACTCGGTTAACCTTTTTTAAAATGACTAGTTCACTTACCTTGTATTGACCTAATTTACCTTATATTTAATGTAAGTAATTGGCTGAACTCTCCAAGTGTTATTAGAGGAATTAAACATGTGACCCTGGACCACAAAACCAGTCATAAGGGTACATTCTTCGGTCATTTACACATCACCTGAATAAATAATCGTTCCATTGATGTATGGTTTGTTTACGATTGGATAATATACAAGATTGGCCGAGATACAACTATTTAAAAATCTGGAATCTGAGGGTGCAAAAAAAATCTAAATATAGAGAAAATCACCTTTAAAGTTGTCCAAATGATGTTCTTAGCAATGCATATTACTAATCAAAAATGAAGTTTTGATATATGTACAGTAGGGAATTTACCAAGCATCTTCATTGAACATGATCTTTACTTAATATCCTAATGATTTTTGGCATAAAAGAAAAATCTATAATTTTGACTCATACAATGGCTATTGCTACAAATACACCTGAGCACTTAAGACTGGTTTCGTGCTCCTGTGGCATGTTTAGTTTAGTACACTTTTAGCAAGGTTTAGGTAGTTTAATAAAGGGTTTAGTTTGATGAGCTGTGATGATAGCACGAGAAAGCTTTAAGGACTAAATGAAGAGCTTTGGAAAATTAATTAGAAGTGAATCGGTCAAGAGAGGGAATCGTCACTCAAAATTGATATGGGTGTATACTATTTCAAGTTATTAACAACAAAATTAACTGGATTATTTCTGTAATTATTAGTATGCATCATATAAATCTTGCTAGTATTAATCACTCACAATATTGACCTCACTTTACCGTTTTACTCCAACAAGGTCGATATAACATGACGATACAATAACCAGGGAACTGGATTCACATTGGTTGCAAATGGACCCTTAAAAATAAATAATTCAAGTTTATTTTGTTTAAAAATTGTATAAATGTATGAGGTGGCAAGCCACGGTATTGATACAAATGCTTAAATAATGTCTAAGTTAATACTTGTTCAAAACAATGACTTTAGTAGTTTCTACTATTTATTTTAATAAGTAAAGATTCTGAAAGTATTGAATGAGATCCAATAATAATTGAATATGTATTTACAGTAGTAACAACAAATTATATTTTATTATATGATATGATTAATATCATGTTTTTATTATAAATATGGTGATTATATATCTAACATGGACATGACACCCAACATAATATATACAATTTACTTGAATCTAACCATGTCAACAAATGGAAAAGTCAGCCATCTATTAATTATCATGTTAATTACTGTCTTAAGCCCCAACAGCAGAGCCGCTTTTTACCCCAATTACCATACGTTCACATATTCTTTCCTTATTTTAAAACTTTTGCTTTCATTATCTTAAACGTCGTGATTTGCAGTGTTGGGGAAAGTTATTTTTAAAAGTAATGCATTACAATATTGCGTTACTCCCTAATAAAGTAACTAATTACGTTACTTAGTTACTTTTTATGGAAAGTAATGCGTTACATTACTTTTGCGTTACTTTTTAAACATGAGCAGGGCTTGACTGTTTGTTTTTAATACAAGAAGTTATATTTATAGTGAATATAAAAGCCTTTCACACCAAAAACTGTAATAATAAACCTCAGGCTGAAGGACGAGTAAATCACGTCTGCACAGAAGAACGCAGGAGAAGAAGGTTCAACACTCTTCAGCAATAAAACACAATGAAGCACAATTGTTAGTTTATCTAAAGTCATTTTTTGTTTATTAGTATTATTGAACTGGATCATCAAAGGTCAGCAGCAAACACATCGGTTAATAAAATGAGATTAGATATATTTGTGTTGTTTAACATATTTAATTATTGCAGGTTTGCATCATATTCTGAGTTTGCATTTCACTGTTTTAATTCATTTTGATGAATACTGAATCTGTTTTTCTGAGTGTGATGAATCAATACACATTCATATTTAGTCTAGATTAGATCTACAGTAAGATCATGGTCACATGGCGCACTGTCAGTCAATAAATGGGGAAAAAGTAACTCAGATATGTTCTAGTAAATGAAAAAGTAATGCGTTACTTTACTAGTTACTAGAAAAAAGTAATATTATTATGTAACTCGCGTTACTTGTAATGCGTTACTCCCAACACTGGTGATTTATGAGTTTAAGTTTTGCTTGTCACAAAATATATGCATTAATTTGAGCGATTCTCATTTGTTATTTAAATCAACAACATTTAAAAAAACATAAAATATTAGATCAAGTAAGCACGGAATCAACGTTGCTCTGCTGCGCGCGATCGCGTCAAGGATCAGAGACGCACGCGCGTCTTGAAAAGCGGATGTTTTAAACATGTCACGCCACGTGTTTGCTTCATCTAGTGCTTTAGATTAAAATAACATTAAAGGCGCCTTTTACCCCGAGTTACGTTCAGCTCCGTTGTATCCTACCACAAATATATATTTTTTTGCATTCCCATTTGCTCAAACAGCAAAAGAAAACTTCTTGATAGTGTTTTTATGACTTGAATAAAAGGAAAACAAACAGAGAGACTGATAACAGCAGTCAGAAGAGAGAACAATAGACGCTGCGTAGAAACCTTTGATGCAAAGGGAATATAATACAAATAGTGTTATAAATGTAGCCTAAATGCATTGGAAAAAATAAAAACTTGAGGATTTATGATGCTGATGACCATTAAATCCATCACAGTCTTGTGAACTGCTTCTAAATGGAAGAGAACAGGTTTATAATAGGTGAGAAAAGACGAGGGGAAATAATCCCAAGATCCTCACTCTACTGAGACTATCAGAGGAAGCCGTGTCATTCATCTAAAACATAGATCTGTCTGCATATACAGCAGATCAAATATACTTCATAACTGCTCATTTCCCGCCATTCTCTCCTCTAGTGACGCACGTGCTCTGTGACCCTCAGAGAGACCGTCACGTTGCACCGTGTCTTTATGACAGCTTCTGTCTGAGATACTGTTTATTTCGGTGCATATGTTACACACCCCGCACAGAAGGTTGTGTTGACAGAAAAGAAAGTCCTGCAAAAACAGGAAGAATTGAGGAGACAGAAGGAAGCGTGTCTGTTTCTCATAAAATGCCGGGGCAAGCACAACACTGCTCCTCCGAGTCCTCCGCTTATTTTCAAAATAAAAGTCCCGATCTCACTCAACAATAGACAATGATTTTCACTTGACATTTACTTATTTTTTTCAGCTTCCCCTTACCTTTGACATCAAATATTTATAAAATGAAAATCTGTATATGGAAAATAAACTTTTTCTTCCAAAACCAAAATACCCAATATGAGTAGGGTGAGTGTGGCAAGAACCAGTTATACGAGCCATTCTATGAAATCTCCATCTTTCTGTCTTTACACAAATATGACGCTTGAAAAACACTCTAGGGATAAATTTTCTTATATAAAAAAATTAAACAATGTTATTTGATCAATTATGCTACTCCTTCTTGAGCCACCAATTGTGGTATTAATTGTTTTTTAATCGGTAACACGTTAGAATACTGTTTCATCATTAATGAATAACACAAGAACACACGAGCAACGCAATATTAGCACTCTATAACTAACAAGAAACTCGGATTAATTAATTAGTAAGTGATAGTGCTCAGTCGAATGTGGTAGTTCATTATTAGATAATCAGCAACTATTAATTTTTCATACCTTCATAAGAACTATACAGGTTCATATTTAATATGAAAATACATAATGTATAATTAATTCTAAGTGAAGTGAAGCCACTAGTATTACCAAATTCATCAGAGGGAACGACTAATTATTTGGATCAGTATTCTAAAGTGAAGATTGTGATAACTAATTACTGAAGTCATTGTAAACTTTTGAGGTTTTTAAATAATTAATTTTGATAGATTTGGTAACTCTTAAATCATTATTATTGGTTTACTGTGATCTTCACTTTAGAATACTGACCCAAATAATTAGTAATTACCTCTGATGAATTTGGTAATACTCGAGTCATTACCCTCCAAAACCTTACATACATTCAAAAGCTTATGACGTCAGTCAATATCAGGGAGTTATGATGCTTGTCACTTTATAAAGTAATTAGTTCCATTAGAAGAATCCAATCATTATTGAGTCATTATTAGTGGGTTACCATGATCCTCATAGAATGAATTATACATTATGAAGAGTTCACATTAATTATGAACCTGTATACTGTAGCTCTTAGTAGTTCTCCAGGATATATAATGTAGTTATTGATTAGCTAATAGTGAACTATCAGTTTCAACTGAGCGTTGTTACTCACTAAATCAATAATCAGAGTTTCTTGTGAGGTAATAGTACAATGTTAACAGTGCATTAGTCACGTGTTCCTGTGTAGTGATTCATTAACAAACGATCAGTATTATAAAGTGTTGCCTTTTAATAAATTATTATGAATTCCAAGCACCACAAAACTTATCGTCCCCACAGCCTAGAGCTTTACTTTGAGGACAAAAACAGGTTTTATGCCATTCAAAATACAATAATGTATTCATAACCGTGATGTAAATGACATGAAATAAACAAAATGCCAAATATTATAAAATGAAGTAGTGTTCCTGTTGTGTCACCGTTTGACAGAAATAGTTTATTTTGAAATGAAAATCACACTGATGACATCGCTTGACTTATTTTTCCATTTCCTGAAGATGTATGCCTGCAAAGTCCTCTTTCAGTTATCAGAAATCTGCTCATTTATCTCATGATTTCATATTAAGATTTTAGTTGAACTCACTAGTATGACCTGCTTTATTGTTATGGAATAGTAAACACTAGAATACAAATGCATTAAACTTAATTTAGTGAGTATACCGTGATTGACAACATGTGGTTTGATATCTTTTTTGTAAAATGCATTTTTTCATGAAATGTGTTACCTTCCTTATCAACACCAGTGAAGATCAGTTTATGTTATTTTACTAACTGCTTTCACTAATTGCCAAATGCATGCCCAATGTAACAATTTAGTCTCATGTACTTAATTAAAGCTGGAGAATAAGTGACTTTGGTCTAATGTATGTCACTGGTGTTACTGTGTTGTTTTTATGTCACATTAAGTCAAATGTATCACATAATTTGACATCCATTGAATTCTGCTTTAAAGGATTGCATCATTACTTGTTTATAACAGTTTTTTTCAAGTGTTTTCATTGCTGTAACAAATACATAGTTGCACAAATTAACTAGCATCATTCAATCACACTTTTAACAAACCTGATTAAAATAAATACAACATAATCTCCTTATGTGTTGCATTATTATTGTTTTTCTGTAACTCTGATTACATGTGCTGAAAAATCGAGAAATAATGTTTAATAAAAAAACTTTAATATTGCAAAAGTAGTAAGGTAAGACCAGTGACAAAAAGAGGGGGAGATAAACAAAATCATTAAGCTGTCATTTATGTGTGTTCATGAAATCAAAAGGTAATCTAATAATATGATTTTAGCAAAAATAAATACATTTTAAGACATCTTACCATACCATAAGTGTGCATTTTCTGGAGAATGACTCGTATAGATTAACAAAACTGACTTAAAACAACATAACCCAGATGTAAATATATTAGGGCTTTTCTGTAATCAGTTACATTGTTGTATTACTTTACGTTTCCTGAATACACAATTATGTCGTTAATTATTAATAGCTATATTTCTGTGTTAGTGTTTTTAAAGACATTGTTTTACACACAGAGACCGAGGTCAGAAACAGCCGAGGGTCACCGCTCGAACAGACTGGTTATTATCGATCTAGAATAAGATGATGATAACAGCCTGATGAATATCATCTATAAATGTGACCCTGGAGCACAAAACCAGTCTTATGTCATTTCTAGCAATAGCCAAAAAAAATACATTGTGTGGGTCAAAATGATCTATTTTTCTTTTATGTCAAAATCATTAGAATATTAAGTAAAGATCATGTTCCATAAAGATATTTTGTAGATTTCCTACCGTAAATATAGTGAAACTAAATTTTGTATTATTAATATGCATTGCTAAGAACTTAATTTGGACAACTTTAAAGATGATTTTCTCAATATTTAGATTTTTTTTGCACTCTCAGATTCCAGATGTTCAAATAATTGTATCTCAGCCAAATATTGTCTGATCATAAACCATACATCAATGGAAAGCTTATTTAATCAGCTTTCATTGGTTGTATAAATCTCAATTTCGAAAAATTGACACTTATGACTGGTTTTGTGGTCCAGGGTCACAAATGCTCAATATTCAAAATCATTTAGAAATGTTGAACCAGCATTTATGAGAACATGGCAAGAAAATAAATACATAAATATTTTTTCAGCCCAGAACATATTGAGGAGATCGTCCCTTTAAAAGCCGATATGCTAATTCTAGAGAGTCTGATTGGATGAAAACCTGTGTAGTGCGGGATGATGTCATCAATGTTTTTGTTGTATAGTTGAAGTGTAGCTATTTCTGCTAAGAGTAGCGTCGGCTACACTACCATAAAGATTAACTCAGATCCATCTGGCCACAGGTGTCCACTGTGTAAAGATCTCTGACTGAACCTTTTCTTCTCATCGTTCATTACAACCAACACAACTTACTGTGCATTTTCTCTAATGGTGCAAAATCATGTCTTCTTTCTTCAGGGGTTTGAACCTGCAACCTTTGGCTTCTCAGCTCAATGTTCAGTTTCCGTCTTTTGTTCACTTTAACGATTATCTTCAGTTTGTCTTTCCTTCTTACTGTTTCTGCCTTGCAGTGACGTTTTCTTACTCTCTTTTAAAACCCTTCCTTATGTTCTGGTTTGTGTAAACCACTGTTGCAATGTTTGAGAAAGAGTAGAAATGCGGGGGCAGTGAAGTGACTTCAAGAAGGGAACTTGTGTATTATTGGGTAAAATAAGCAACTGGATGAATGTGAAACACTTACTAGCAACAAAACGCACAAATTAAGCTCAGCTGAACTCATTATATGATGTCCATCAAGAACAAAGTCTGTCCAAAGCATACTTTCAGATCAGCCTGAATCCAAACTCAAAGTTTCCGGAGTTGGATCTGCTCCAGTCCATAGGGGGCGCTCTCTTGTTGGGCCGTGTGTGTCAGTGCTGTCTCTCTCTAGGACTGAGCTGAGCTTTCTGATGCGCAGGCTGCTCAGAAGTTGCTGAAGATTTGCTGTTTCTTACTCCAGTCCATAGGGGGCGCTCTCTTGTTGGTCCGTGTGTGTCAGTGCTGTCTCTCTCTAGGACTGAGCTCAGCTTTCCGATGCGCAGCTGCTCAGAAGTTGCTGAAGATTTGCTGTTTCTTACTCCAGTCCATAGGGGGCGCTCTCTTGTTGGGCCGTGTGTGTCAGTGCTGTCTCTCTCTAGGACTGAGCTCAGCTTTCCGATGCGCGGCTGCTCAGAAGTTGCTGAAGATTTGCTGTTTCTTGCTCCAGTCCATAGGGGGCGCTCTCTTGTTGGGCCGTGTGTGTCAGTGCTGTCTCTCTCTAGGACTGAGCTGAGCTTTCTGATGCGCAGCTGCTCAGAAGTTGCTGAAGATTTGCTGTTTCTTGCTCCAGTCCATAGGGGGCGCTCTCTTGTTGGGCCGTTTGGCTCGGGCTCTCTGCTTGGCCTCCGCCGCGGTCAGACTCAGATGCAGACCGCTCTCCGAGAACGGATCGAGCGGACGATCCTCAGATTGCTCATCTCGGTTTGGTTTAGGGGCGTCATCGCTGGAGTGATGGTCAGAATCTGTGAGCTATGAAAAAACAATTTATTTTGTTTCAATCTAAATATATTAATCAAAGTGTGCTATCAAATTAACGATCAATGCATTCAGGGTATAGTTTATGAGTTCATGCGTTCCTGGGAATTGACCCCATGACCTTGCTGTTGCCATATAGTACTGTTAATAATAATATAATAATAACAATAATGATAATGATGAAATAGTTAATTCATAATATATCAAATGCTCAAATTATCATTATTGTTACCAACAATGCTAATAATAATTTTTACGTTAATTAATAATATACCATATTAAAAATAACATATAATTATTTTTACTTTAAAATTTGAGTATTACCGTTATCAGCAACAATAATAATACCATCAGTAAATATCATAATACTATTAATATATTAGACACGGATGCCTTCAGGGGCAAAACGAAGAACCACCGGTGGTCTGACAATATTATTCTTATTTTCCAATAATTAATAAGATATAATTATCAAATTTTAATATAACCAATAACAAATATAAATCATTATTATAATTAAATAAAATTAAGACCATAATGCACAATTATTACTAATATTAGTATTATATATTTTGATTATTATAATACATCAACATATAATTTGTTACTAACAACATAATAATTATAAATAAATGATTATTGATATCAACACCAAGTGTAATAATAATAATAATTTAGATGAATATACAATATTTTATATGGTTGAAATATTATTAGTTACCGACAACACACACATTTTTATTATTATTTATTTAATAATACACCATATTAACATATGGTTGTTATTGTTACCAACAATAACAATAATTACTATGATTAAATTATTAATATATAAATACATGCTTATTATTATTAAGATCAACAACTTTATATATATATATATATATATATGAAGATTTAGCGTGCACACACCTTGCTGCTAGTGTCAAAGCTGCTGATTTCAGCGCTCGTCTCTGATACAGTGGATCGAGAGGAGGAGCTTCTGTGACTGTCGTGTCTTGGGGAGCCGTTGCTGATTGGTGGGTCGGTCAGTGTGATGTTGATGATTGGTGGAGAGATCTTGGAGGCGTCTGGGATCGGTGAAGAAGAAGACACAGGGCTGTGTGCGGTTGGATATGTCGTTCCAGGACTCTCTATGATCGGCCCGTCCACACAGTCCTCTGTTGGTAAGATAATTACTGACACGTCGCCTAGTTATGAATTATGAAGTGCACTGAACGATACTAATGTTTGCATAAAGCATCAGCCGTGTTTTGCATGAACTAGTGAACACAGTCAGGCGAGGGGAAGTAAATACCAAGCATTTAAATATAATCTTTCCCATTTGGTTTCCTTCTGTGGACTTTCCCAGAACACATATGGAAGAATTCTATTCATTTACTGTCCATGCAAAAACACGCACTGTACCTTTAAGATGAATGGATGTGGGCACGATGCCCAGTCGGTTGAAGAGCTCGTCTGTGTCGGGATCCACCACCAGCAGACGTGTGACTGTGCCGCCCGCTTTGACCAGCGCCACCACCTCCGCGTGACGCAGACCCTCGATGCTCGTGTCGTTCACCTGCACACACGACAGAGAGAGAGAGCTGAGTATGACTGAATACTAGCTAACGCACTCCTTCTGTACTATATACATCACAAGAGTGAGATTCAGCCCTTAATTGAACCCCAATGTATCCAACTCGAGCTACACCTAAACTAACAACGAGAGAGACTGAACATCACAACATACTCAACTATACTTTTATTTATTATTATATCATACACATATACAATTTTAATATCACTATGTAATAATATTATCATATTTAATTATATTACATATAATACATTTTCACTATGACATAATATATAATAATAATATACTTAAATACACTCTTTATTTAAAGTTTTTTTTCTTGTTTTATATGATTAAAATGTTTATTTATTATATAATAAATGCAATATTCTTTTTATATTACATAGTAATATAATATTTGTACTATATTATATTATTACATTATAATATACTAGATAAAATATTATTTTTATATTACATAAAAATATATAATTTAATTCTAATTAAATAAAAAAATCATATAATTTAATATTAAATAAAACCATAATATAATAAACATAATAGAATTGTATCATAGTGAAATAAATTACTTATTATTAATTAAATTTATTTGATATATTATAATGTAAGAAATATAAAATAATATTGTATTACATTATAATATATTAATTAAATGATGTATATAATTTGTCTCATTACTTTAAAACAAAGAGATGGAAGAGAGCTTGGACAAATAGAACTCGATAGAACAGCATCATGTACACGTTTTATACTTAACTATATTATTTATTTATTACATTATTCATTATATTATTTTACATGGTAATAAATTATAATTTTGTTATACGGCACTATTTATTATAGTGTTGATTATATTCACATAATATACTGAATTGTATCATTTAATATATCTATTATAATGTAAAATTATATTTCTATAATGTTTGTCAATACTTTCAGGTGCAACACATAATAACTGTCGGTCAGTATTTGTCCAGCAGGTGGAGCGTGAGAGCTTCCTCTTCCTCTCTGTTTCTCCTGCTGTCTCTGTCTGATAATAGAGTTTGGTCTCCGGCTGTCTCTGTCTGATAATAGAGTTTGGTCTCCTGCGGTCTCTGTCTGATAATAGAGTTTGGTCTCCTGCGGTCTCTGTCTGATAATAGAGTTTGGTCTCCTGCGGTCTCTGTCTGATAATAGAGTTTGGTCTCCGGCTGTCTCTGTCTGATAATAGAGTTTGGTCTCCTGCGGTCTCTGTCTGATAATAGAGTTTGGTCTCCTGCGGTCTCTGTCTGATAATAGAGTTTGGTCTCCGGCTGTCTCTGTCTGATAATAGAGTTTGGTCTCCTGCGGTCTCTGTCTGATAATAGAGTTTGGTCTCCTGCGGTCTCTGTCTGATAATAGAGTTTGGTATCCTGCTGTCTCTGTTTGATAATAGAGTTTGGTCTCCTGCGGTCTCTGTCTGATAATAGAGTTTGGTCTCCTGCGGTCTCTGTCTGATAATAGAGTTTGGTCTCCTGCGGTCTCTGTCTGATAATAGAGTTTGGTCTCCGGCTGTCTCTGTCTGATAATAGAGTTTGGTCTCCGGCTGTCTCTGTCTGATAATAGAGTTTGGTCTCCTGCGGTCTCTATCTGATAATAGAGTTTGGTCTCCTGCGGTCTCTGTCTGATATAGAGTTTGGTCTCCGGCTGTCTCTGTCTGATAATAGAGTTTGGTCTCCGGCTGTCCTCTGTCTGATAATAGAGTTTGGTCTCCTGCGGTCTCTGTCTGATAATAGAGTTTGGTCTCCTGCGGTCTCTGTCTGATAATAGAGTTGGTCTCCTTGGTCTCTGTCTGATAATAGAGTTTGGTCTCCTGCGGTCTCTGTCTGATAATAGAGTTTGGTCTCCTGCGGTCTCTGTCTGATAATAGAGTTTGGTCTCCTGCGGTCTCTGTCTGATAATAGAGTTTGGTCTCCTGCGGTCTCTGTCTGATAATAGAGTTTGGTCTCCTGCGGTCTCTGTCTGATAATAGAGTTTGGTCTCCGGCTGTCTCTGTCTGATAATAGAGTTTGGTCTCCTGCGGTCTCTGTCTGATAATAGAGTTTGGTCTCCTGCGGTCTCTGTCTGATAATAGAGTTTGGTATCCTGCTGTCTCTGTCTGATAATAGAGTTTGGTCTCCTGCGGTCTCTGTCTGATAATAGAGTTTGGTCTCCTGCGGTCTCTGTCTGATAATAGAGTTTGGTCTCCGGCGGGTCTCTGTCTGATAATAGAGTTTGGTCTCCGGCAGTCTCTGTCTGATAATAGAGTTTGGTCTCCGGCTGTTTCTGTCTGATAATAGAGTTTGGTCTCCTGTGGTCTCTGTCTGATAATAGAGTTTGGTCTCCGGCTGTCTCTGTCTGATAATAGAGTTTGGTCTCCTGCGGTCTCTGTCTGATAATAGAGTTTGGTCTCCGGCTGTCTCTGTCTGATAATAGAGTTTGGTCTCCGGCTGTCTCTGTCTGATAATAGAGTTTGGTCAAACACAGAGACTGATGTCATGCATGTCGTTCATACAGCAGGAAGGTGTTCATATACCAAATAATAAAAGCTTTGTGAAAGACTTTCTAATAAACACGTGGTCAGTACACTTCTGAGGAGTCTTATTCATAAAGTGCCACATCTAAAATACATCTTGCATTTAGTGAGGTGCTGTTTTCCTCCTAATGTCACTTTGTACTGCAGATCTAAACCTTGAAATTAGATGTTTTTTAAAAATTGAATTAGATTTTGAATTTAGTTCTAAGAATAATAATAATTCAGTACTGAATAATAATGCACGGTTTGAGCTACAGGAAAGCACATAATGAAAATACAAATAATAAATACATTAATAATAATAATTTATCATTTTAATTAATTGATAATATACTATATTATTCAATTATTATTATTGTTGTTACATAACTTTTGGAGCTCAACCATCCCACAACATTTGTGATGTGATTTTCTTTAAAAATGTAAAAAATTTGTTTGAAAGTTGCTATTTGAGATGATGCTTCAAACTATAATTCATGAAGTTAATAATTGACTATAAATAAGTGTTTTGATAATGATATTCAAATGCATTCAGAGACAAGCTCTGCTGAGTGAATTAAACACTGTTTGTCAGTCATAATTACCGATCTGTCTGTGATAATTACTGAAAACGGCCGCAAATTAAATCCATTAGGACGGATTTGCAATCTGTGAGGATCACGGCATCACATACACACACACACGCACGCACGCACGCACACACACACAACACAACACAAACACACACACAGACACGCACACACACACACACTTGCACGCACACACACACAACACAGACATGCACACAGACACGCACACACAACACGCACACACACACACACACGCACGCACGCACACACACACAACACAAACACACACACACACAGACACGCACACACACTTGCACGCACACACACACAACACAGACATGCACACAGACACAGACACGCACAGACATGCACAGACACAGACACGCACACACACACACACACACCACACACACACACACACACCACACAACACACACACACACACACACACACACACACACACACACACAAGCAAGCGGTCTCTCTGCTCTAAAACGGGTTCTTCTCCTCTCGAAGCAGCGCTTCTCTTCATTAGTGTAATCTGCGTCTCTCCAGAAGCTGAATCTAATCTGATCCTGCTAATCTGGGCTAATGGAGGCTGCAGTAATCCCGTGCATCACCTCAATGAGCCGGTCTCTGGGCTTCAGGCCGGCGCGCTCCGCCGGAGAGTCGGGGTCCACCGAGCGGATGAACTGACCCACGCGTGACTTCTTGCAGTGCAGGTTGAAGCCGTAGCCCTCCTCGCCGATGGTGATGCGACACAAGCGCGGACGCAGGTCCTTCGTCACATCCTCCTCCAACGCCGTCTCCTCCTGGAGAGAGAAATTAACAGCAATTACCTCCAGAATAAGTTTTTAGGACAACAAACCAGGAAAACTGACTGTTTTAGCCGATCTAAGAGATAGCTCACCCCCCAAAAAATATACTGTCATCATTTACTCATCCTCAAACTTGTATGAGTTGTTGGTGACCGAACAGTTGACGGTAGCCATTGACTTCCATGGTATTTTTCCATACTATGGAAGTCAATGGCTACCATCAGCTGTTTGGTTCCAGAGTTAGATAAACCAGAGGAATACAGTGAAAGTGATTTGTTCAACATACGGTGTATAGTCTATATTCTGTATTTTTATATGTGAAATAATCCGTATTCATATTATAAGATGGATGGAAATTCTCATCAAACAGAGACAGTTTTGGACAGTTTTCAGTTCTTGAAACAAAGACACGTTTCTTAAAACTTTTAACACATTTCACCTGTTTGCACACATGCTCCAATTTACTCAGAGTTTTCTGCAAAACTCTACACAAACACGGCATCATTTTGCACAGATTTAACCATGTTCTCATTCAGAAAACCCAAACACAATATAACTACCTCAAGAATCACTAACTGAACACAAATAGCACACAGTCATCCTTGAGTGAACATTCAGTAGCACAACTGAAGACACACAGGTCAGGATCTCAGGATGATATGAACAGGAGCACAGGTGGTTATGTGTTTTGGAAAATGAATCCTGATAGTAGGAGACAAAGAGGAATAGGAGGAGGAATACAAACGAAGGGGATGAGGTCAAGGAATGAGGCATGAGGAAAGCTGCCTGCAGGCTCATCTACTAACATCACACGTGCAGTACACAGCAGCAGTGTTTCAGATGAGAGGGACTTGTACTGGTAAATACTGTACCACACACCCTCAGACTCAAACTGTTGGAAAATGATTTATAGCCAAGTACTTCATCTTGTAATGCATCTACTTCTTTCTACATCTACTAGTATACATCTACTTCATCTTGTATTCATCTACTTCTTTCTACATCTACTAGTATACATCTACTTCACTTCTTGTATTCATCTACTTCTTTCTACTCTCTAGTATACATCTACTTCATTCTACTCCATCTTGTATTCATCTACTTCTTTCTACATCTACCAGTATACATCTTACTTCATCTTGTATTCATCTACTTCTTTCTACATCTACTAAGTATAGCAATCTACTGCATTCTACTCATTCTACTTCATCTCGTTTCCATCTACCTTCTTCTACATCTACTAGTATACAATCTACTTACATTCTACTTCCTACTCCATCTTGTATTCATCTAATTCTTTCTACATCTACCAGTATACATCTACTTCATCTTGTATTCATCTACTTCTTTCTACATCTACCAGTATACATCTACTTCATCTTGTATTCATCTACTTCTTTCTACATCTACCAGTATACATCTACTTCATCTTGTATTCATCTACTTCTTTCTACATCTACTAGTATATGTAACACCCCCTCCCGGGTCCGCACCGTCCCAACTCGTATCTAGTGCCGAGCGGGTCTCGAACCCGGGATTCCCACGCAGGAGGCGGGCACTCTAACAAGTAACGCCCAAGGCTACAGCCTCTAGCGTCAGTTACTAGAGCGCCTCTATTTGAGGTCAGGGGAGTGAGGTTTACATTGACACCACGGGCATACACATCCGTTACATATACATCTACTTCATTCTACTCCATCTTGTATTCATCTACTTCTTTCTACATCTACTAGTATACATCTACTTCATTCTACTCCATCTTGTATTCATCTACTTCTTTCTACATCTACTAGTATACATCTACTTCATTCATTCTACTTCATCTTGTATTCATCTACTTCTTTCTACATCTACTAGTATACATCTACTTCATTCTACTCCATCTTGTATTCATCTACTTCTTTCTACATCTACTAGTATACATCTACTTCATTCTACTCCATCATCTTGTATTCATCTACTTCTTTCTACATCTACTAGTATACATCTACTTCATTCTACTTCATCTTGTATTCATCTACTTCTTTCTACATCTACTAGTATACATCTCTTCATTCTTCATTCTACTTCATCTTGTATTCATCTACTTCTTTCTCTACATCTACTAGTATACATCTACTTCATTCTACTTTCATCTTGTATTCATCTACTTCTTTCTACTACATCTACTAGTATACATCTACTTCATCTTGTCGTCATCTACTTCTTTCTACATCTACCAGTATACATCTACTTAATCTTGTATTCATCTACTTCTTTCTACATCTACTAGTATACATCTACTTCATCCTACATCTACTAGTATACATCTACTTCATCTTGTCTTCATCTACATGTATCTGTGCAGAACTGAGAGTCGACTGTCTAGAGGAGGAAACATCTTTCATCAGAAGAATAAGAAACTGATATATTATAACACATAAGGAGATTACAAATATCAGAGGATGGCAGAAGATGCAGCGTTAATGTATTTACTGCTGTACAGTAACTGACAGAATATTTTACTGTGTGTATCCTGTTGTTTGATCTTGAACGTTTCTCTTCTAGTGCTATTCATCTACTGTAAGATCACTTTAGATACACTTTTCTTAAATGTCATTGGTGAATTGTACTGTATCTATTTATGCTGCAGACTGTAAGAGTCATTGACTAGCAAGACGTCTCCTGTTTCTCAGCAGCAGGTTGTGTGTATGTGTTCTCTAGACAGGAACATAGTTTGTGTATTTGACAGGTTTGTTGGCCAAAGATTCGACTCTGACAGAAGTGTTTTTGACTTGACCTGGATGTTTGAAGTTTGCACAAGTTGCTGTGTAGTTTTGAGTTGTGAGAAAATGGTGAATTGTTTCATGAATTGTGCTTTAGCAATCAAGAAAAAGTAATATTTTAATGTATTTATTTTTTGCTTGCATAAAAACTGCAATTGATCATTTTAAATGTTGGCCAGAGGATCTGCTTGCTATCTAAGTGACCGTTCCTGGCCAGAATAAGATGCATTAGAGGTCAGACTTTATGCAAATGAGCCAAAGGTCCATATGCACTAGTATTCATTAAGAAACGAATAGTGACAATCAACATATTTCATATTACAAGCATTACCAGTGCTACAGCCACTCAAGTACTAAGTTAATGCAATTATAAACACTCCGACTATCAAATACTTGCAGTTATTTTTATTCATTTTTACAAGTACAAAACATATATATAATATAAACATAATATATTCCTTATTTTATTAGAAAATATAATGATGAAATTGTCTTCCAATACATTTTATGCAATCATTTAGAGTCATTTATTTCATTAAATACACAGTTGCACTTATGTTTAAAATCAAGTTGACTAATTAATCTGCCTTCATACACGGCAAGGCACTCAAATTTGTTTTTTCTTATTTAATCAGAAATATCCTTGCAAAGGGGTGGAAAATTTCCATAAGTTTCCAAAAATATAATGGTAAGCTTCCAATATTTCTGGAAAGCTTCAGAAATTTTCCACCTGTTTGTATCTATAATCACACATTTTTTTTATAGTAAAACTGTCTTTTATTAAATGACTAAATCTGTATGCAATCTGGTAAGCTCATGTATCTCAATAGAATACACAACTGCGGTTATTGTTATGATTAGTTATGACAATTAATTTGCCTCCAGTAGTGCACACAAGAAGTCACTAACAAAAACTTGTGACAATTTGATTTAATTATAAATATTATTTGGTATAACAGTATCCCATTACATTACAAATTTGTTATGTAATAATTTAGGCTCATTTATTTCACTAAAACATTCTGTGAATCGCTTAGACAGCTCCAGGAAAGCACCTCATGGAGGGCAGGTGTGTGTGTGTGTGTGTGTGTGTGTGTGTGTGTGTGTGCATCCCTCATGTTTACCACACGACATACTGTAATCTCGGCTATGGTTGATTTCACCAGCAGCAGAGTAAATCCAAATCTGATTGTCCTAAAATGTAGTATATTTGAGACTCAGAAATCCACACAATTATTAGTGATCATTTTTATAGCTTGGTGTTTTGTCTTGCATGCTAATAATTTAACTGCATGAACACACTGTGGTCACTGTGTGCGCGTGAAGTCACATTTAACCCAAAAAACCAATTGTGTTTTTATTAAAATGCATAAAAAACTATAATACATTTTTAACGATGTTGAGGTGTGGCATTCTCAGTGTTGCCACACGAGGACACATAAAACAGCCGTTTTCTCATTCAGCTCAATTAGTGCTTTACTAATAACATATCTGCTTTAATGACAGACATTTGAAAGTTGAGTACGTATGTTTGTTGCCACCAGCAAAAGAAACACTGCATTCTCGCAGTATCTTAATCAGGCGTTCATGTCCTGCATTTGTGCAACGTTTCTGGCCAAAGACAAAGGAACAAACCATCCTGTCTGTTATCATGCGCCGTATGATACGATATACACAGGACCCTGGGCCATGCCAGCATGTGTGCGTGACCATCGGCTCATTTCCTTCAAGAAGTGAAACACGCCCAGCACGAACAAGGGACATTCTGTGAGACACCATGTCACTTCCTGTTCCAAGACAATACAAGGGTGGTGTCTGTTTGTGTCCCATGGGTTAGAGTGAACTGAAGAACCTCGCCTTACACACACATGTGCTGAGACGCCGCTTGATCTGATCCTACACAACACACACACAACACACACTCTGGGAAATACCCAGAAATCAGACACCCAGGACCAGAGTGTGGGAACACAAAGCAGGTAAATGAGAATCAAGGTCACAGAGAGAGGGAGAGAGAAGATGAGGACAACAAATGAAAGAAGAGAGACAGAGAGAGATTCACTTAAAGGGGTCAGATCTAGCAATCGATGTTACCTTTGGTCCACCTGCACTGCAAAAAGTGCGTTAAGAGCCATTTTTACCTCCTTTTCATGTTAACGAAGCACATATTTTACTGTATATAGTGTAAGTTGCACGAAAAACACTCATAATTAATTCTAATAAACAAGGTGATTTTGTTACTGTACCTTTAAGACCTCCATATAAACGTAACCTACTATATACTCAAGTTTGGGGTCAGTAAGTTTTTTTTATGAATAATAATAATAATAAAATAAGAAATAGATACTTTTATTCAGAAAAGATGCATTACATTGATCAAATAAAATTTAAATAATGCAAGAATGCATTAAATTGAAAGACATTTATAATGTTATTAAAGGTTTCTAATAAATGCTGTTCTTTTTAACTTTAAAGTAATTTAAGAATGGTTTACACAAAAATATGAAACAGCACAGCTGTTTTCAACATTGATAATAAAATTATATTTTTATTGAACATCAAATTAGTATATTAAAATGATTTCATAAGGAACATGTGACAATGAAGACTGGAGGAATGATGCTGAAAATACAGCTTTACATCGCAGGAGTAAACTACATTTTAAAATACATTCAAACAGAAAACAGTTATTCTAAATTGTAATGATATTTCACATTATTACTGTAATTTTGATTAAATAAATGCAGCCTTGTTGTTTTGAGAACATCAAATCTTATCGATTTTGTAACGGTAGTATACTGAAGTACTGTACCTTTAAGACAGACCCCTGTTATGATTGGCTGACCTCTTCACATGGGAAATAACAACATACTTACACTACATCTCTAAACTCATGGATACGTGAAAGCATTTTTTTAATGTCTATACATTTATAGTGTACTGTACATATCAGTGTCTATTCAAACGAACTGCATTTTCAAATACAAATACATACATTCTTCAAAATAAGGCCATAAATACCATAGAAGAACCATTTTTGGTTCCACAAAGAACCTTCTCTTTCTTACCCTTTTATAATGTGAAGAATATAAGTTAAAGGTTCTTTATGGAACCATTTGGATAAAATAGGTTCTTCTATGACATCGTGAAGCACCTTTATTTTTACTTTATTCCTACACTCTTAAAAATAAAGGATCTTTATTGGCATCGATGGTTCTATGAAGAACCTTGAACATCCATGGAAACTTTCAAATGCAGAAAAAGTTATTTATAGTCAAAAAAGTTGTTTTTTTAAATGTTCTTCAAAATGTTCTTTTAGGAGCTGTTCACTGAAAGGTTCTGTGGGGAACCAAATGGTTCTTCTATAATGCCCGATTGGATCCTTTATTTTAAGAGTGTAATTGGATTGTAAATGAGAGACTTGAGACTTGAATGAGATCCGCAGCACATGATAATCTCATCACGAAGCCTCTGCTGCATAACCTCACCTGTGTGCCGGTCTGTGATCCGCCGAGGTCAGTGCTGAGCTCACACACGGGTTCTGGCTCCACAGTGAGTTTGTTGAAGGGTTCGGTCTTGGGCGATGCCAGACGGGCATGAGCTCTGTAGAGCGGCGAGCCGTTCATCACTCCTCCAGAGCTGCTGGGACTCTAGCAGAAGACAGTAGACATTCAGCTGTGGTCGGTGCTTCTGTACTCTCACAGGTCCAGCGTGTGAATGTCAGGATTGTTTGTGTGGCGTTTGAGGAAGCTTTTGTTTGCCAAGAAACAACCTACTCATGATTTAAATGAGCAAAACCACAGTCAAACTAGCCTTCTGTTCGGCTTCTGTAGACGTTATCACTCTCTACACTGGAGCAATAATCAAAAAGATAAACTATAAAATCTAATTAAATCACAAGAGGTTGTCTGTTACATTGTTTTACCTCTAGCTATGGGTGTTTATAAAACTGATAAAATCACTGTATTATTATAGACCTCAAATGGCTTCTTGCTTTTATATAATGAAGACAGAAGCATTATGAAGAAAATAGACACATTCATTCAGTAATAATAATAAGAATCAACAATTCTTCCACCAAGTAGTTTAGTTCATTAGCAAGACTACATGGTTGCGAACGCAGCTCATCCAATCAGAATTAAGAGTCAGATTTATTGAAGCAGAATAAGACTTAAAGGTGCAGTGAGTGATTTCTGAGAAACGCTGTTTGAATGCCAAAACACACTTGTAGCCAATCACCAGTAAGGGGGGCGTGTCAAAACATGCTGGGGGAGGAGCCTGTTGCATAACATGTTTGTGAATTAGGGGGCGGAGCTATCAAGTTTGAAGTTGATTAAAATAAAAAAAAATGTGCACAGAAACAAGCTCCTCGTTGACTAAATAAAAATGAAATCGGATCAAAATATCAATCATGTTTAATATTCTTTGATTGAATTGAATCAAAGTGAAAAAATCATGAATTGTGTCGACTCTGACTTTAAGCAACTATGTGTTGACTCATCCAGACAGTAACTCAGGGTGAAAGTCATGTAGTGTTTTCCAGCCTTACACACGAGAGAACGGGAAACAAACACTTTTAGTTACTCTCTCCCACTGCAGCTAATAATAAAACAAACAATATCATGACTGCAAAGTGACCATCTCTGGATTATGTTGTTAACGGGACTCCTGCTGTGTGCTGATCCGGCAGCCGTCTGCTACCTGGGCAGGTGTCAACACACCTCACCGGGCCTGGACACATCCAGGTCTGTGAATCGCTTAGACAGCTCCAGGAAAGCACCTCATGGAGGGCAGGTGTGTGTGTGTGTGTGTGTGTGTGTGCGTGTTTATGTGGTTTATGAGGACACAAATTTGTATAATGACATGGGTATGACATAGGTATTACAAGGAGAAGGTGATTTATGAGGACATTTTCAGTGTCCCCATAATTCAAAATGCTTATAAATCATACAGAGAGAGTTTTTTTGGGGGAAAGTTGAAATGCACCGTCTCCTGTGAGGGCTAAGTTTAGGTGTAGGGTAGGTGTAGGGCAATAGCACATACAGTTTGTACAGTATAAAAACCATTACGCCTATGGAGAGTCCCCGTAAACCATAAAAACCAACATGTGTGTGTGTGTGTGTGTGTGCATCCCTCATGTTTTACCACACACATACTGTAATCTTGGATATGGTTGATTTCAACCATATCCAATTAAATCAAAAATCTGATTGTCCTAAAATGTAGTATTTTGAGACTCAGAAATCCACAGAATTATTAGTGATCATTTTTATAGCTTGAGTGTTTGTCTTGCATGCTAATAATTTACTGCATGAAACACACTGTGGTCACTGTGTGCGCGTGAAGTCACATTTAACCCGATTCATATGATATCCTTTGCATTGGTGTCATTTTAGTATCATTGGTGTATTCATTGTTATGGTAAATATGTGGTTAATTTGTAATTTAATAACCCTGCTTTGCATGGTTTTGGTTTCCAAAAAAGTCACATAACCTGTCCATGTTCACACGCCTAATTTGACTAGCTTCTATCAAGTGACACATTTCCATTATGTAGACTTCTGGAGCTTATTAAGCAGATCCAGAATAGTTTTCAAGAATAAACCTAACTTTAGCAAAACAGAGCACACTGAATTGAATTAATATAGTTATTAAATTAATGTAATTCACCAGTCTGAATACTTAGCTTTAATAGGCGGTCTTAGTTACCTAAAATTAAAATTCTCTGTTATTCAAAACCTGTATGAGCTTCTCTTTTTCTGTGAAGAAAAATGTTGGTAACAAAACAGTTGCTGGTAGCCATTGACTTTCATATGGTATAAAAATACAATGGAAGTCAATGGCTACCAGAAACGGCAACATTCCTTAAAAATCTTCTTTTGAGTTCAACAGAGGAAGAAAACATCATATAGGTTTGGAACAACATTATGAGAAACAGGGTGAGTAAATTATGACAGAATTGTCATTTTTGGGTGAACTGGCCCTTTAAATGAAATATTAACACAAAAATTCTGCTTTCAATTCTGAATCCATTAATGATCCTTAGTGCTTGTGAATTTTTTTTAAATAATTGACCACGATTTGATTTATAAACTTAAAAAAAAAAAAATTTGGTAACTTTTAGAAAATTATGAATAGCCATTTCTTATAATGCACTGTATGTTTGGTGTCACATGCAGGCAGATAAGCTAAAAAGAGGGGTTGTTATTTATTATGTTTGTTTTGCATCGTTTTAGCAGAAGAATGCAATCATTTAACAACCGTTAACACAATTAAAGTCATTAAAACTTGGATCTGGTATTTGTTTTAATGTAACTGTTTTGAATTCTTGATTCCCAGCCCTATTCTTCATGCAGTATGATCTAAATATAGCACACTGCTCCTCTCTGGACTGGATTTCCTCCTGGACTTCCTCTCATGAAGTCTCCAGTATGAGGGAAGTTCTTATACAGAGACAGTATGGCCACTATATGCCATGTTGTGTCATGTTTCCACCGATCCAGAAACCAACAGCACAGTCTGATGATGATGGGATGCTTCACATAGACAGGTGCAAGCACTCACGTGAGAGATCTTCTCACCTTATTAATGAAAATGCCCTCTGAGCTCTGTCTGCTGTAGGGAGGGGTGGCGGAGTCTCGCGGGGAGGCGCGGGGAGATGACGCCGCGGAGGAGCGAGAGGACAGAGAGCCCATCTCAATCGCCCTATCCTCCGTGCACGGCAGACTGTGAAACTTCAGGAACTCCTCGGTGACCCGGTCCACCACCAGCAGTCTGGTGCGGTGCTCCACCTCCATGATCCTCTGCACAACCTGAGAGACACACAGAACCTAACACTCACTAAAACATACCGAAAAGTACTATTACCATGTGATTTTGGAACATGGTATACATTTTGCAAACAAAAACAACGTTTATTGGAATTAAACATTTTTTTGGGGGAATGCAAAGTTTATTGGGGAACGCAAACCATATGCACACAAACACAACGTTTATTGGGGGAATGCAAAAATTTTGTGAACAAATTCAAATTCTGAACATAAAAGTTTTGCATGAAACCCAAGTTTATTTGGGGAACTTAAAACTTTTGCAAATGAACAAAAAGTTTATCGCATGAGATTTAAAGTTTTGCGCATGAATTAATAGTTTATCATATATGAATATATGAATAGTTTACGCAAATATTTTGGATGTGAACGAAAAGTTTATCAGGGGAATGCAACATTTTTGGACGTGAATTAAAGGTTTTTCAAGGGAACGCAAAAGCTGTGTACGTGAATGAAATGTTTATTGCAGAACTTTGTTTATTGTACACAAAGTTTGGGAAGAAAACACAAAATTTTGAGTTTAAGGGTGAATCCCATTTCTCTGTCTTACCCCTTCCCCTTCGTCTTACCCCTAGCCCTTGTCCCTCGAAACCGAGTGGTAAGCGCTAGGAGTGAAAACATACCCCTATGAAATGAGACGCCACTTGGTTACTGTTACGTCATCATACATCGTCGCTAGCTGCTGCTACGTCACCAGAGGCGACAAGTGTTGATCACAAACTTCCAAGATCGCGTCTGAAAGTGTGTGTATGTTGATTGCGTGGGTTTTAATGATGTTTTCTCTATTCAGAGAAATGCGGGACTTTTGTGCAAATCAGCAATGTAATGGTAGCGTAGAAAACTAGCGATTTTTTAAAACTTTTTAATTAAGAACTTGGTTGCAAATATATATGTACGTTACAGGACTGTGTAGAGCACAAAACAAGACAGCCGTAGTTCTTTTATTACTTATTTAAGCTGAAAATACCACTCTCTGGATGATCGGGCCGCCATTGTTGCCGGTTGCGCAGTGTGTTCTGGGTACCTCTTGGTTTCAAGTAAGCTTGTGAAAATGCTTGGTTTTAAGGGTTATCTACCCCTTCCCCTTAGCCCTACCCCTCGGTAAAAACGAGAATTGGGACAGCCCTTACTCTCATGTGAACGCGCAAAACTAAGGGGAAGGGGTAAGACAGAGAATCGGGATTCACCCTAAATGTAGAGTTTCTCTGGGAAACACAAATGTCACAGTCAGTTGTTGGAGAGCCCAGTTTAGCCACCAGAGGGCGCTCTCTTTGAGTCATTGTTTGTGTGTTTGGACTGCGTTTCCCATCACCCTTTGCACTCATTATTGGTTCATTACTGCCAGCTGTTTATCATTGACTCATTAGCCTCACCCCATATATACCTTGTTCATTTTGTCTTTAGTTGCATCAGTAATTGCATTCTGTTCCTGTGTTGTTTTCTTTGTTTCCTGGTTTTGCACAAGTGGATTATGTTTTTTGGATTCTGAAAATAAAGCTGCAAATGGATCTTTTTGTGTGAGCATTTCGTGACAGAATACTGACGCCATATACAGATCCAGCAGCTAGACTGAGCTATCAACTTGTGGACCATGGGCATTCGAATTCTTCCTCCTGCTTCAAAGAAGGATGTTGGCGGATCTTCGGCAGCAGGGGATGCTTGTGGGTGGACTAGCACAGACTTTTTAGACATTGAATGGAACTTTATAATTATGAGCTTAGCAAAATATTTAATGAGACAATCCCTTGCCTCCTTTTGAGATGGAGGGGTTTAAAACTCTTGACTTTTGGAGTTTCATTAACTATCTCTCTTACCGCAGTTTAGTGATGTCATGTCGATCTGAGCCCACTGCAGTGCTCCCGAAGTTGCCCGAATCCGCCATAACATCTCCAGAGGATAGTGAAGCTTCCCTAACTCTGACCTGCTGGCGAAAGTCGAGAGGGAGGGCAGCTAAGTCTGCTCTGGTGGTCTCGAGTCCAGCGGTCCTGTAGGACCTGACTCCGTTGGTCTCGAGTCCGGTGGTCCTGAAGAATAAGACTCAGGTGGTCCTGAGTCCGGCGGTCCTGGAGAACCTGACTCCGTTGGTCTCGAGTCCGGTGGTCCTGAAGGACCTGACTCTGGTGGTGTCAAGGCCGGTGGTCCTGGAGGACCTGACTCTGGTGGTGTCAAGGCCGGTGGTCCTGGAGGACCTGACTCTGGTGGTGTCAAGCCGGTGGTCCTGGAGACCTGACTCTGGTGGTGTCAAGGCCGGTGGTCCTGGAGGACCTGACTCTGGTGGTCTTGAAGGATCCGACTATGGTAGTCTCAAGTACAGTGGTCCTGGAGGACCTGACTCTGGTGGTGTCAAAGCCGGTGGTCCTGGAGAACCTGACTCTGGTGGTGTCAAGGCCGGTGGTCCTGGAGGACCTGACTCAGGTGGTCTCATGGCCGGTGGTCCTGGAGGACCTGAATCAGGTGGTGTCAAGGCCGGTGGTCCTGGAGGACCTGACTCTGGTGGTCTCAAGGCCGGTGGTCCTGGAGGACCTGATTCTGGTGGTCTTGAAGGATCCAACTATGGTAGTCTCAAGTACAGTGGTCCTGGAGGACCCGATGTGGGTGGTCCTAGAGATTTCCACAGAAGCCGCTTTAGTTATGGAGTGGTTAGAATCCACCTCAGAGCCTGCTCTAGTCCAGGAGCAGTCAGAGTCCACTCCAGAGTCTACTCCAGTCAGTGAGTCCACAGAGTCCACTCCAGAGTCTACTCCATTCGAGGAGCAATCAGAGTCCACCTCAGAGCCCACGCCGGGTTCAGCTTTTCTCAGAATCCACTCCAGAGCCTACTAAGGTCCAGGAGCGATCCGAGCCCACTCCAGTCTGTGACTCCTCAGAGTCCACTCATGAACAGCTCTCACTGCTGTTGCCACACAAGTTTACTCCAGAGCTCACTCCAGTCTACAAGTTCACTCTAGTTTACGAGTCCGCTCCAAAGCTCGTTCCAGTCCGTGCCCAGTTTAGCCACCAGAGGGCACTCTCTTTGAGTCATTGTTTGTGTGTTTGGACTGCGTTTCCCATCACCCTTTGCACTCATTATTGGTTTATTACTGCCAGCTGTTTATCATTGACTCATTAGCCTCACCCCATATATACCTTGTTCATTTTGGGGCTATTTACACCTAGTCACTTCATGCGTTTTTTCTGTTTGGATAGCTATCCGATCCTGAAAAGACCAGGTGTAAATGTCCTCTGAAACGCATTCGAGATGGATATAAATCTGATCGCTCAAACCACTTCAGGAGGTGGTCTGGGCCATATTCCAGGCAAAACTGGACAAGTGTAAATGCATCTGGTTGTTGAAACAACATATGATCATTTTACACCTCCCAAAATATTTCAATAATAGACGTTTTATGGGCTATACGGCATGTTATAGTCAAATACGACAGCGCTAATGCAACAACAACACTGCGGATGAGTAACTGAGTATCACGCAAACTGCCGTGAATGAAACCGAGTCCGTCTGAATGAAACAGTCGCAGACGCTCCACACACAATCATCTTCATTAAAAGTAGTGAGACTAATCTATCTTTCCAGTGCTGATGTCGCACTCTCTCCTGTTGCAGTCTCTGATATTGAAATTAGCTGATAATGAATGAAATGTAGCGCATATCTATTGCTTTTATTGATGTGAACTTCGTTAAATTTGCATATGGCGTGGGAATTGAAGAACGGATTTATATCAAAACATTTATGTGGCCAAGTGTAAATGGAAACGTTTTAACAAATCAGATAGATATCCGATCAGAGAAAACGCATGAAGTGACCAGGTGTAAACAGGCCCTTTGTCTTTAGTTGCGTCAGTAATGCATTCTGTTCCCGTTGCTTTCTTCATTTCCTGTTTTTGCACAAGTGGATTGTGTTTTTTGGATTCTGAAAATAAAGCTACAAATGGATCTTTTTGTGTGAGCATTCCGTGATAACAAAGGCATTGAAATATATTTTCTCCTCACTTTTATACCAACACCACGTCCCTTTAGAAATTATTTACCATATATATATGCCATAATTGTCAGGGTTGGGGTGAATGGATGAGGCGAGGACTCAAATGCAGGTTATGGGCAACTTAATAAAAAAATAAAACAAACAAACAAACAAACAACAAACAAACAAAAACTACCCCATAGGGGAAAGACAAACTGGCTGGCTAGCAGGCAAGGCAGGACACAGACGACATCTAACATAGGGTAACGAACCACACGGAACTGCAAACACAAGGAGATTATAAAGGGAGCAAATGATGAGGGTAATGAGGGAAAGCAGCTGGGGAAATTCATCAATAAACAGGTAACAAGATGGGTGGGGTCAAGACAAATTGACATGAGCACATGGCACACAGAAAACTAGGACAGAAGCCACATACTCACACAAAACAAAAACACAAGCACATGGCCAGCAAACTATTCACCAGCCATGTGCAAAACAGGACATGAAACCGCAGCTAATGAGAAAACTCATAAGCCACGTGTTCACACAAAACAGAAACACAAGCACATGGCCAGCAAACAAATCACCAGCCATGTGCAAAACAGGACATGAACACGCAGCTAATGAGAAAAACTCATAAGTCACGTGTTCACACAAGACATGAAACACGAGAGCACACAG
>QVTF01001008.1:0-37475 GCA_003573665.1 Oxygymnocypris stewartii
TGTATATGTGTGTGTGGTATATGTGTGTATGTGTATCTATCTCTCGTCTGTTATCTCTCTATATCTCTCTCTATCTCTCTCTCTCTCTCTCTTCGTCTCGTGTGTCTCTGTGTCTCTGTGTGTCTGTGATCTCTATATCTCTCGTGTGTATATATCTATATATTCTCGTGATATGTATGTATATATATATGTGTATATGAAGAGTTTAGATGGCAAAACCATCTAAGTGCCATCTGATATTTTCTTGTAAAATTTGAATTTTTTCTCAGGCTTCTATGTTTTGTTCAGTTATTTAACTTTAATGGCAATGAAAAGTACCTATTCTTTGCCATTTAAAGTGAAATTACTGAACCTACACATATGCTGGTGTGTATCTGCTACAGTCTTTCCTTTAAAATTATACCATCACACAACAAATAGAAAACGGGAGAATCTTTCTTTCCCTATCTGTCGGTCACTACGAGTTATGTCGTGACGACATAGGGGAAGCCCCAATCATCTCTGACTTCAAAAAAAAAAAAAAAACACTTTTATTGTCACATCACCACAGCACAAGTGCCTTGGTGAGTGAAATTCTTACGAGCGTGCTCCAGACAGTGCAAAAAAACAACAATTTACATATGGACAGTACATATTTACAGACTGTACAGAAGACAATGTGCAAAATACACATACATATACTCAGTACACATAGTGTACTATAAAGATATACTTAGTTACATCAACTACACATTATACACCGTATGTGCACATCTACATTATGTACACTATCTATACATTATGTAGTCTATACATAGTAATAATGTGAAGGTGCAACAGATTATAAATTAACAGCAGATTGGTTGAGCAGCAGATAGTTGTGCAAAGGTGCAACAGATTATGCATATGCAGTGTCGTGGATGTGCTTTTGTATGGTGTCCAGTGATAGCAGATGTGTTAGTGCAGTGTGTGCGTGTAGTCCGGTAGAACTGTGTTAAAGTGCAGTGCATGGCATGTTGTGTGAGAGGGAGTGTGATGCAGGGTGAGTTATTTATGACTGTTCATTAGCCTGATAGCCTGAGGGAAAAAGCTGTCCCTCAGTCGGCTAGTGTGCGATCGGATGCTGCGGAGACGTCTCCCTGAGGGCAACAGAGATAGCAGTCTGTGGGACGGGTGGCTGGAGTCTTTGATAATCCTTCGGGCTTTCCTTGTACACCGCCTGGTGTAGATATCCTGGAGGGAGGGAAGCTCACCTCCAACAATGTGGCGGGCAGTTCGCACGACCCTTTGCAGAGCCCTGCGGTTGCCAGCGGTGCTGTTTCCAAACCAGGCGGTGATGCAGCCGGTCAGGATGCTCTCCACAGTGCAGGTGTAGAAGGATCTGAGGATTCTGGGTCTCGTTCCAAACTTCCTCAGCCGTCTCAGGAAGAAGAGACGCTGATGTGCCTTCTTCAGCACTGCATCTGTGTGAGCAGACCATGTGAGATCCTCGGGGATGTGAACGCCAAGGAACTTAAAGCTGCTCACCTGCTCCACAGGTTTCTTGTCGATGGTGATGGGTGTGTGTTCTCTGCTCTGTCTCCTGTAATCCAACACCAGCTCCTTGGTCTTGTCGATCTTGAGTGAGAGGTGGTTCTCCTGACACCATTTAGTCAGGGTACTCACCTCCTCTCTGTAGGCCGTCTCATCGTTGTCGGTGATCAGGCCTATCACCGTTGTGTCATCAGCAAATTTGACGATGACGTTGGAGCTGTGTGTAGCTGTACAGTCATGTGTGTACAGGGAGTACAGGAGTGGGCTGAGGACGCAGCCCTGCGGTGCACCAGTGTTGAGGATCAGGGAAGATGAGGTGTTGTTGCCCATTCTGACCACCTGACTTCTGCCTGTCAGGAAGTCCAGGATCCAGCTGCACAGAGACCTGTTCAGTCCCAGAGTCTGGAGCTTCGCAACCAGTGTGGCAGGCACTATGGTGTTAAATGCCGAACTATAATCCACAAACAGCATCCTTAGGATTTAACTTAAGACTTAAGTCATCCTTAAGACTTAAGAGAAAACGCAAATGAAATTGGCTAGTGGATTTTGCATACCTGAGCCACTCCCCGTGCATACGGGTAAAAAAGGGCGACAGGTGCATCCACTGATTAGATTTTTGCTTCGGAGCCGAGTGGATGAGAAGAGTGCTGATCTCCACAAAGCTATTCATCTTTGTTTTTCTTCCTGGTCGGCGTCACGGTGCAGTCAGCGGAGTCCCTCTCAACAGCGATTCCCCTGGGCACTTCAACTAAAAGAGCAAATTCTAAATGAGCAAATCACGGACGATTGCATCTTTTTCAAGATGCCGTTTCGTCCGTGTCCTTCTGGTTGCGGTCGTTTTCTGTCTGCGGATGACGGACACGATCATTGTCTTCAATATCTGGGCCTCCAACACGCTGAAGATGCGTTCGTGGATGACTCATGCGCCTGTTGGTGATCAAATTCTCTTTGGCTCTCAACGGAGGCGGTCGCATTTTTCTCTCCCCTTCCTCACCCTTATCTTCCCTGCTTTGCTCCCTTGTCTCGTATTGAGAGACTCTCTCTGCACTGCTCTCCAAACTAAAATATTATGGATTAACTGGTCTCTTAATGCAATTGACACTATCCGAAACTTGGGTTTCGGGGAACCTGACTGCCCAACGGAACGTTCGCAGCGGGCTATACGATGGCGCGTGGGAGAGGTGGCGAATCGTGTGTCTTGCGGCTCTTTCCGTGGAGGACATTGAAGATATCTACCTATTCGGAACCATGATAACAGGTATTTTGCTGATTGGTTATCGAAGAATTCAGAAAACGAGAACAGCTGTCCAAAGCCCCACAAGGCTGCCCGTATGATTGAAGCTGTGGGAAGAGCGGTCAGCATTGAGACTGAGACTAAAATCGCAATATGGATTCTATCAAGGAGAAGCTCACGGCTTTACAAAGGGAAATTGATTAAAATGGAGACCAAAATGGACAAAATGGACAGAGAGAGTAGCCGCAAAATTGGAATGGAAGGTGTTACTCGCCCCAAAGACAAAACAATCGTATCTTTTTCTGGCTTCCCCTACACAGTGGCCTTGGCAAGGCTGTTTGTTGGGAATCTACCCCCCGGGAGTGCAATGCAGTGAGACGCTCTAGCGTCCTCCCCCACCCTACAGACATTACAGACATTGCCCTCCCCCGACCACTCGCCTTCGTCCGCTTTGATCCGGCCGGCCTGTCAAGCGGGTCTGACCAGCGCCGACTAGAGGCCGCGGGACCAGATGGCTGCTTGCTGGCTGGATTCACTTCCCCCTGTGGCTATGTCGTGTGTATGTGCTTTTGTGTGCTGAGGTGTTTTCCTGTTCTCACACTGTACTCCCCAAGGAGCATAGTCTGGGGGTTATTTTTTTTTCTCCTCACTTTCCTCATGTAATGCTGTATTTTGCTTCAATTCTACTTGCATTTCACTACTGATTATACTCTGTATGATTGTGTATGTGACGAATATAAAGAACCTTGAAATGATCGATTACTCCTAATGGTTCCGCGATCTCGTCTAAAATGTAGAGGTGATCGTGCTTTCTCTGTGGCAGCTCCTAGGCTCTGGAATGCCCTTCCTCTGTCTATTATATCTTCTCCAATTTTAGGTGTTTTTCAGAGTGCGCTTAAAACTCATTTGTTTTCTTTAGCCTTTGATAATGTTTTTTAGCTGTGTATGTTACTTTTGTTACTATGTTATTTTTAAATATATTCTTTTTTTTATTTTATTAGTTTTATTTTATTTTTATTCTTATTTTATTTGATCCTTCTCTGTACAGCACTTTGGTTCCAGTCATGGTGTTGAAAGTGCTTTATAAATAAAGGTTGAGTTGTGGGCGTATGAGCATGATTTCACTGCGATCTCGCCTTTCCTTTCTGAAAGGATTGACACCATCTCCTGCCACCCGTGCTGGTCTCTCTGGCTCGAGCAGAGGATCACCGGCTGGCGCTCTGGGAGATCTGAGGGTGACAGAAAGAGCCTCTCCGCCGGGCATAGACCTCTTACTCCTCACGCAGCGAACATCCCGTCCGGTTCCCGGGTGATTTCACTGGTTCGTCCCACTGGGCGCCCAGCATTTCATTCGGTGCGCCATCCGTGGATAGGATGTCGATCACAGCATCGGGGGATGGGTTCACGTCCTCTGAGGATGAAGGTGTGGTGGGGCTGCCCCTCTCGGGTGTTGTCGCCACCACCGCACCGGACCCAGAGCTGACAGCCATGCTTGCCCGGGCAGCCGTAAGTATCGGGCTGGAGGTCAACAAACCGCCCAGTCCTGAGCCCTCGCGGCTGGATGATTGGTTTCTCGGAGCGGGGCACGGTTCACAACCGGGCACGAGGGTAGTACCGACCAGGGATTGATGCAGGAGCTGTGCACAGTGACTGACTTCACTCTACGAGCGACAAAAGTCACAGCGCGGTCCCTCAGGAAGGCGATATCCACCATAGTGGTCCAGGAGTGCCATCTCTGACTCAACCTGGTAGATATGAAAGACGTCGACAATTCCTTTTCAATTTCAAAAAAGCAATTTCCTTTTCCTCAAGTCCATGGGACGACAGTGTGTGACGTCCTGCTTCCTCACTCTCGCCCACGACCCCATTTTGCCAGCAGCCAAGAGAGTACGGTTCAGGGATGATGTACACTCCCCATGCACCTCTGGCCAGTCCCGTTTAGGACCCAGAGAGTTCAGTGAGGATGCCTCAGAATGCACTACCTTCTTTACCATCCACCCCTACTCCCTTTCGCTGCACCACCACAGGTATGTCGATTGTGCCGTTGGAGCTGCTTGCACAGCGTCTGGAGGCGTGGCTCACGCTGCCCAGCCTGTCTCGCTGGCTCATGCGCACAATTCGACTCGGCTACGCGATTCAGTTGGCCAGACGACCTCCCAAGTTCAACGGCGTTCTTGAGACGTCGGTGGCAGTCCGGAACGCCCCTGTCTTGCGCGAGGAGATTGCTGTCCTCCTGGCAAAGGATGCAATCGAGCCGGTCCCTCCAGCCAAGATGAGATAGGGGTTTTACAGCCCTTAATTCATCGTACCCAAGAAAGGTGGTGGCCTTCGACCAATCCTGGATCTGCGAGTCCTGAACCAGGCTTTACTCAAGCTCCCGTTCAAGATGCTGACGCAGAGGCGCATGATTAAATGCATCCAGCCCCAGAATTGGTTTGCAGCGATCGACCTGAAGGACGATTACTTTCACGTTTCGATCCTTCCGCGACACAGACCGTTCCCACGGTTTGCGTTCGAGGGTCGGGTATGGCAGTACAGGGTCCTCCCCTTCGGGCTCTCCCTGTCTCCCCGTGTGTTCACGAAGGTCATATAAGGCACCCTTACCCTGTTACAGGAAGTGGGCATCAGGATCCTCAACTACCTCAACGATTGGCTCATCCTAGCCCAATCCAGAGAGCAGTTGGGCGATCACAGGGACTTGGTGCTTCGGCACATCAGTCAGTTGGGGCTTCGGGTCAACTGGGAAAAGAGCAAGCTCCCCCCTGTGCAGAGAATCTCTTTCCTTTGTGGAGCAGTCTGACACCAGGCCCAGTACTGGCGCTAGCTCGCCCGGGTCTCCGGTCCAGCCCCTGTACTGGGCTAGGTGTCCGTATGGCCTGATTCCCCTTCGGGTAATCCCATATGTGTATTCTTCCATGGTAAGGTTTCCCTCACGGTAAATCTGTGTCTTCTCTTTGACAGAGCTTTCTGTCAGGTCCTGCTGGCAGCCCTCCTCCCTACACCTAGGTAGGATCTGCCCCAGAGTCCAGTCGTATGTAGTACTGCCCCAAGCCTGGGTCAGTCCATATCAGTGTCTCCACATGTTACCTCTATTCGGGTAGGATGTGGCCTCCATAGCGCCCTTCTCCGGAAGGCTCGCTTCCCTGCCGTTACTGCCAAGCTGTAACAACAAATAGGAAAAACTTGAAGCCGTCTTTCACTGAAGGTCGAAATCCCTTCTGATTTCTGTGGGGAAAGGAACAGCGGCTTGGCTATCTCCAACAGCAATGTACTCAGTGGTCCCGGTGGGCACCAAGGTTAGCGAATTTGTGCAGGGGCGGTAGGAAGGTTGCAACCTCTTGCATGGCATTTGTCTGTCACGCGCTCGCTTGTCAACATCTGCATGCCACAAGGTTGTGACGGGGTTCAGTTTGTGGCGCTTTCCATAGGATCCCTATGTCGTCACGACATAACTCGTAGTGACCGACAGATAGGGAATGTCTAGGTTACGTACGTAACAGGGAACGGAGACGTTATGTACCCATGCACAATCTTGAACCATCGCTGGTTGCCAGGGACTCGTTCTCGGCTCCTCAGCGTAAAACCTAATCAGTGGATGCACCTGTCGCCCTTTTATACCCGTATACACGGGGGGTGGCTCAGGTATGCAAAATCCACTAGCCAATTTCATTTGCGTTTTCTCTTAAGTCAGAGATGATTGGGGCTTACAAGTAAATCCCTTATGTCGTCACGATATAACGTCTCCGTTCCCTCCATCAGGGAACGGGGGTTACGTATGTAATCAAGACGTTCCTGATTCAGGAATAGGTAAATGTACTTCAAGAGATTGTGGTTGGTTTTCATAATTGTTTGACCATGAGAGAAAAGAGTCAAGACACCATTACACTCGCATAACAATCACTTAAATAAAAGGCTTGGAGGTTTTTACAAGCTACCAGCTTTTGAGTGAGATCACAGATTGCCCAGTTAAAAGAAGCCATGTGGCAATAAACCACATCCATCTGTGGTGTGCTTCCACCGATTTTAAGAAAAAGTCTGAATATTAAGATGGATAAGGCATAATGAGAAGAAATACAAGGGGGAAACCATCAGAATCAGTCCAATCTCAGCCCTACCCTTTCAAGGAAATGTGCATCTTCCAAAGACATTAAATAAACACTATCAAAAGTGTGTCCCAATTTACTTTGTTATACTAAAACTATGTACTCTTTATGTGAAAAATATATACTTTCGAGTCTGTAGCAGAGAGGTGAGCTTTAGGGCACACTATAATGTCAGAAAATTAAGTCTGGAAACCAATTAAACCTGTTGCATATTTGCATGCATTCTGTCACTGTAAATCTTCCTGTTTTGCTTTATAAAATATGCATTATTCTTGCATGCACCAACTTGTGACAACCTGTCGCTGTTAACATCCTCATACACACTCCACATTTTAGTTAATTACATTTAAACTACTTACACTTTTCTTTTCAAAACGATGCATTTAATAGGTAATGTCCAGTTATATAGCCCAAAATAAAATCCAGATAACCTCAAATAAATATTTTCATCAGGTTAGATATGTTGGTAACACTTTAAGCAACAATTATCTCTATTAACTAGTTGCTCATTAACGTGCCTATTAATAACATATTGGCTGTTTATTCGTACTTATAAAGCACATATTCTGCATGAATATTTACTGTACATCTCTAACCCAATTCCTAAACTGAACAACTACCTCACTAACTATTAACAGGCAGCAAATTATAAGTTTATTGAGGAATAAGTTGTATTTAATGGTTTGTTAATAATGAGAATAGTACATTAACATAACGTGTGATTAATATTTTTAATAACTCAAGCCCCTTTTAGGACATCCACTTAACCATCAGTCTCACACTCATCCACAATGTTTGTCGCTCATTCAATTCATGTTTGTTGTCTTAAAGCCAAATTAGTTGAGTGAGCATGGATCCACAATTCAAAAATATACCAATTAATATTACATATTAAGTAATATTAAATCTTCCGGGGTCTTTTGGCATCCTCTTCTCAACATATGCTTTGAGAAATTATTATTTTAATCTCACATACTGTTAGAAAGTATGCACACAAGGAGGCAGGGTGGTACTGGTACTGCATTGAACAAAGACAACTTTATGTATAAATCACCTTCTGGGACACTCAGAACATTTCAGATGGTTGGGATGCCCCCTAGAGGCACAAATTACTTTTTGTAAGTCACAGTACATGGGTGGTATGGGAAATGAGGGCCTGTGATTTGTCTCAGTTCTCGGGACAAGCATAGTTAAGGTTCTGTTTTTAGGGTTTGAATGGTAACTGCCAAGTTTTTTTCTCTTTATCTATATCTTTCTTCGTACCTGCTTGGTATGTATATATATATATATATATATATATATATATAGATGAAAAGGAGGGTCTGGCATTCAATTTACTAGAATGTGAAAGGTACGAATGGACCAATCTTCACTCACCTTAAAAAACAAAAAACTGATCATACAAGACTGAAGAGCTGGATTGGTCAGGCTTTTCCATTTGCACTACAGTGGATTTCACTGACAGTAAATCCTAAAGCAATTAATTACATTAAAAAATATTATTTGCGCTATTATTGTCCTGAGTTCGAATCCCGGCTTGAGGACCTTTCCCGATCCCTCCTCTCTCTCTCCCACTTCACTTCGTGTCTCACCAACACTGTCCTATAACAATGAAGGCAAAAAAATCTACAAAAATAAATCTTTCAAAATATGATTTCAACTTATGTACTTCCACCCGTCCAGGAGATATATCATGGCAGCTTATTTGAATGATTTGAACATTTACTCACTTAACAAGACCAAAAAGAATGTTTAGAATGTTTAGTCACTCACAATATTTCGGTTCCCTCAAGAAACTGTGTTTGTTTACAAAGAATGTAAAAGGTTTGTATGCAAATGCAAAGTTACTCAGGGGAAAACCAAACTTTTGCATTCTTTTCCATCACCCTGTCTTTAAGCACTCCATTTTATGGACCATAAAACACGGCCAACAAATCTAATGGGAGATAAAAAAAAAAAGTATGATGACTGACCTTTTCATGTTCAATGATAATTCTGAATAATGTCAATAATAAAGAATGAAAGAATGAATTAATGAAAGAATGAACCCTTCAACCTACCACTATCCTTGATACAGTTTTTTAACCCATTTTGGTGCAATTTTCAAATTTTGGCCATTGAGCTTCAGTTTCAGACTGTGAGCTACAGTTTTTCTTAATTGCTTAAACACATTTGTCCACTCAAATATCACATTTTCAAAACAGTTAACACACAGGCTGAAACTGAAGCTCAATGCCAAAATGACTTATTTTGTTTGCTAAATGCTCCAACACTCAAAAACATTACAGTTTTTTAAATAGCGTGGACACTAAAAGTGACAGTTGAGGCCCACTTAGTAATCTTTAGACAAATTCTGCAAAACTACAAGCACATTACATGCTTTAAACGATGTTTGATATTGTAAAACAAACTTTTGAAAATCATGTGTGAAAAGGTGTAAGCACTATAAAATGGCAACAAGTTAATTTTTGTCTTCAACAAAAATGAAAGGCAATGGTGCAGGAAGAGGAATAAGGAGAAACATCTTTGGCCACAGAGCTATTTTGAATGTGCCGGGTCAACATGGTGATAATATCACAATAGATGCTGCAATCATGCAGAATAGGGTCCTCATGCCAAAGTAGTTCCTTACAACACAGACCATATACTCACGATTTTACACATTGGACAGACTAGGTGTCTGGTGCCTTTTCCCTTCTCCATGGCAGTGGAAGGTTTATGATCTCTGACCCTTTGTTATCCCCCTCATTCAAGCTATAGAGGAGGCATGTGACCTAACAGATGCAGAGTCTGTGTAAGGATGGATTCGCCATTTGAGAAGATTCTTCTGGACATTGCCTGTGATATGCATGAAGAAACCATAATCAGCTATACGAAGATATGTTTAACTATGGTGTTTTTTCCCGTCTCTACAACAGTTTATTTACTATATTGTGTTTGGGATATGTTCTGATTTTCAGTGCAAAATGCAGCCTAATTACAATGGTGTACTGAATGATTTTACAATGTCATAAGAAATAAATATTTTTTATGAATATATTTGGTCTGTGGTCTGTGTTGTACTTGTCTCATGTGTTGTTTGGTCAAAATATTCATGTACTTTAACAATATCTCACAATTTTTTAACTCAAAAATAGAAATGTTACAAGTGTTTAAAGTTTCTCAAATGCTTAAACACATCTGTCCACTCAGATAACATCACATTATCAACACAGTTAAAACACGGGCTGAAACTGAAGCTCAATGGCCAAAATTACATATTTTGTTTGCAAAATGCTCAGACTCACAAAACATTAAAAACAAGCATAAGCAAATACTTCCATCAAACACCACAACTTGTGGTCAAATTAATTTTTCTTTAATCAATCATTATACACTGGACAACAAAATATAAAAAAACGCTATATGAATGTTTGATGAACACTGTTCAAACTCACAAATGTTGAATATAGCTGTGGCGAGGGGGGCGTGGTTCAGCGAAGTCTGCAGCGGGAGAGAGACTCAGCAGACAGCGGTGAGTAAGTGGGTCAAGTGCAAAATGAGGAACACCTGTGTCTGATTGCAATAATTGGCGTGGAGAGACCGGATAAAAACCACCGTAGAACGTGGTGAAGACTGAGAGAGACGGAGTGGAGATTCGGGCGCGTGGACTGGGCTAAGGGGATAGCCGGAACGAACACAGAGAGTGATATCTGAGGCAACCGTGAGAGTTAAAGAGCAGAAGAGGCACAGAGTGCGCAAATTGTTTAATTTTGTATTTTGACACAATAAATCACCCGAGTCTCCATGAGCCAACCTTGTCCTCTTCCTTCCACACTACAAACATTGTTACACTGGTGCAGAAACCCAGGAAGGAAGCAGGAACGGCACCGCCATCATGTCATCTCCGACGAGTTTGCCATTTGCGGAGGTCATCCAATCACTTGCGGGACTCCATTGAGAACACCATCAAGCATTGCTGGACATAAGGGAGGATCAGGAGCGTCGGTTCCATGCCCTCGTTCAGACACAGCAAGAGGACCGGATCATCGATCGTGTGGGGCTGGAGCAATTCATTGCGTGGTTGCCGAAGAAGACAGCCTGGCATCACTGGACCTGGCCATCCAACTCGCGGAGGACCAGATGGTGGCGTGCCATGGGGTTGGCGAAACCGTGCCTTCTGTCTCTCTCTCTCTCTCCCCACTTCCTCACCCTCTCCCCCTATCCCTCTTCCTAGGTCTCATTCGAGCTTCCTACCTAGGGCACAGCCCCGATGGAGGGGTGGTCCAGCACCGGAATCGGCTGGTGTGAGACCCCACGCCAGGGGGTGGAGTCAGCCAGCCCGAGCGTCGCCTCTGTTCCCGTTCCTCCGGTCTCTCCGCGCTACTTTCCGCCACTAGGGCGGCGGGGAAGTCTGGGCCAGCCTGTGGTGAGTTATCCAGTAATGCTCTTAGCTATCCAAGCTATCCATAATGTGGAGGTGGCCGTTAACCCACACCTCCGGCATCCGCTGATTTTGGAGACCAATTGGCCAGCGTTTAAGATTTTATTGGGATTTTTGTGTGTGGATGCCTCCTGCGGGGAGGGGAGGCAGCCATGCGAACGGGGGAGGTGGAGCCAGGACCCACTGATTCGGCACCGGGGGAACGGAACGCGGTCGAGAGGCTAATCCTCACGGAGTGTGATGACTTTCCCCTGGAGCAGTCTCAGGATGAATCGCTGAAAAATGCTTTTGAACAGGTCTGTTCCATCGATGGTCAGCCTCAGTCCACACGGTCCCCTTCTTATCCCTATTTTGCTATTTTAAAAGATAAGTTGTATTGAGTGACCCAAGACGCTCAGACAAAGCAAGATACAACCCAGTTGTTAGTACAAAAAAGCCATCGGGAAATGCTTTTCCAGGCGACTCATTGTAATCCTATGGCAGGGCATCTGGGTCAGTCAGCATTGTTGAACCGTTTAATGACCCGATTTTTCTGTGCCAGTTGATAAATCCCCCGGCCTCCCCAAAAGCACCATTGCGCCCAACTAATGCAGGTCCCCTTCGAGAGAATTGGTATGGACCTCATCGGGCCATTAGAACGGTCAGCACGGGGGCATCAGTTTGCATTAGTTCTAGTGGATTATGCAACCCGATACCCGGAGGCAGTGGCGCTCCGCAACATTTCCGCAAAAAGTGTAGCGGAGGCCCTGTTCCATATGATCTCCCGGGTGGGAATCCCGAAAGAGATTCTCACCGATCAGGGCACGGCATTTATGTCTCGGACAATACGCAAACTTTATGAATTATTGGGAATTAAGTCGGTTTGCACCAGCATCTACTACCCACAAACGGACGGCCTGGTGGAATGATTTAATCGCACATTGAAAACAATGATTCGAAAGTTAATTCACGAAGACGCCAAAAATTGGGACAGATGGCTGGAACCATTATTGTTCGCTGTGCGAGAGGTCCCGCAACCCTTCATAGTGTTTTCCCCCGTCGAGCTCCTTTATGGGTGCCAGCCCCGAGGGGTTTGCGACGTCCTGAGAGAGACGTGGGAGGAGGGACCTTCGGAGAGCAAGAACGAAATTCAGCATGTGCTGGACCTGAGACAAAACTCCACACCTTGGGGCAGCTCTCCATGGAGAATTTGTTACAGGCCCAGGACAAGCAGAGCCAGCTGTACAACCGGGGAACCAGACTACGCAATTTTGCACCGGCAGATAAAGTACTTGTATTACTCCCCACTTCTAGCTCTAAATTACTCGCCAAGTGGCAAGGGCCTTTCGAGGTCACACGACGGGTAAGAGATCTCAATTATGAGGTGATTCGAATGGACCGGAGCGGGGCACGTCAAATCTACCATCTCAACCTCCTGAAAAAGTGGAGCGAGGTGGAGCCGGTGATGTTGGCGCTGGCGATAAGTGGAGAGGACGATCTCGGGCCAGAAGTGAACACCAAAAAAACTTTAAATTGGCTGTTATTAAGCCTCTCATTAAAAAAACACAACTTGACCCCAAAGATCTAGTTAATTACAGACCGATCTCGAATCTTCCTTTTCTGTCAAAGATACTGGTAAAGGTAGCATCCTCACAATTATATTCCTTCTTAGAGAAAAATTATATCTGTGAGGATTTCCAGACAGGATTTAGACCATCTCATAGTACTGAGACTGCTCTCATTAGAGTGACAAATTACCTGCTCTTATCATCTGATCGTGGTTGCATCTCTCTATTAGTGCTCCTGGATCTTAGCGCTGTGTTCGACACTATTGATCACAACATTCTCTTGAATAGACTTGAAAACTCTGTTGGCATTAGTGGAAGTGCATTAGCATGGTTCAAATCGTACTTATCTGACTGCCATCAATTTGTAAAAGTGAATGAGGAGGTATCATATCGATCATAAGTGCAGTATGGAGTACCTCAAGACTCAGTACTAGGGCCGTTACTTTTCACGCTTTACATATTACCCTTGGGAAATATCATCAGGAAACATGGGGTTAGCTTTCACTGTTATGCTGATGATACTCCACTCTATATTTTTCACTGCCCGGTGAAACACACCAAACTGAGAAACTTATGGAATGCATAGTCAATTTGAAAAAAAGACAAATTAATTTCTTTCTTCTAAATTCTGAAAAAACAGAGGTGTTAATTATCGTACCTAAAAACCACACAAGTAATAACCTAGAATACGGTCTAACACTTGATGGCTGCTCTCTCGATTCTTCATCATCAGTCAGGAACCTAGGTGTGCTATTTGATAGCAATCTCTCCTTTGACAGCCACGTTTCTAGCATTTGTAAAACTGTATTTTTTTCATCTTAAAAATCTATCTAAACTGAGACCTATGCTCTCAATGTCAAATGCAGAAATGTTAATTCATGCGTTTATGACCTCTAGGTTAGATTATTGTCATGCTTTATTAGGTGGTTGTTCTGCACGCTTAATAAACAAACTACAGATGGTCCAAAATACAGCAGCTAGAGTTCTTACTAGAACCAGGAAGTATGACCCCATTAGTCCGGTCATGTCAACACTGCACTGGCTCCCTATTAAACATAGTATAGATTTGAAAATCTTGTTAATTACTTATAAAGCCCTGAATGGCTTAGCTCCTCAGTATTTGAGCGAACTCGCATTATAGTCCTCCACATCCGCTACGATTTCAAAACTCTGGCCATTTGATAATACCTAGGATATCAAAATCAACTGCCGGTGGCAGATCCTTTTTCTCTTTAGCGCCCAAACTCTGGAACAATCTACCTAACACTGTTAGGGAGGCAGACACACTTTGTCAGTTTAAATCTAGATTAAAGAACAATCTCTTTAACCTGGCGTACACTTAACACACTAATATGCTTTTAATAGTCAAATCCGTTAAAGGATTGTTAGGCTGCGTTAATTAGGTCAACCGGAACCGGGAAGTGTGTTTATGGGAAGTGTGTTATTCACTTCCCATAAAACACGATGTACTCGTTACATCATAATAAGAATGACATCTACGCTAATATTAGTCTTTTTCTTTCTTATTCCGAGGTCACCGTAGCCACCCGATCCGGTCCTTATCCAGCCCAGATGATCTCTGCAGTCAACAGATCCAGTCCGTAACCAGATCAGATGGTGGATTATCACATAGAGACGACCTCTACCGCTCTGAATGTCAGTGGAGCCAGGCCACCAAGATGAGCTCCAGAGACAGATCTCCAGTGAGGACTTCGTCGCCTAGACAGACATCGGGATAGGATCACTGGAACCAGTGGAGCCCTTACACTGACTTTGCTGCAGTTGGAACAAACTACTGGTTCATCTGGCCTGAGGGGAACTGGCCCCCCGACTGAGCCTGGTTTCTCCCAAAGTTTTTTTTTCTCCGTTCTGTCACCGATGGAGTTTTGGTTCCTTGCCATTGTCGCCTCTGGCTTGCTTAGTTGGGGATACTTCATTTCCAGCGATATCACCGACTTGATTGCACAGACAATATTTAAACTGAACTGAGCTGGAAAATGACATCACTGAATTCAATAATGAAATGCCTTTAACTCAAATATTTTCCTGTTTTGATATTGTGGAGTTGCTTTGACACAATTTGTATTGTTAAAAGCACTATATAAATAAAGGTGACTTGACTTGACTTGACCAAAATCCAGTCACTCACTCTAGCCCCAGGGGGAGATCACCTCTCGCCCTCCCAGCTAACCGATGTGGCAAGATTGCAAACTGAGTTTGCAGACGTGTTCTCACCCCTGCCGGGTCGAACCAATCTCATCAAGCACCATATTGAGACGGAGCCGGGCGTAGTAGTGCGCAGCTGGCCGTATCGGTTACCTGAACACAAAAAGAAAGTGGTTCAGTCGGAATTAGAGGCGGGAGTAATAGAAGAATCCCACAGTGACTGGGCGAGCCCGATCGTTTTTGGTACCTAAAACAGACGGCTCGGTTCGGGGTTTATTACACTTCCGTTTGGGTTGTTCGGGGCGCCCGCCACTTTTCAGCGTCTCATGGACAAAATCCTCCGACCGCACACCGCATATGCCGCTGCCTATCTGGATGACATTGTCATCTACAGTCAGGACTGGCAACGGAATTTGGTGCACCTGCGGGAGGCACTGAGAGCGCTGAAAGAGGCGGGGCTAACGGCCAACCCAAAGAAGTGTGCAGGAGGTCCGGTATCTGGGCTTCCACTTGGGTCATGGACAGGTGCGTCCCCAAATTAATAAGACGGCAGCCATTGCTACCTGCCCGAGACCCAAGACCAAAAAGGAGGTGAGGCAGTTCCTGGGGCTGGCAGGATATTACAGAAGGTTTATTCCTAATTATTTGGACTTCACCAGCCCGCTGACTGATCTCCATAAAAAGGAGGTCCCAGATCCAGTCCAGTGGACAGAGCGGTGTCAGCAGGCTTTCACACAGGTAAATTACACTCTCCTGACTTTTCTCTCCCTTTTTTGCTGCAGACGGACGCATCGGACTGGGGGCTGGGAGCCGTCCTGGCCCAGGAGATAGGGGGTGAGGAGCGGCCGGTGCTGTACATCAGTCGAAAGCTCTCTAAGAGAGAGACGATGTACAGCACCATTGAAAATGAGGAGGTATGAGTCAGAGATTTTGCAGGACATTTGTAAGAGATTGAACATCAGTATAAAAAGAACTACCCCTTACCACCCTCGTGGTAACGGAATGGTAGAACGGTTAAATAGAACATTAAAGGATCAGTTAGCGAAGGTTCTCTTTCATAGTGGTGGCGAATGGGACCAGTACTTATCTGCAGTTGTACTGTCATTTAACGCTACACCTCATTCTAGCACCGGGTACTCACCATTCTTTTTGGCCCATGGATGTGAACCTCGTTTACCAGCACACATGTACCTTGATTCTCCATCAGATGGAGCAGTGAACACTCCACAGACTTATGGTTCAGCTCTAGTCAATCGTATGGAAACTGTGTTTCGAGAAGTGCTTAACACTAGTACAGATCAGAGACTAAAGCGTGAGTACTACTTTAATAGGTATGAGAAATTTAGACCTTTTAAAGTGGGTGACCTGGTGTGGATGAATGATCCAACCACACAAAGAAGGAAACTTGAGCCAAAATGGACGGGACCATATCGGGTGGTCACGGTGGACATGGCTGGTGTTATTTACACTGTGTTGAATGTGAGAAATGTAAAGGCAGAACCTAAGGTAGTTCACTGTGAACATTTGAAGCCTTACAGGTCCAAGTGGACAGAGCCAGCACTTACTTCCACATGTGCTGGTCAAGATGAGAACAAAATGGTTCAGGATTTGAGACCACTATACACAGCTGTATCTGGGTCTCTCCCTTTGTCATCAGGAGAGCTGTGGGTTGGTGAAAATGAGGCTCCTGTACTCCCTTCTATTCCTCATGTACGAAGGCCTTCCGGTCGCATAGCGCAAGTTCCTCATGCTGTGCGGCAACCATCTCAATTGGTTGAACATACCTCCTCAGTAGGTGGGGACCATGTGTCAAAATGTGTAGTCACTCGTTTAGGGCGTGTTAGTAAAAGGCCTAGGAAGTATTCTTGTAAAAAAAAAAAAAAGTGGTCATAACTGGTACTTTTGTTACTGCTTGCAGTGTTACTGTGTTACTATGTAAGAACACTTACATTTTCACATTATGTAATTTATTTTCTAGTCTGACCAAAGATCTGTGATGGTGAGAAGAAAAAAAAAATATATATATATATATAATAAAAACTGATAACATTTATTTTTGGTGCGACGGTTACAAACTGTTTGATATTGTGTTATGGCATGTTATATCTCTTGTTAACCATGACATTTTAAAAAAAAATGAGAGAGATGTATTTGTTTATATTTGAAATGAGGACATTTCTTTCACAAAGGGGGGAAAAATGTGAGATTTATTTGGATTATTTTATATTGTGAGAAAACTGTTATATAAGTGGGATAATCTGGTTTATGTATGTGACACGCGCAGTGAATTGGCGCGATGACATGCGCAGTGGTTCTCATGTGAGACGGAGGCATTCGCGGGAATTGTGTCAAGGTATTAAGGCATGACGCGAGCTGTGAGTTATATTTATACCTGAGTTCTGACAAACAAAAGGCAGTCAAGTTCCCGTTCATGTGTATGCCTGCATTATTTCGACAGACCCATTTTAAAGAGACTGGAGCTTCCTCCTATGGTCTACAGCCCCTCTTACAATAACACCACCCATAAGTAATTTTTTTTTAACTATTGTAACAATGTTCGTAGTGTGTAAGGAAGAGGACAAGGTTGGCTCGTGGAGACTAGGGTGATTTATTGTCTCAAAATACATAAACAGTTTGTGCATTCTGCGCCTCTTCTGCTCTTCAACTCTCACGGTTGCCTCAGATATCAATCTCTGTGTTCGTTCTGGCTATCCCCTTTTTTTAAATGTCATGGTTAACATGCCATAACACAATATCAAACAGTTCGTAACCGTCGCACCAAAAATAAATGTTATCAGTTTGTATTATATATATATATATATATATATATATTTATTTATTTATTTTTTTCTCACATCACAGATCGTTGGTCAGACTAGAAAATAAATTACATAATGTGAAAATGTAAGTGTTCTTACATAGTAACACAGTAACACTGCAAGCAGTAACAAAAGTACCAGTTATGCCCACTTTTTTTTTTTTTTTTACAAGAATACTTCCTAGGCCTTTTACTAACACGCCCTAAACGAGTGACTACACATTTTGACACATGGTCCCCACCTACTGAGGAGGTATGTTCAACCAATTGAGGTGGTTGCCGCACAGCATGAGGAACTTGCGCTTTGCGACCGGAAGGCCTTCGTACATGAGGAATAGAAGAGAGTACAGGAGCCTCATTTTCACCAACCCACAGCTCTCCTGATGACAAAGGGAGAGACCCAGATAAAGCGGTGTATAGTGTTCTCAAATCCTGAACCATTTTGTTCTCATCTTGACCAGCACATGTGGAAGTAAGTGCTGGCTCTGTCCACTTGGACCTGTAAGGCTTCAAACGTTCATTGTGAACTACCTTAGGTTCTGCCTTTACATTTCTCACATTCAACACAGTGTAAATAACACCAGCCATGTCCACCGTGACCACCCGATATGGTCCTGTCCATTTTGGCTCAAGTTTCCTTCTTTGTGTGGTTGGATCATTCATCCACACCAGGTCACCCACTTTAAAAGGTCAAAATTTCTCATACCTATTAAAGTAGTACTCATGCTTTAGTCTCTGATCTGTACTAGTGTTAAGCACTTCTCGAAACACAGTTTCCATACGATTGACTAGAGCTGAACCATAAGTCTGCGGAGTGTCCACGGCTCCATCTGATGGAGAATCAAGGTACATGTGTGCTGGTAAACGAAGTTCACATCCATGGGCCAAAAAGAATGGTGAGTACCCGGTTCTAGAATGAGGTGTAGCGTTAAATGACAGAACAACTGCAGATAAGTACTGGTCCCATTCGCCACCACTATGAAAGAGAACCTTCGCTAACTGATCCTTTAATGTTCTATTTAACCGTTCTACCATTCCGTTACCACGAGGGTGGTAAGGGGTAGTTCTCTTTTTACTGATGTTCAATCTCTTACAAATGTCCTGCAACATCTCTGACTCATACTGACCTCCCTGATCAGAGAACAATTCCTCTGGGATACTAAGTTCAGGTATGTACTGTTCACACAACAACCGTGCCACTGTACTGGCTGTTTGGTCCACCATAGGATATGCATTGACATATTTAGTAAAGTGATCTTGCACCATCAACACATACCTATTACCGTTGGACGTGACAGGCAATTCTGTGATATCAGTACACACAAACTGAAAAGGTCGTACAGCACTAATAGACTGGAGAGGTGCCCTTCGCTGAGGAACAGGCTTTCTCCTAGATTCACAAGCTTCACACGACTCGCAATACTGTTCAATGGCACTTCTCATTCCTGGCCAAAAACATAAACTCTGAGCTCTCTTCAGTGTACGTTCAGCACTGTAGTGTCCAGAAAAGGCATCACCATGCAAATAGTGTAATGTGTCCTGAATGAGAACATAAGGAAGGACCACCTGATAAGTTTGGGGTTGACCTGGAGCACTACAGGCTGTCCGACACAAGACTCCACCCTTCAACACCATACGGAGAACCTGCCACCAAAGCTGTCTCAATTTCCCCTTTAGTTGTCTAAGATTAGGTCTCTTTTGATTTTCAACCCAACTACAGACCTGTGAGAGCAAAGCATCGGTTTTCTGATAGTATGCAATGTCCTTTTCCTCATCACCCAAAGAGGTACACAGCATCTGCACCGTAGATTCAGACAAACCATCATCAGTATCACATTCAGTCAGACAAATTTGTGACTCCACCGTAGGCTGACTCTCTGTGACATTGGCACTAACCAAATCAGCAGTCTGAGAAGTAGGAGGCAAGTCATCTGTTTGAATGGATACTGGTTGTATGAGAGGTGACGGAGTCGTAGATGAATTTACAGGAATACGATACATGGCATCCGCATTAGTATGTCTCTTGCCATCTTTGTGAATGATCAACCATTCATACGGATACAGCTCCATAGCCCACCGACCTCTACGTCCTGTGGGATCAATATCAAAGTTTAGTTTTCTCAAGCCAAAAAGAGGTTTGTGATCAGTGACAATTGTAAAAGGGCAGTTACTCAAGTAGTGACGAAAATGTCTGAATGACCAAACTATTGCCCACAGTTCTTTGTCGTAAGTGGACCATTTTCGTTCAGTCGAGGTAAGTACGTGACTAGCGTATGCAACAACTCGCTCTTTGCCATCTTGAATTTGAGATAGGACAGCACCAATAGCTGTATTAGATGCATCTATACTCAATGTAAACGGCTGATCAAAATGAGGAAATGCCATGACAGGCGGAGATGTCAGAGCGTCTTTTATTTGCTGAAAGGCTACTGCACACTCATCGGTCCATTCAAAACGCACGTCTTTGTGGGTTAGTCTGTGTAGGGGTTGAGCCTTAAAGACATAGTCTCGAACGAAACGCCGATAATAGCTACACAAACCCAAAAATGCTCGCACCTCAGTAGCTGATTTTGGAGTTGGCCAATCTCTTATTTTCTCGCTATGAGATGGATCAAGAGACAGCCCATCTTTCGAGACAACATGACCCATGTACGTTACAGACGCCTTGCAAAAAAGACACTTTGCAGGGTTAAGCTTGAGACCTGCTTCCCTGAACCTGTTCAAAATGTCTGTGAGATTTGTCATGTGATCAAAATATTTACCCATACAAATTATGTCATCCAAATAAATGACACACTTTGTCCAATGCAACGCTCTAAGGACTAACTCCATTAATCTTTGAAACGTGGACGGACTGTTTTTAAGGCCCATAGGCATCACTTTGAAATGATACAGGCCATCTCCTATGGTAAATGCCGTCTTTTTCCTGTCATTTGGATCTAACTCTACCTGCCAATAACCAAAAGACATGTCCATGGTAGAGAAACACTGAGACTATCGTCTATTCACGGTAGTGTATGTGTGCATCAGTAATGGTTACAGAATTCAATTTGCGATAGTCAACGCAAAATCAGTAGGTATTGTCTTTCTTTCTAACCATTACTACTGGACTTGACCAAGGACTATCACTATCCTCTAGTATATCTTGTGCTTTGAGTTTTTCTACCTGGCGGTGAATTTCTGCCTTTAGAGCAGGATAAGTCCTGTACGCTCGCTGGGAAATGGGAGTATCATCTGTGGTCCTGATTTTATGGGTAACCAAGCTGGTTCTACCATAGTCCCGATCATGCTGACTGAAAACATCAGAAAAAGAGATTAGCATATCTGTCAGACTCTATTGCTGCATCACAGATAGCGCCGTATTAGAGAGATCTGGCAGCACAGGTGACTTGGGGATTGACACTTGACTTGATACCAACACATTTTGAGCATTTACATTGTTCACACTTTTCTCAAGTGTCACAAAACCATCCTGATCGCTCTCAGAAATGGAATGGAAAGTACCAATTGGAGTATCACAGTACAGAGAGATGTCATCTGCAGAGGGATTGACCACCTTCACATAGATTAAACCCGTATCTGCTTTTGTCACAGTCCATGCAAATCCCATCTTGGAGTCTTCATGATAGTAAGGCTCAAACACACCTGTGTAACCATTTGACTCCAAACCTGTGTGGGGTGATGCAAGTTTTGCAGTGATTACAGCCTCTGACAGAGTAGGAACAACCGTAGTGGTACACACTGTCACATTCACAAGTTTAAAGGAATGCTGATCTACACCCACAAAGGATATGGAGTCCTCACCTAGCTGAAAAGACATGTTCTGCATGTTAATCACAATTTGTGGGTGAGATGGCAGCAGTATCTTGCTGGCTTGGTGTGCCTGTTCAATCTGCAGAGCCAACGTAAGAGCAGTATCCAGTGTATCTAAACCCTGTTCATGTATGCGAAGCTGTAGATAAGGTTCAATTCCAGCAACAAATCGTCTGATTTCTTCTCCATTCTTTGCATTAGCCTCATATGTGTGAAAAAGCTTCATCCACCAAATGGCTAATTTCTGCTGCGAAAACTTGGAGAGCCTCACCAGTCAGGCGTGTGCGTGCATTAACATAACTTTGAAATGTGGACAGATAAGCTTGTTTTCCAAAAACAGCATTTATTTTTTCTTTCACTTGTTTGTAGTCTTTCTTAATGTCACTAGGCAAACTGTCCCAGTAGGTAAAAGCAGTACCACCAAGACAAGTTGGCAAAAACTTTGCTAACCTGGCGTTGTCAAAATCAGCGCTTGCCTCCACGGTCACTTGAAATCGTCTGCACCAGTGACCAGTGCACCAGTTTTCCAAAAACAGCATTTATTTTTTCTTTCACTTGTTTGTAGTCTTTCTTAATGTCACTAGGCAAACTGTCCCAGTAGGTAAAAGCAGTACCACCAAGACAAGTTGGCAAAAACTTTGCTAACCTGGCGTTGTCAAAATTAGCACTTGCCTCCACGGTCACTTCAAATTGTCTGCACCAGTGAAGATAATCTTCTTTCCCATAGGCGGAAAATGTCCATTAAAGCGCTGCACTGCCTGTGAAGTAACGTTGTTCGCGCCAGACAAATCGCGTGCTGAGTCTGCTTCACTCATTATAGTTCACAGTTCAGAACTCACAGTATCTCACGATAATAAAATGTCCCCAAAAGTCCATTAAATTAAACAAGGATTACTCTATGAAGTTCACGTCGTTCTGTTACTTTAAAGTTCCCAGTCCAACCGACGCTGTTATCCCGTGATCAGACACTGCAGTGAAAACGCAGAAATAAATGTCCACGGTTGAAACTAAGCAAAGCAAACGTCCCGAATAACAGAAAGCTGAAATCTTGAGCTCAATATCAGTTTCCAACATCGTGATGCCACATCCATCGCATTTAGTACCCACCGAAGAGAAAGTTCACTCACGCGCCGTGCACGTCGTCCAAACCCGCTGCCACCAAAAATGTAAGAGGGGCTGTAGACCATAGGAGGAAGCTCCAGTCTCTTTAAAATGGGTCCATCGAAATAATGCAGGCATACACATGAACGGGAACTTGACTGCCTTTTATTTGTCAGAAATCAGGTATGAATATAACTCACAGCTTGCGTCATGCCTTAATACCTTGACACACTTCCCGCGAATGCCCCCGTCTCACATGAGAACCACTGCGCATGTCATCGCGCCAATTCACTGCGCATGTCACATACATAAACCAGATTATCCCACTTATATAACAGTTTTCTCACAATATAAAATAATCAAAATATATCTCACATTATCTAAACAATATATAGAGATGAAATACTCAGAACTTCACATTAGATGTTTTCCCATGCAGTGTTGCAAAGCACCAATGGAACTAGCTCCTTGCATGGGAAATCCATCAACAGCCCTCCCTCTTTAGGTGAAACCAATCACTCATTTAGTGCAACAAAAATATGATGAGGCATTCTATATTGAACTGATAGTTTGTATGTTGCAAAGGACACCATCAATGGAGATGGCAGCACACATGGTTTTCAGGGAGTCTCTGTCACCACTGTCACTACAGTTACATCATCAGCACCAACGCTCACCAGTTCCCAATTACCCAAACACTGATTATGAATCACTGCCACCTGTCACCACTCAGTCTGAACACCATATCCTTGCACTCCTCCCGCACAGTACAGGTACATTTAGAATATCATGAAAAAGGTCAATATTTTTTTTCAGAAAGTGAACCCGATATATTATATAGATTCATTACACAGAGTGAAATATTTCAAGCCTTTATTTCTTGAAATTTTGATGATTATGGCTTACAGATAATGAAAACCCAAAATGCAGTGTCTCAGAAAATTAGAATATTACATAAGATCCATTAAAAAAAAGGATATTTTAAACAGAAATGACAAGCTTGTGAAAAGTATGTTCATTTCTATGCACTCAATACTTTGTTGGGCCTCCTTTTGGATGAATTACTGCACCAATGCGGCGGGGCATGGAGGCAATCAGCCTATGGCACTGCTCAGGTGTAATGGAAGCCCAGGTTGCTTTGATAGCGGCCTTCAGGTCATCTGCATTGTTGGGTCTGGTGTCTCTCATCTTCCTCTTGACAAAACTGTATTAATTCTCTATGGGGTTCAGGTCAGGCGTGTTTGCTGGACAATCAAGCACATTAACACCATGGTCATTGAACCAGCTTTTGGTACCTTTGGCAGTGTGGGCAGGTGCCAAGTCCTGCTGGAAAATGAAATCATCATCTCCATAAAGCTTGTCAGCAGAAGGAAGCATGAAGTGCTGTAAAATTTCCTGGTAGATGGCTGCGTTGACTGTGGACTTCAGAAAACACAGTGGACCAACACCAGCAGATGACATGGCAGCCCAAATCATCATTAGGCGCATTTCCATTACACTTCAAATTGCGCAAATTAAAATTGCGAATTGAAAATACGCCTAATGGAAACGTGTCAATTTTGCAAAAACTCCGATATAATCGCTAAAAAGTTTTTACACTCGCATGAGGTGGTTTTTCAGGCAATTCGAAAAAGGAATAATTTGCAAAAGTGCAATGGAAACTTTTCTTTTTGCATTTACAGGAATGCGTTTAATGGAAACGCTGTAATTTCAAGATACTTTTTTATCGACAATTATAGCATTTCGCCAAAGTTTTGCACCTACTGACTGTGGAAACTTCACACTGGACTTCAAGCAACATGGATTCTGTGCCTCTCCAGTCTTCCTCCAGACTCCAGACCTTGATTTCCAAATTAAATGCAAAATGTACTTTTATCTGAAAAGAGGACTTTGGACCACTGAGCAACAGTCCAGTTCTTTTTCTCTTTAGCCCAGGTAAGATGCTTCTGACGATGTTTCTGTTTCAGAAGTGGCTTGGTAGCCCTTTTCCCGAAGATGTCTGAGCGTGGTGACTCTTGATGCACTAACTCCAGCTTCAGTTCACTCCTTGTGAAGCTCTCCCAAGTGTTTGAATCAGCTTTGCTTGACAGTATTCCCAAACTTGCGGTCATCCTTGTTGCTTGTGCACATTTTCCCACCTAATTTCTTCCTTCCAGTCAACTTTGCATTTAATATGCTTTGATACAGCACTCCTTGAACAGCCACCCCTTTCAGTAATGACCCTCTGTGACTTACCCTCTTTGTGGAGGGTGTCAATGATCGTCTTCTGGACCATTGCCAAGTCAGCAGTGTTTCCCATTATTGTGGTTTCAAAGAACAAGAGATACCCACAATTTATAGTGTATGGATTGTCATTTATTGAAACTCAAATGTAAATATTCTAATAATTTGAGAGACTGATTTTTGACTTTCATTAGCTGTAAGGTCTAATCATCTAAATTAAAAATATATATATATTTGGAAGTGTTTTACTTTACATATAATAAATCTAAAATATATGAACATTTTCCTTTTTGAAATAAGTTACAAGAAAAAAAATGTACTTTTTCACCATATTCAATTTTTTTAGATGTACCTGTACTGTCCGGTCTTGAACATTTCTCATGTACTAACCTGACTCTCTCCTGCTATACTTACCTGCCAGTTAATCCAGCGATCATCTCCCCGTTCTGTTCAGCTCCAGTGCTCCACCGTCTCCACACTCTCCGGATCTACGCGGATATCCTAGAAATAAAGGAAAGGAAGCATCATGCAGTTAAGACCCAAGAAACAATTTACTCACCTGGACTCTGTGCCTTGCTCTTCTCTCCCCGCCTCAAATTTGACATTATAACAAACACATAAATGGGACTGATGAAACATCTGCACTACTGTAAACACAGTTTTTTCTGCCAGCAGGACAATACAGTAAAGCTTAAATACACAGTGGTGTACAGTAACATTGTGACTTACCTGTTATCATTTTGAAAAATGCCTGGCATTAGATGCCACAGTGCTCTGACTCAGAATGGGTTGGACCCTTTGTCCAGCCTCTCTAAAGGACAAACTATGATTGATGATATGGTCAACAATTGTTTCCTGGATTTCATTTGAAACTTGAGCTGTATTTTCTTCTTTTACATTAATGCAACTCCTCCACCTATGCAAACTTCTCTTTCTCTGGCCTCTGCCATGGTCTTACTCTCCTTCCATGCCTTTGGCCTATTTGATCCATAGCCTACTTGCAAGTGATAGCAGGACAGAGGTGGAATGTTTTGTAGAGAGATGAGGATTGATTGCTGATTGAATAGTTGTGCAAACAAGTTTCACACAGGTGCATTGGAGATTCATAATTATGCAAGTAATTCAGCTACACATCAGCTGTGAATAGATGTTTTCCTTTTGTTCAACAGTGAATCCAATAGAGTTTGGGGTCTTTCAATGAGATCCATGGTGACTGTTTTGACAAAGGGTGTGAAACAAATTAAAAAGTGTTAAGGCATTTGAAAGAGAAGACTTCTGCTGTGCAATGAATGTGATGATGAAGATCAAGTGGATCCCAGTTTCACTGAGTGTGTCTTAGCAAATGAGAAAAAATGTAAGATGGAGCACTGCAGTGTGTAAGTGGTTCAAAACTGGGTTTTGTTAAATTATTGTAAAGTTTTGAAGGAAGTGTTTATTTTGCTAAATATCTGAGATGTTTTTATATGTTTGTGTGTGTGTGTGTGTGTGTGTATGTGTGTGTGTGTGTGTGTGTGTGTATGTGTGTGTGGATGTGTGAATTGTGTGTAGTGTTTTGAAAAAAAGGAGCTTTGCTTTTAAAATCATGCCTAAGCTATTGCAAAAAAACTGTAAACCTTGTGTAAAGTCTTAGTTGGCATTTATTTAAGTCATATAGCAACCGGTTCAGGAGTACAAGTGGCACCAAATAAGAATCAGTTGTGTTTGACGAGCTGCAGTAACATGTGAGTCAAAAATGACCTGTGAAATGTCAACAGTTACATGCATTTCTCTCTAATTCTGTCTTTATTTCTCTTTAGTGTTTGAGGCATCACCATGGAAACCAATCCATGTTCTTCTCTGTCTCTGGGGAAATAAATTATAGTTTCCATTCACTGCCTTTGAATTTACTATAAAAACCAACTATCAATATCTCAAGTGAAGTGGTATATGCTCAATTACAGATTTTCTCAATTGCTAAAACACATTTCTTGAAACCATCACTCCTTTTCTCAAAACGTTAAGCACAAATCCAAATCTTCAAACTAAATTCACAGACCCCTGACTCTTCTGGCAAAATCAAACAATCACTTCAAAACCATTTCACCTCAAAATCGAGCCTACAAATCATACATATATTAGTCAATAATATATGCACTACAAAACATTCATTAGACACTACATCAAGAAATGGAGACGCAGCGTCCTGTGCATGTACCCTAACATGATAATCTTTCAAATCTACACAAAATTATCTTCCACTCTTCTCTTGCTGTTATTATTCTTTTGCTGTCATATTTAGAAACAAGTTTGAACAATTTTGAATTATTGTGTGTAAACGACGACATGTATGTTGCAGTTGTGCTTAACTTTTGGTTTCATGTGTTTAAGGTTTTGCATCACAAGTTCATCACAGTGCAAATAGTGTCTTATAGTGTGTCAAATAGTGTGTGAGAATGTGTTTAGCAAAAAGAGTGCATGTGATCTGCAGTGTCTAAACTGCCCAAACTTGTTTAAGATTTTGCAGAGAGAGTGATTTATTTGACAAATTTGGCTATTGATAATTTGGTTTTGACAATTGGGCTTAGTGTCTCAGCAAATGTGAAAAACTATAACATGCCATCTAAACTGGTGAAACATATGTGTTATTTAGCATTCAACTACATTGAACTAGTGTGACGGACTGCCCAACCATGTGTTCTCACACATGCAAATTATTTTACATGAACAACGGTGTGTGACGTTACAAATGAAAAAAAATAATACTTGTTGGTATCTACATTATTTTTAATAGAAGATCCAAAAAAATCAATTGTTAAAAACATTCTGCAAATACAAGAATGTTGTTCACTGTATAGGCCATGACATACAGCAAATCTTGGAGGCCCCTATAGGGACCATGATATAGGGCCCCATCCACAAGTGGTTATGTAATGCACAAATTATATTATGTTGTGCAATTTACTGATTTCATGAATATACTTTTGTATTTTGTTTGGTCTGAAATAATTTATCTTTATCTTTTTAGATTTCTGTCATTTAGAAAGTTAAAATACGCCACAGCAAGCCTGGATATGTGGATATGTGTTTTTTAACCAATCGGTACACATTTGACATTCACATAAATGAGAGGGAAAGTGGTCGTCAGATTATCCGGATACAAAAACATATGTCTCTATACCACAGAAAAAAAACAATATAAATAAATGGTTTATGTAAAAATTAAGTTTAAAATTATTTTGATAAAAACCTCATGATGAAAACCTATTTGTGATGCTGGAATATGCTCAATATTGACGCGGCAATTCATATAACTCGCGATTTGGAAAATATGAATTCTTTAAAATGAATCTGTTGAGGGTTTTAAATATTTACAACAATCGGTCTCTTTCTATTGTTTGCTTGAGGCTTTTAAGACACGCCCACAGCCAGACGGTCTGCTGTGATTGGCTGGTGTAGATTTAAGTTGCGCCCTTGAGTGACGTCACCACGCGGTTCTTCGGTGCAGTTGGGCGTTGGACTCCGCATCTTATTAGTGACCAGGGAAATTTCTCCATTTTCTGAGCTGTCTACAGCACAATTTTGGCAATTAAAAAAAATATTTAACTCTCCAGGTTTTTTTCCCTACACTTTTCTTCTCCGAGGCTGGATTTGATCGCTATTTTTAGTGCGCTCGTCGGCCAGGTGTTTTACTCTTAAGGCTTGTTGCTCTTTGTTCTGTATTGGGATCTGTTGAGCTCTTTGTTGGAGAGAAAGCATGGGAGCGCAATTCTCTAAGACCGCTGGAAAGGGAGAAACTGTTGCAGAAAACCCCGGAGAGGCTGCAGCTTCACCCTCCAAAGCTAACGGACAGGTAAAACCCGGCCATTTACTGAGAGAAGTCATGTCTGTAACGTTAACGTTACGGTGTTTGTTAGTTATGCGTGGTGTTTGTTAGGCGAGTTCTGCTGGAGCCCCACTTCCAACAACCTCACGAATTAAACCATTTCTGCAGCTCAGAGAGAGGCTTTGTCAGTAGTGAGTTTAACTATGACCGTAAAATATGTTTAATGTTACTCAAATGTTTATAAAACGTTACTGCGTTTAGATTAGAAATCCAGTTTTGGCGTTGTTTTTCCGGAGAAGCCTTTTGTTTAGAAATGAGTAACGTTAGCGTTGGATTTTTGTTAAGAATTAAATATTTGTTTTAAACAAATCAGGAGATGTGGAGAATAATTTAGTTTGAATTAGCATTTCTGCCGTCTTGGAAAGGATCTTTCAGGGGGGGAGTGGGGATTGATTGTTTGATTAACAATGGCTCGCCACGCCTTTAGGCGCAGATGCTCGACACGCTTCAGTTTCACAATGGAACTCTTCCACTGGAGGAAACCACAGAAGAGCAATTCAAACGATTGCATTTATCATAACATTAAGTTGAGCCGTAATGGCCATTTAGACAGTCTGTGTTTTGTACAGATGAAGTGCGTGATCCTAATAATTTTGGCATAAAAGAAAAATCTATAATTTTTACCCATACAATGTATTTTTGGCTATTGCTATGGATAAAATGAGAGCAGTCCCCTTTCGGTGCATACAATTGTATTTGTAACTGCAGCCTGCACATGTCCTGTCTTGGTAGTGCTCTGGTTAAGCCAAGCTTAATAATGATTGTGCCTGTGTTTTGCTTTAGGAAAATGGCCACGTGAAGGTGAACGGAGATGCATCTCCAGCGGCTGCTGAGGAGAAAGAAGAGGTTCACGCTAACGGCAGTACAGCAGCTGAGGAGGGAGAGAAGGCTGAGGTAGCTCCAGCTGAAAAGCAGGCTGTGGAGGAAGATCCAGCCAACACAGAAGTGAGTGCAGCCACTGGAGAGGAGGCCACGAAAACTGAGGATGCTCCATCCACAAGCAACGAGACGCCGAAGAAGAAGAAGCGCTTCTCTTTTAAGAAGTCCTTCAAGTTGAGCGGCTTCTCTTTTAAGAAAACCAAGAAGGAGACTGGAGATGGCGGCAAGGAGGAGGTCAAAACTGAGGGAGCTGAAGCTGTTGAAGCAGGTGTGTCAGAAGAGAAGGAGGTAGAATCCAAACCAGAGGAGAAACCAGTAGAGGAGCCCGAGGCTGCCAGTCCTGCCCCTGAGGAGGAGAAACCCTCAGAGTCAGCAGCAGAGCCTGCTCCTTCTAAGGATGAAGCACCTGTAGCAGAGGAATCCACTCCCACTGTCCAAGAAGCAGAATCCAGTCCAGAAGTCCATGCAGAATCTGCCACGGAGTAATGTGCACAGTGCAGATCAACAGAGAGGGGGGGGGCACAACCACAGATAATCAAGGCATATTTCTCTGCTGTACAGTGGAGTGGTCCTAGGTTACGAGGCGTTGGAGAACTTTGTTTGCAACAAGGAAGATTTCAAAGATTTTTAGTCTTTACTTTTTTTTTTATACATTTCCCGTCTCCCCGAAATTTCACTCGGCCTTTGTGGCTATTCCCGAAGCTGTGAAAAATGGCTACGTTGACTAATACAGAAACACTAGAATTTCACTATAAATTCTCATATATTTTTTGCATCAGTATTAACTGTTTTTATTTGTCTTTATTTTTGCATTTTTATACAAAACAGTGTAAACATGTATGATGTATAGACATCCCTGTGGATTAAAGGCAGCTGGTTTAGGGTTTTTTCAAAGAGGGGTACAGGGATTGGGAATGAGGTTATTTTTTATTTTGGCACCTTGATGACTCCACGTTACACCACAGACTACAAAAACTGAACGACCGTTAATTCATCCACTACAGTTTTCAACACCTAAAGCGATTTTCTTTTTTTATAATTATAACAAGCCAATTTAACTTACAATGCCAAGTTTAAATCTGCAATTGTAAAGGTCCTGGGAACTTCAAACACTTCTTTTCATTTATTTTGCTCTAACAGTCCATGGGAAAACAATTTGCATATGCTTAATGGTGTATTGCTGGTTTATTGAGCTTATTAAAGTGTAAGTATGAATAGAAGGGGTATTTTAACTGTGATTTATTGTACAAATGATATCTTGATCTCAAGAAGCACATGCAGCTCTTCTATCACCAAGTCTGTTTTTGGAAGTCATCCTCAGACCATTGGGAAAAATGTTTTTAAACTCAAACCAAGCTGTGACACGTATTCCTGTTTATACTGTGGTTTTTGATTCCAACGAATGTAGCTTTTTTCAGTGGTCTTTTGACAAAATTAAGAAACGTATTAGATGCAATGTTTGTGTAGCATCTTGTCTCTTTATTTTGTAAATAGTGGAGAAGCTTTTACCTTTAACTTAGAGATTGAATGTAATGTAACGTTGCTTACAAAATTGATATTAAACTTCTCTGCTGAAGGTGTTCTAAATTTTATGTGAGCACACTAAAAGCAAAATAAATGTGAATGAAATATAAATTTGTTTGTCTCTTGTCTTACATTTTACAAGAAATTAGTGGCCATTATAAATTTTCAATCAGTTGTTTAAAAAAAAAAAACTACTAATATACATATTTACTAAAATGTGGTTTCACCATATCTGAGCAAATGATATCTTTATTTATTTACAGTCTAAGGCTATGTTCACACTTGGTGTCTTTTTTGACTAGAAAAAGTTGACGAGCGCTTTTTTAATGAAAAACAAAGCAGGCAGAGTCTGTTACAAATAGCAGCCGAGAGCGTATTTTGTTGCCATAGCAACAGTAGCCTAGCGCTGTGTGCTGCAGAAATGTCAAGAAAGAGCAAAAAGTTGGCTCTTGCGTTGGCTTTTGAAGTTAACGGGAAAGAAAATGTCGATTCACAACGACGTCTATCTACCGGCACCTTCTCCATTTTTTCTTGTTGTTATGGAAACGACAGATCTCGCTACTCGCTTGTCATTGGTCAGCTGTCAAAAAGGCGCTTGACGTAGGGCGTTTTTTTCAGAAAAGTTGAACTTTTTTCAACTCGAAAAAACGCTCAGAGCTGCAGAAAAAGACACCAGCGGTGGCGTTTTAAAAAGCGCTCAGGACTTTTTTGAAAACACGGTTTACTCCATAGGATTATAATGTAAAACAGACGCCGGCAGCTTCAAAAAAGACGCCAAGTGTGAAGACCGCCTTAGGTTTTCCTTCTGCTAACCCACCCGGTTGGTGACCGCGGTCAAGCCAGCCGCAGTTCAGAAAAACGCGGTCAAGCCAGCCGCGATTGAAATTAAGGTGCGCGTGTATTACAATTATTACGGTAATCACAGGAACAACACAGAGGAGACGCTTTTAGAGCACTTTTCTTCTAGTAGGCCAGAACTGAGATATAATGACATTTTTCGTGATCTTTTTTTTTGTACATCTGCTTTAATAGCAGATGTGTTATTTATTCTTGTCTTTGACGGTTCTGTATTACTATATTTTTCTACCTTTCAAATCATTGCAAGATTCATAGAAAAAGAGATATGGGACATTAATCAATTTAGAGGGGTATAAACACCAGGTTTGTAATAAGTACAAGAAATGAATGGTCAGTTCTTATACAGGACATCCCATAATATATGCATACCTCATATGAAACCATATTACTGCAGCATTTTTGAGATATGGGACATTAATACATTTTGAGGACTATAAAGACCACATTTTTAATAAGTACAAGAAATGAATGGTCAGTTCTTATACAGGACATCCCATACTATATGCACACCTCATATGAAACCATATTACTGCAGCATTTTTGAGATATGGGTCATTAATACATTTTGAGGACTATAAAGACACAATTTCTAATAAGTACAAGAAATGAATGGTCAGTTCTTATAAAGGACATCCCATACTTCATTCACACCTCATATGAAACCATATTACTGCAGCATTTCTGAGATATGGGACATTATTCGATTTAGAGGGGTATAAAGACACCATTTTTAATAAGTACACGAAATGAATGGTCAGTTCTTATACAGGACATCCCATACTACATGCACACCTCATATGAAACCATTTTACTGCAGCGTTTTCAAGAAATGGGACATTATTCGATTTAGAGGGGTATAAAGGCACCATTTCTAATAAGTACACGAAATGAATGGTCAGTTCTTATACAGGACATCCCATACTACATGCACACCTCATATGAAACCATTTTACTGCAGCGTTTTCAAGAAATGGGACATTATTCGATTTAGAGGGGTATAAAGGCACCATTTCTAATAAGTACACGCAATGAATGGTCAGTTCTTATACAGGACATCCCATACTACATGCACACCTCATATGAAACCATATTACTGCAGCGTTTTCAAGAAATGGGACATTATTCGATTTAGAGGGGTATAAACACAATTTCTAATAAGTACAAGAAATGAATGTTCAGTTCTTATATAGGACGTCCCATACTACATGCACACCTCATATGAAACCATATTACTGCAGCGTTTTCAAGAAATGGGACATTATTAAATTTTGAGGGGTATAAAGACACCGTTTCTAATAAGTACAAGAAATGAATGGTCAGTTCTCATATAGGACATCCCAGACTACATGCACACCTCATATGAAACCATTTTACTGCAGCGTTTTTAAGAAATTGGACATTAATACATTTTGAGGACTATAAAGACACCATTTATAATAAGTACAAGAAATGAATGGTCAGTTCTTGTACAGGACATCCCATACTACATGCACACCTCATATGAAACCATATTACTGCAGCGTTTTCAAGAAATGGGACATTAATACATTTTGAGGACTATAAAGACACCATTTCTAATAAGTACAAGAAATGAATGGTCAGTTCTTATACAGGACATCCCATACTATATGCACACCTCATATGAAACCATTTTACTGCAGCATTTTTGAGATATGGGACATTAATACATTTTGAGGACTATAAAGACTCCATTTCTAATAAGTACAATAAATGAATGGTCAGTTCTTATATGGGACGTCCCATACTATATGCACACCTCATATGAAACTATTTTACTGCAGCATTTCTGAGATATATCTCCCATATCTCAAAAACGCTGCAGTAAAATGGTTTCATATGAGGTTTGCTTATAGTATTTGACGTCCTGTATAAGAACTGACGAATAATTTCTTCTACTTATTAGAAATGGTGTCATTATACCCCTCTAATTGGAATAATGTCCCATATCTTGAAAACGCTGCAGTGAAATGGTTTTCATATGAGGTCTAACATATAGTATGGGAAGTCCTGTATAAGAACTGACGAATCATTTCTTGTACTTATTAGAAATGGTGTCATTATTCCCCTCTAAATTGAATAATGTCCCATATCTCAAAAACGCTGCAGTAATATGGTTTCATATGAGGTGTGCATGTAGTATGGGATGTCCTGTATAAGAACTGACCATTCATTTCTTGTACTTATTAGAAATGGTGTCTTTATAGTCCTCAAAATGTATTAATGTCCCATATCTCAAAAATGCTGCAGTAATATGGTTTCATATGGGGTGTGCATGTAGTATGGGACGTCCTATATAAGAACTGACCATTAATTTCTTGTACTTATTAGAAATGGTTGTCTTATACCCCTCTAAATCGAATAATGTCCCATATCTCAAAAACGCTGCAGTTAAAATGGTTTCATATGAGGTGTGCATGTAGTATGGGACGTCCTATATAAGAACTGACGAATCATTTCTTCTACTTATTAGAAATGGTGTCTTTATACCCTCTAAATCGAATAATGTCCCATATCTCAAAAACGCTGCAGTAATATGGTTTCATATGAGGTGTGCATGTAGTATGGGATGTCCTGTATAAGAACTGACCATTTATTTATTGTACTTATTAGAAATGGTGTCTTTATACCCCTCAAAATTGAATAATGTCCCATTTCTCAAAAATGCTGCAGTAAAATGGTTTCATATGAGGTGTGCATGTAGTATGGGATGTCCTGTATAAGAACTGACCATTCATTTCTTGTACTTATTAGAAATGGTGTCTTTATAGTCCTCAAAATGTATTAAGGTCCCATATCTCAAAAATGCTGCAGTAATATGGTTTCATATGAGGTGTGCATGTAGTATGGGATGTCCTGTATAAGAACTGACCATTCATTTCTTGTACTTATTAGAAATGGTGTTTTTATACCCCTCAAAATTTAATAATGTCCCATTTCTTGAAAATGCTGCAGTAATATGGTTTCATATAAGGTGTGCATATAGTATGGGATGTCCTATATAAGGACTGACCATTCATTTCATGTACTTATTAGAAATGATGTCTTTATACCCCTCTAAATCGAATAATGTCCCATTTCTTGAAAACGCTGCAGTAAAATGGTTTCATATGAGGTGTGCATATAGTATGGGATGTCCTGTATAAGAACTGACCATTCATTTCTTGTACTTATTAAAAATGTGGTCTTTATAGTCCTCAAAATGTATTAATGTCCCATATCTCAAAAATGCTGCAGTAATATGGTTTCATATGAGGTGTGCATATATTATGGGATGTCCTGTATAAGAACTGACCATTCATTTCTTGTACTTATTAGAAACCTGGTGTTTATACCCCTCTAAACTGATTAATGTCCCATATCTCTTTTTCTCTGAATCTTGCAATGATTTGAAAGGTAGAAAAATATAGTAATACAGAACCGTCAAAGACAAGAATAAATAACACATCTGCTATTAAAGCAGATGTACAAAAAAAAGATCACGAAAAATGTCATTATATCTCAGTTCTGGGCTACTAGAAGAAAAGCGCTCTAAAAGCGCGTCTCCTCTGTGTTGTTCCTGTGATTACCGTAGTCATTGTAATACACGCGCACCAATTTCAATCGCGGCTGGCTTGACCGTGTTTTTCTGAACTGCGGCTGGCTGACCGCTGTGGTGTTTGCAAACCCATGAGCTGAGAAAGCCTTTTCCAAACTATTGGCTTATTGTACTACGTACTTCCTTCAGTGCAACCTCTTTCTTTAACCTTTTAAAGGTGAAATCATTCTTTCATAGGGAGTGTACTCTGAATCAAACCCTGTGTCCCAACAGTGCTATTCAATACTCAACAATAAAGAAGTACCTGAATGTATAGCAGCCCCACCCAAAGTACTCCAAAGATCAAGTTCACACTCATCAATTCAAAAAAAGAGAGAACAAAATATGCTGTTGGAGAACACACCTTGACCTCGTAAAGAGACCAATATGCACAATAAAGACCAGGAGTTGAAGTTTAAATAGAGAGTTCTCCGCATCTCCAAAGGCTGCAGAAACATGAATGGATCCAGTCTAAAACTAGCTTAAGATACAGAAACACTAATAGGCCTACGTACAGCGGGGATTTACAGAGTTCCTCGGGAGCAAGTGCTCAAATGTAAATAAGGAGCATTCATATACAGATTAATTCCAATTTAATAATTACTATAGTAAGAGATTATATATAGTATACAGGTGCATCTCAATAAATTAGAATGTCATGGTAAAGTTAATTTATTTCAGTAATTCAACTCAAATTGTGAAACTCGTGTGTTAAATAAACTCAATGCACACAGACTGAAGTAGTTTAAGTCTTTGGTTCTTTTAATTGTGATGATTTTGGCTCACATTTAACGAAAACCCTCCAATTCACTATCTCAACAAATTAGAATATGGTGACATGCCAATCAGCTAATCAACTCAAAACAACTGCAAAGGTTTCCTGAGCCTTCAAAATGGTCTCTCAGTTTGGTTCACTAGGCTACACAATCATGGGGAAGACTGCTGATCTGAACCGCAGCCTTATGAGGATTGTCAAGCAAAATCGATTCAAGAATTTGGGTGAACTTCACAAGGAATGGACTGAGGCTGGGGTCAAGGAATCAAGAGCCACCACACACAGACGTGTCAAGGAACTTGACTACAGTTGTCGTCAGATGTGTCTTACCTGAGCTAAGGAGAAGAACTGGACTGTTACCCAGTGGTCCAAAGTCCTATTTTCAGATGAGAGCAAGTTTTGTATTTCATTTGGAAACCAAGAGTCTGGAGGAAGGGTGGAGAAGCTCATAGCCCAAGTAGCTTGAAGTCCAGAGTTAAGTTTCCACAGTCTGTGATGATTTGGGGTGCAATGTAATCTGCTGGTTTTGGTCCATTGTGTTTTTTTGAAAACCAACGTCACTGCACCCATTTACCAAGACATTTTGGAGCACTTCATGCTTCCTCTGCTGACCAGCTTTTTAAAGATGCTGATTTCATTTTCCAGCAGGATTTGGCACCTGCCCACACTGCCAAAAGCACCACAATTTTGTTAAATGACAATGGTGTTGGTGTGCTTGACTGGCCAGCAAACTCACCAGACCCGAACTGCATAGAGAACCTATTGGGTATTGTCAAGTCAAGTCAAGTCACCTTTATTTATATAGCGCCTTTAACAATACAAATTGTAACAAAGCACTGCACAATATCAAAATAGGCAAATTTGTCAATAATGTAAAATGACAGGATTTAACACTCAATTATCTGCTGAATGCATTCATTATTGAATTTAGTAGTGGCATTGTCCAGCTTAGTTCACTTTAAATAATATCTGTGCAATCAAGTCGATGATTGTGCTGGAAATGAAGTGTCCCCAACTGAGCAAGCCAGAGGCGACAGCGGCA
>QVTF01001009.1:0-32500 GCA_003573665.1 Oxygymnocypris stewartii
AATTTAGAATCAAAACTCGTTTCCGCCCCAGAATAAAAATCTAGGGGTGAGCGATATGGAAAAAATATATCACGATTTTTTTTATAAATATCACGATTCTTTGTCATGTTGGTTTTATTATTTTGCAAGTTGTCTGAGAATTACAGCCAAACTAATTTCCCTTTTATAAAGACCAAGCCTTTAAAAAAAAAAAGAGTGGCAGATTTAGGCCAAAGTGGGTGAAGATAAAAAACGGTTGTCATTATTTTATCTTTGTTATTAAAAAATAAGAGCAAAGATACATATTACAAATACACATAATATACAGATAAAACAAACAGTGCTTTATTTTCAGGAACAATCGGTGTATTTAGCAGAGCATTCAAGAAACTGTGTGAACAAATATACAAATAAAACACTATATAGACTGATTCATATTAAAGCAGCTGTAGTAAAGTTTTTCAGTCATGATTTTTCTCTTTGTGTTTTGTTAACATTAAAGGGATAGTTATTGGTAAAAAATCTGTCATCTGTCTGTCAATTCTGTCGTAGTGTTTTATTTATATACCATAATTTACTCACTCAAATGTTGTTTTAAACCTGAGTGAGTCTCTTTATTTTGCTGAACATTAATGCTGTTCTGAAGAAGGTGGAAACCAAACAGTATTTAATACTATCAAAGTCAATGTGGACCAGCAACTGTTTGGTTTCTTCAAAATATCTTCTTTTATGTCCAGCACTAGAAAAAATAATAATACAGGTTTAGGACAACATGTGAGTGAATAAATAATGACAGAAATAACATTTTATGGTGAGCTAACTCTTTAATGACAGTCGACAGCATGTTTAGTTCTGTCCCTTTAAGACCTGCACGTACGCATCTAATATCCAGACACACATCCGTTTCTCTCAACTGTTTACTTTCATTTTAGACACAACCAACTGAGTCTATACATACACCTTGTGTGTTTGGACAGTATTAGCTTAGATGATAACTTAGTTCAGTAATCAGGCTCTGTCTGAAAGGGTTTTAGTGCGCGTGCTTCTGGTGTGCGCGCTCAGGAAAAGCGGACGTCAGACCAGCGCGTGAATGAAATGTTAAACCGGCAAGGCTTGTATGCAAATAATGTACTTTTGCGATTGCGAATAAGTGCAGTGTCCCGTAAGAGTAACTCTACCGCTGTATGTCGTGCTGTACACTATATAGAGACGGAGGCAACAGAACTGTAACTGATACAATGTGTGCTGTAGCACGATACTACCATATTTCTTCAAAAGCAGATCGTGGAGACATTTTTATCGTCCACGATCAAAAGATTGTCATATCGCACAACCTTAAAACAATGTAATTGTGACTTTTAATCTCATGATTTAGGCTATTTTTTTCCCCGAATTATGACTTTTTTCTCAGAATATGCCTAGCTTATTTAAAATGAAAATTGCGAGTCACAATTAGCCTACTATTTTATTTTTAATTCTGTGGGAAAAAACTGAATTGTGAGGTTTAAACTCAGAATTGCCAGAATAGAAGTCAGAATTCTGCGTTTATGTCTCAATTTTGAGAAAAAAAGTCAACATTTAATTCACGGAATTATACAAATATAGATATTTAACATTTTAATTTAACATATAAATATTTGTTTTGTTGAATTTTCCAACTAAAATAACTATATTAATGAGTCAATCGATTACAATTGAATTCTGAAATTAATTACAATTTATCACGATTAATCCCATCTAACATTAAAGTTTTAAATATACTTTTATATTGCAATAATTTCACATTCAGTCTTCATATTACTATAGAAACAACATAAAGACAGTATATTTGTAATATTTGTTTAATGTTTTTATGACTGAAGGCCAGTACTACTGATGTCTCTAAGAAATTGTTTTTTTCTTTCTCTAATATTTAATCATTGACTATAGCATTCAAAATGACAGTATAATTGAGTTATATCAATGTTCACATTTATTATTAGAGCTTTTAATTTAAGTGAACTTAAAACAATCATCACATCAACCCATTATAATTAATGTCATATTTACATGTGCCCTTCAGCAAGTAGGAAATAAACAGAAATTGAATAAAGTTATCAAAAATTAAATTCTTAATTAAATATAGATGAATCCTTAATGCGTTAAATATTTTTAATGCCGTTAAACTGTAAAAAGTAATTGCCTGCGTTAACGCACTAATTTTGACAGCACTCATATTACTATAACAATAGCAAAATAATTAAGTAATAGCGTCCATACCTATTGTATGCAATGTGTAGTTAAGTGCTGATTAAGTAGATAAATATGACACTCGTGTAGTGTGTTGTGAAGTTTTTAGGTAGTTAAGTGCTGCTTAAGTAGATAAATATGACACTCGTGTAGTGTGTTGTGAAGTTTTTAGGTAGTTAAGTGCTGCATAAGTAGATAAATATGACACTCGTGTAGTGTGTTGTGAAGTTTTTAGGTAGTTAAGTGCTGCTTAAGTAGATAAATATGACACTCGTGTAGTGTGTTGTGAAGTTTTTAGGTAGTTAAGTGCTGCTTAAGTAGATAAATATGACACTCGTGTAGTGTGTTGTGAAGTTTTTAGGTAGTTAAGTGCTGCTTAAGTAGATAAATATGACACTCGTGTAGTATGTTGTGAAGTTTTTAGGTAGTTAAGTGCTGCTTAAGTAGATAAATATGACACTCGTGTAGTGTGTTGTGAAGTTTTTAGGTAGTTAAGTGCTGCTTAAGTAGATAAATATGACAGTGTGTAGTGTGTTGTGAAGTTTTTAGGTAGTTAAGTGCTGCTTAAGTAGATAAATATGACACTCGTGTAGTGTGTTGTGAAGTTTTTAGGTAGTTAAGTGCTGCTTAAGTAGATAAATATGACACTCGTGTAGTGTGTTGTGAAGTTTTTAGGTAGTTAAGTGCCGCTTAAGTAGATAAATATGACACTCGTGTAGTGTGTTGTGAAGTTTTTAGGTAGTTAAGTGCCGCTTAAGTAGATAAATATGACACTCGTGTAGTGTGTTGTGAAGTTTTTAGATAGTTAAGTGCCGCTTAAGTAGATAAATATGACACTCGTGTAGTGTGTTGTGAAGTTTTTAGGTAGTTAAGTGCCGCTTAAGTAGATAAATATGACACTCGTGTAGTGTGTTGTGAAGTTTGTAGGTAGTTAAGTGCCGCTTAAGTAGATAAATATGACACTCGTGTAGTGTGTTGTGAAGTTTTTAGGTAGTTAAGTGCTGCTTAAGTAGATAAATATGACACTCGTGTAGTGTGTTGTGAAGTTTTTAGGTAGTTAAGTGCTGCTTAAGTAGATAACTATGACACTCGTGTAGTGTGTTGTGAAGTTTTTAGGTAGTTAAGTGCTGCTTAAGTAGATAACTATGACACTCGTGTAGTGTGTTGTGAACAGAGGTTTAATACTTACAGATCTTAAAAGGTTGTATTGTAGGTTCAAATCCCATAAAGTGCTGTCTATGAAGAGCGCCGACAGCATGCAGTAAATGAAGAACGATTGCTGTGTTTTGTATGTCAGGTAATGATTGATAGTGTTGTGACTGTGAGTGACAGCCGAAGGGATTCCCTGCACACTGCAACACACATTACAACATTAGTATTAATATTGATCATTGTTTCTCTTTATTTGGCATATTGCTCATGTTAGGGTGTGGACTCTGGCCCTTGCTGCTTGGTGTTTGTTCTGATGCGCTGTCGGTGGCTGGTTGTTCTTCGTGTCTCTCTTGAAGCTCAGAATAGCGTTTCTCTTTGGTCTCGCAGTGTAACGCAGCAAGGCGTACAGTAGGCCTACTTGGGGTGCAAAAGTATGGGAAGCTATTTTTTTCCATATTGAAAAGGTTGGATTGAAGAGTTCAGGTGAATGTCTTTGCTTTGTCTCTTCTTCTTGAATTAAAGCGGTACTGGAGCTTCAGCATGATCTGAGATGTTTCAACGAGCATCTTGAGCTTCGATGAAAGAAGAAGTTTCCACCTATTTCAACTCAACTTTAAGAAAAGTGTTATCAAACTTTATCTTTGTTCAGTTGCTGCTTTCTTTTTTAAGTTGAATTAAATTGGATGTACGAGTCATTTTAACTTTCTAACTATATTACACTGACTTATAAAATCAAGTTGAATCTCTGAAACTCATGTAAAGAGTTTAAAATTGGTTAAAATAATGGAAAAAACATATGCTGCCCTGACTTTAATGATCATACTTATTGATTTTTTAACAGTATATGAAGAGTCATGGCTCTCATTTACCTAAGAGTGACCTAGAAATAGTGTATTATATTAAATATTTATTTTGTGAATTTGTTCAGAAATCAAAATCTTTATTATTTGTTTATGCATTGTTTTGGTGCTGTTCAAGAGTATTAGTTGTACATTTATATTATGTCATAATGTATTTGATATATATTTGCATATTTTGTAATAAATACAACAAAATAACGTGTTCTCTCATAGCCAATAATTTATTGTAATTTTTATGTACTCGTAATTTTATACATATTATATGCTTATTTATATTCTTATACAATGCATTAATGCAAGTTACATTTATAATTGATTTTCTTCTATATTTTATTTTGATTACACTTTATTTTAAGGTGTCCTTGTTCCAGTGTAATTATACATTACAGTATGGAGTAATATTAATTAACTACATGTACTTACCATATGCTTTGGCTTAAGATTAATTCTATGCAATTATGCATAATTAATTGCTATTATAATAGTAAGTACATTTAACATGTATAACAATGACACCATAAATGAAAGCATAACCTTTATTTTTTTATTGTACTATTTTAATTGCATTATTTGCAGTGTAGAAATGACTCATTTCTGATGGGTCATGGTATAGAAATGACTCATTTCTGAAATGCATTTGTCATATATTTCATGCATGAAAAAACACTGAGAAAGTTTCTGCTGATAAAGTGTTTGGCGCTCTTGAGCTCTCTATCTTCGACTGTTGATCATCAGCACTCTCTGTTGCTGTCTCTGCGGTAAAGAAGCTTTTCTGTTTTCAGTTGTTTCTGTTGTGCAAGCGATAGGAAAGCAGTGTGTGTTTGTGACTATAGCTCGACCCGGCTGAGACCTTTCACACAGTTGTCAGCTCTGCTGCGCTGTGTTTCAGGAAGTGTTGTCTTTCCTCTCTTCGTCCCCTCGAAGGTCACTTTTACATTTCTCTCTCTCTCTCTCTCTATATCATGACACATTCAGTTATTTATAGATCCTTATCCATGCCGGGAGTCTTGGGCAATAAACAGCGCTCTTTGAGTCTTGAATTCAATCACTTTACAGTCTGAGTATTGATTGGGACGGGGTTTATGGGGAGACACGTGCTGTACCCATGGCGAATCAAATCTAGCGTCCTGTAAATGTTAGCTCGCTCTTACTCCAAATCATATTTCTTCACTAAATGAAAGCTTCATCATATGTGAGATCAGGGTTTAAAATGATCGATTTTATTCTGTACCTGTTTTAGTAAAACAAACTAAAAATAAAGCTAAGACCAATTCAAAATATTAAATAACAAAAGGTAAGTTAAAGAGTATAATATTGATTCTAACATAACACTATAACACCAAAAAAACAACAACATACAGTATATGTGTATGTACAAACACATACATATACATTTATGAATTCAATATATATTATTTCATTTCCATTTAGTTTGAAGTACTAAAATAACCTAATTAAATAAAACTAAAACTTAATAAAAAACCTGTTCAAAAAAACAAATAAAATGACAAACATTATTCCAACTTTATCTAAAATAGATAACAATTACAAATCAAACTGCATTAGTTTATTAGTAATCCTAAAAAATAACACTGAGGCAAACACACACATGCTAAAAAAACACAGCTTGCTTACACATAGAAAGAAATGGTTATCGAAGTGAAACAAGAAATATAAAGTGAAAGTTATATCCTTTGCTGGAGTCGATGGTCTTCACACACGACGGCTGCCGCGGTATAATAACCTCGTTTATACCCGTCTAACAAAATACTAATTGAATTCATCTGGACACACTTTCCTTATTTTCCCCACAATAGATGACCAAGCAAGCGCAGACACTGACAAGATACGCCATACAGAACAAGACCAGACGTGATTTCAGCACGTCTCCACACAAAACAAGAGTTTCCTAGCAATGACAACTGCACTAAACACTAATGACACAAGTACATACACTTACTTTCACATCCGCTGATGAAGAAGTACTTGAACACACTTTCCTCTCATCACAACAAATGTATAGGCATGTATATATATATATTGTTGTTGCTGTGCGGGATGACCACTTGCTTATTATTTTAGAGTTTTTTATGGTTTGATATAATTATTAAATATGTTTTAGACCTCTTGAATATTGACTCTTAACAGCATGAATGTAGAATCACACAAAATAGTTATTGGATTTCATGTGAACATGGATGATTTTTCAAAAGTACCAGTCATTCTTTTATGAATAAATCTTCTTTAATGAAGGGGAAAAGGCTGGGTGCAGATTTAATTTTGGACCCTGTGTGGGGTTGATTAAAAGTACATGGAGAACATTCAGAGGAGGAAGTCTTCTGGCGCACAAATAATGGTTTTCAAATGCATGAACTGACTTGGTGATTTGCTACATACTAATAATGCTGTTATTGACAAGCCCAGTGACGGACGACGAGGAAGGCAGTTCATCTGATCTTATCCTTCGAGGCTTTGCTCACCTCGTTTAACCCCGTCCCTCTCGTTCTAAACTGTTGAGATTAATGAGTAGCGTTAACCCTGATCATAGTAGCACTTCACCTCAGCACGGCTTTGCTCACACAATCCTCAGGAAGGAAGTGTGCTTTGAATGCGTGTCTGGAAGTTCATTCAGGTTGCCAGAGAATGTGTTCAGGAGAACGTGTTTAGAAGCATCTGGGGGCTCATTTATAAAGCGCATGTGTGAGAATACTGTCGTATTTCAATTACGCGTCCCATAAACACCTTGTTTTGAGTACCTGCTGTAAGTGAATATTCATGCATATCTGAGACGCTCAAGATCACCGCCAGCTGGAAGATGTCGCGCGAGAGAATCATTTACCGCCTTAAATGAAACCAACATAAATCAGTGTACAGCTGAATGAACACGGGTCTGAAGGGTTTCTGGCCTACGTGTCCTGTTCATCCTTTAGCCTCTCGTCTGCTATTGTTGAAATGGAAATGAATGATTTGATTAAATTAGCCTGCTAACATGTCCGATAGCAAGCAGAACACTGAGGAAAGTGTTGATGTCTTGGTTTGTTCTGGATTTATTAGCGTGTTACAGAAGCTGAACCGCTGGTTGGAATAACTCTTCTGCAGGAATATTCAAAGTCAACTTTTTTTACATTTTATATTGTATGTCTTTTTTTCTTTTTTTTTCTTTAATGAAATTGTTTGTGCATACAGATGCTTATAAATTATTTGTAGTAATATAAAATATAATTGGTAATGTTTTGTCCGTTTAATCATTACATAAAAATTTGACGATTACCATTACATGTCAAGTTGTATAAATTAACATGTGTATTATGAATAAATGATAAGTAACAGTTAACAGTTAGGATGAAATAGTATTTTCAATTTTCTTTTTGTATGACCATGTTTTCTTTTTTTAACTTTAATTCTTCATGAAAATGATTTTTTTGTATAAAGACTGCAACATACTGTTTTTTGCAAGGATGATGGTTTCCTACTTCACCCTGTCAAGGTTAAAATATGCATAATATTAAAATTAATTCATATTGAAAAATGGATAATATAAAATTAACGATGGTTGTTATTTTAATAAATGAATACATGCTGTGAAACACGTTTTTGTTGTTCACCATGTATTAACTTATATAAATGTTAATACAAATTGTACCTATATCACACTTTAGCTCATATTTACACGTTTACGCCCAAACACATTCACTTTCAGTGTTATTTCTTTATCAGTCTCTCTCTCTCTCTCTCTCTCCAAAGACCGTAAAACGGGTGTAAACACGTGCTACGGTCAGTATAACTTCATTGCTTTGCCAACACTGGCCAGAATGAGATCATAACTTGGTGAATTTGAAGGCCTCATAAAGTGATTGAATTCAAGACTCATAAAGCCGTTAAGCCCGTTATGGGTTAGTGTTGATCTGGTTGTGTTAGTTTAGAGGCTGGCTCTTTAAAAATGAAACCCCCTTAAATTAATTTGTGCCTTTGATGCCAACAACAAAAGAAACCAGAAGCGTTTTCTCTCTTTGAGACCTTGATAAGCCTGTCCTGGTTATGACTATATGGTTATTAATTGTATTATTTGTAATTAACATAGTTTCCCTGCTGTCCAGAGTCCCGTCAGAACAGGGTGCCGTCCATCATTTGGAAAACACTGCATTAGACGCACAAACCAATGAATGACTTTAAATGCTGCATGCAATTGTATTTCTGTTTGGTTTTCACTAATGTGTTGCTTCAGTCCTTAAAGACACTAAATGATGTGTAATGAAGCTTGAAACGTGTCTTTCTCCATTAACATTTTTAAAATGAATATAATTTCCTGAATAAACCAGTCGTTCGGCTTTGTCTGTGCAGTATATTGATGAATACAGTACATTCTTGTCTTCATTTCTTTGCTGCCTTGGACATGTGACTTTGACATTTTTCTCAGCTCTACAGTTTCATGAGAAACACTTTTGAACAAAAAATGTTAAAATAATACAGTCTGATTTGAATATGTGCTTTCAAGGCAGCGCTGTATTCATATTACTCAAACATTCTGGTCGAGGATTGTTCTCTAAACCCAGTATTACACTTCTGCAATGAATTCAGCCTCAACCACCTCTTTCGGTTTTCAGTACATAACTTCAGCTAGGCTCATTGTGCTTTAGAAAGACATTTCTAATGTAAATCTAATGGAATGTTCAGTATTCAGGATGGAACGGCAGTGATGATGTCATAGGGACGTGTGTATTCTGAATAGCGACTGGTTTTCTTTCTCGCGTGTATTTGCATGCTGAACTGTGATCAGTCTTTTTCTGTTTAACGTCTGCAGAGTCACTCACATTGTGTCGGTTCTCATGCACAGAGTGATGCCAGCTCTGATGCAACATTTTCTTTAAGCCTGAAACCTGAACATATTGGTAATACGTTACAATAAGGTTTCATTAGTTCACCCAAAAATGACATTTTGCTGAAAATGTACTCATCCTCAGGCCATCCAAGATGAGTTTGTTTCTTCATCAGAGCAAGTTTGGAGAATTGTAGTGTTGCATCATTTGCTCAGCAGTGGATGCTCTGCGGTGAATGGGTGCCGTCAGAATGAGAGCCCATACAGCTGATAAAAACATCACAATAATACAAACAAAGCCCGCACAACTTCAGTACATGATTTGATGTCAGGTAAAGCCAAATGCTCCATGTTTGTAAAAACAAATCAAATTTTTGCTTCCGGGTAAAATATGACTCCAAAATTCAAAATGACACTTCCTCCAGTGAATAAATAATCTCGTCTGAATCAGGAGAGAAATATGCACAGATCAAGCACCTTTACAAAACAGTTCTGAACACATATGTTGGTGGATTTTTATGTGAGAGGAAAGCAGGGGATGGACTTTTTTCCCTCAAGGAAGAATTATGGATTATGAACACTATTGTAACAAATAAAGGCTATTTTAATGAGAAGCAGTGGTTTAAATTTAAAATGTCTTAAAAATAGATTATTTTTTTCTTATAAACATGCAAATTTTCACTTCACAAGATGTTAATTGTTGAACTGGATTGGTGTGAATTACTTGTGGATCATTGTGATGTAATTATGTTTGGACTCATTCTGACGGCACCCATTCACCGCAGAGGATCCATTGATGAGCAAGTGATGGAATGCTACATTTCTCCAAATCTGATGAAGAAACAAAGTTGTGTTTTAAGACTAGTTAATGCGCTATAGGCAAGGCAAGGCAAGGCAAGTTTATTTGTATAGCACATTTCATACACATTGGTAATTCAAAGTGCTTTACATAAAAGAATGTGAAATAATCATTCACAGCAATAAAAACAAGAAGTTAAAAATAATAAAACAAGGAGTTTTAAAATGATATAGAAATTGATTTAAAATGAGATTTAAAACAGTTAAATAGAAAATGATTATACATAAAATACAATGCAGTCAGTTCGGACGTAGCACAGCGCTCATTCAACAAATGCACAGCTAAATAGATGAGTTTTGAGACTGGATTTAAATGTGGCTAATGTTTTAGCACATCTGATCTCTTCTGGAAGCTGGTTCCAGCTGCGGGCGGCATAATAGCTAAAAGCGGACTCCCCTTGTTTTGTGTGAACCCTTGGTATTTCTAACTGACTCGACCCTAATGATCTGAGTGGTCTGTTAGGTTTATATTCAGTGAGCATATCTGACATATATTTAGGTCCTAGGCCATTGAGCGACTTATAAACGAGTAAAGTACTTTAAAATCGATCCTAAATGTAACTGGAAGCCAGTGTAAGGACCTGAGGACTGGTGTGATATGCTCAGATTTTCTGGTTCTAGTCAGAATCCTGGCAGCAGCGTTCTGGATGAGCTGCAGCTGTCTAATGGTCTTCTTTGGAAGGCCGGTGAGGAGACCATTACAATAATCCACCCTGCTGGTGATAAAGGCATGAACAAGTTTCTCCAAGTCATGACTGGAAACAAAACATCTAATTCTTGCAATGTTTTTGAGATGATAGTATGCTGATTTAGTTACTGCTTTGACATGACTACTAAAGCTAAGGTCTGTCTCCAGAATCACCCCAAGATTTCTGACTTGATTTTTAGTTGTTTGACCCCTAGAGTCAAGGTATGCATTCACCTTGAGAACTTCATCTTTGTTTCCAAATGCAATTACTTCAGTTTTCTCCTTGTTTAACTGAAGAAAGTTTTGGCACATCCAACTGTTAATTTCATCAATGCATTGGCAGAGGGAGTCAATGGGGCTATAATCATTTGGAGATAAGGCTAGGTAGATCTGGGTATCATCAGCATAGCTGTGATAGGCAATTTGGTTCTTCCTCATTATCTGACTTAGTGGGAGCATATACAGGCTAAACACAGCGGTGCAAGAATTGAGCCTTGTGGGACTCCACATGTCATGGACGTCCACTTAGACTTATGCTCTCCTATACTCACATAATAACCTCTCCCTTCTAAGTATGACCTGAACCATTTGAGTGCCATCCCAGAAAGCCCGACCCAGTTTTCCAGTCTCTCTAGAAGTATGTTATGATCGACAGTGTCAAACGCAGCACTAAGATCTAGTAGTACCAGCACTGATATTTTGCCAGAATCAGAATTAAAGCGAATATCATTTATTATCTTAATGAGTGCTGTCTCTGTGCTGTGATGCACGCGGAAACCAGATTGAAAATTATCCAGGAATCCATTTGAGTTTAAGTAGTTGTTCAGCTGATTAAAAACTACCTTTTCAATAATCTTACCTATGAAAGGAAGATTTGATATTGGTCTATAGTTGCTCAACATGGTGTTATCAAGATTGCGCTTTTTCAGAAGGGGCTTAACAACTGCAGTTTTCAGGGAGTTTGGAAAAGTCCCAGAAAGAAGTGAGGTGTTCACCACTTCTAAGAGATCTGCTTCTAAACAGTTAAGCACACTTTTGAAAAAAGATGTGGGAAGTGTGTCAAGATAGCAGGTTGACGATTTAAGATGCTGTACTATTTCTTCCAAAATTTTGCTATCAATTGTTTTAAAAACAGACATAGTCACTTCTTTTTGAGATTGCTGTCGAATCTGTGTACCTCTGTATTACAGGAAGATGTGCCAATCTCCTTCCTGATATTACTGATCTTCTCTGAAAAGAAGGAAGCAAACTCATTGCATTTGCTGTCAGAGAGCATTTCACTGGGAATCTGACTTGGGGGGTTTGTCAGTCTCTCAACAGTAGCAAAAAGAGTGCGAGTGTTGTTTAATTACTGTTTATAAGGTTTGAGAAGAAGGTCTGTCTAGCTGTGGCTAGTTCCAAATTGAAAGCATGAAGGCTGTCTTTATAGATGCTATAGTGTATTTCTAGTTTCGTCTTCCGCCACATCCGCTCAGCTTTTCTGCATTGTCTTTTCATATTCTGAACTGCTGTTGATTTTCTCCAAAATGATTTTTGTCTGCCATTCTTCTTGCTGACCTTTATCGGTGCAATATCATCAATAACATTCTTAACTTTTGAGTCAAATGAATCCAGGAGAAGATCAACAGAGTCTGCAGAAATGCTTGGTGTTAAAGATATTGCCTTCATAAATAGCACACTAGTGTTCTCATTAATGCATCTCTTTCTGACAGAGACAGATCTAGATTCAGTGGTGACAGAGATCAATATATCAAAGAAAATACAGAAGTGATCAGACAGAGCTACATCCTTAATGACAATGGATGAAATGTTTAGACCTCTACTGATGAGTAAATCTAGAGTGTGTCCACGATTGTGTGTCGGTCCGTGCACATGCTGAATCAGGTCAAAAGTGTTTAAAACAGTTATAATTTCTTTTGTAGTTTTGATTTCAGCATTATCTATGTGAATATTAAAATCCCCTGCAATAGCAAAACAGTCAAACTCTGAGGAAATCATTGATAACAGTTCTGTGAACTCTTCAACAAAGGCTGGAGAATATTTTGGCGGCCTGTAGATTATGATAAACAGAATGCGTGGGGCACCTTTCAGCACAATACCTAGATATTCAAAAGACAAGTACTGACCAAATGACACTTGCTTGCATTGATAAACATCTTTAAACAGAGCAGCTACACCTCCACCTCTCCTAACAGTCCTGCAGACACTTATAAAATTAAAGTTAGGAGGGGCTGTTTCAGTGAGGACTGTTGCACTGCAGTTGTCTTCCAGCCATGTTTCAATTAGAAACATAAAATCCAGGTTGTTTGTGGTTATTAAATCATTGATCACAAATGATTTATTTTTTAGTGAGCGAGTGTTTAAAAATGCTAACTTGATGGAATTACATTTTGTCTCTACAGCAATCTTAGACTGATGCATAACAGGCCTTAGATTAGATGGGTCAGCCGTACGCCTTTTGAAGGCCTTAGACCTTCTATCACGTGATAAAACAGAAATAGAGAAGGCTACAGGCACACTGGGTTCCCGCTTGTTTGTAAACGTTCGAGAATGTTGTTGCTAGTATAGCGGGGACCCGACACATATCACTGAGAGCTGTTATCAGTTGTTTTTGGTTCACCTACAGCAGATGGAGGAGGGTTTGGGCCCTTGCGTTGTGGCAGCGGTCGGAGAGCTCTCACAGGAGGAGGCGGGAGAGCTGAGCCTACAGTCTTTGGTGGTTGGGGGGCCCGCGTTAGACTACTATAGACTAATGCAAACAAACAAGAACAATTATTATTAACTAACATTAACAAAGATGAATAAATGTTGTTACCAATTTACTTAGAACTGTTGTGCTATTTTTTGCCTCCGCAAGCACTGTCATTTGTTCAGGAAATGCACGTCTTATTTCCATCTTGATGATTTTAGTGCTTAGAAAGAACTGCATGATTCAGTAATTCAGTCTCCTAAAGCCTCTGAACACTGTAGCAAGCAAGTCTATATGTATTTTGCTACATATATTGAGAATAATCTGAGAATGACTTAACTCTTTGCCTCGGCTTCTACTAGTCTGCCTATCACAGCACTGCAGCGTCTCTCTCACACACACACACACACACACACACACACACACACACACACACTTGAGGCCAGGCTTATTGCCTCGGTGATGGAAAAGCCATCAAGTATCTGATCCTGTGAAATACAGAGCCCAGCAGAAAAAGGATAGGTGCGGCTGTGCTGGAGAAATACTGGTGTGTGTGTGTGGTTGTGTTGTGCTGTGTGTGTGTGTGTGTGTGCGTGCATGCGTGTGTGTGTTGGGTGTGGTTGTAGTGTGCGTGCGTGCATGCGTGTGGTGTGTGTGTGTGTGTGTGTGTGTGTGTGTGTGTGTGTGTGTGTTGGGTGTGGTGTAGTGTGCATGCGTGCATGCGTGTGGTGTGTTTGTGGTGGTGTTGTGCTGTGTGTGTGTGTGTGTGTGTGTGTTGGGTGTGGTGTAGTGTGCATGCGTGCATGCGTGTGTGGTGGTGTGTGTGTGTGTGCATGCGTGTGGTGTGTGTGTGTGTTTGTGGTGTGTTGTGCTGTGTGTGTGTGTGGTGTGTGTGTGTGTGTGTGTGCATGCGTGGTGTGTGTGTGTGTGTGTGTGGTGTGTTGGGTGTGGTGTGTAGTGTGCATGTGGTGTGTGTGGTTTAGTATGGCTTTCTCATCTCCCTCCCTGGTTTATCTGCTGCTAGTCACCACTTGTTCCACACTGCAAGCACACAAGCGTTCGCTCAAGAAGGAATATCCGTGTTTTGTGGTGTGTTATCTGACACTTCATATGTTACTGACCGGATGGTTTAGTGTTCCGGCTTGACCTGGCCTCAGTGTCATTAGTGCTGGTGCATGCTGCATGTGTTGGGATGGAACAGTCTGGAGCTGTAAGGCATGGACACGTTCACATCTGCAGCTCGCTGGAGACTCTCGTGCTTTCTGGATCGTGTCTCGTGTCTTGTTCTAGCTGTGGCAGTAAAAAACAGAAACTACTAGGCAGCAGTTAACGTCATCATAGGCACAATCCTGATACCAAAATATAGGCAGCATAATTTTTTTTTGCATGAATTATTTTGGTAGACACCATAGTTATTCCTTTTCTTTTGCTAAAATCTAAAGCAGTATTGCTTGTATCTTTTTCAGAGAAGACTGGAGATGAATTCGTTCAGGATAGTGGACAAAAAGAAATATTGACTACAAATTAACTTTACATTTAATTAATTATGTATATAAAATGCAGTCATTTATTAAACGATTAATAAATCATCATAACAATAAATTAAATTAAATTTAAACTTAAAACAAAATGACATAGTATTAATTCTTTCTTTTCACTATTTTAGCCACAAATTGATCAGACAAAATTGTAATTATATAATGACTGTATGTTTATGTTTATCACTGGCAACATACCATTTAAATAAAATATCATTACATTTGGATTAATATCTGATAGCTTTTCAAGTATTCTTTGTCTTTCTGTCTTTCTTTCTTACAAAATTACATTAAAAAATATTACATTTCATTTGGATTTTTGTCAATGGCAACAAACAATTCAATATTAATATCAAAATTAAATATTAATATAAAGTATTGTTATTTAATAGAAAAATATGTGATATTATTCTTTTATTTTTTGTATTACATTTTATACCACTGAGCAGTCAGACGTTTTTGTACAATAATTTCACAATTGCATATTTTTTATTTTAGTTTATGGCAACATACTATTTTATGACTAGGCATATAATTTTTTTACTTACAGGATTAAAATGTGCAGTACATTTTTTTATTTAGATATTCAAATTATATTATAACAATATTTCTATATTACAATGATAGTTATTAATTATTAATATAATATTATTTAAGTTTTTTTTAAGTTTAGTAAGTTTAAGTACATAGGTATTATTCAGTTTGGAATCATATTTAATCACAAAGTATTATATAGTATTATAATATAAATTATTATACAGTATACGATATGTATATTTATATAGTATTAAATCAGTATTACAGTTGTTACATCACTGTAGTTTTTGCCTTAACTAAATTTTATTTTATGTTTGTTTGTGGCAACGTACTGTTTTGTTGCTAGGCTGATAGTTTTCTTCTTAATCCCCCGTCAGGTTGTATTCTATGAGTCATGTCTGGTTATACTCTATCTCTGAGCACACTGATTATTCATTTGATATTTCATACTATACATGAATAACTCTTGTGTGTTTGCATGCTTGCTGGAGCGTGGCAGCATGCTAATGTAAACGGTCTGTATCTCCTGTAATGTCCTGCTACGGCCGACGAGCTTGCGTTCCTAACAGAGGTTCACGTGGATTACACACTGAACAAACAGCCACCGGTTTACGGAGCTGAGAGAGATTGACATTTAGCCCACGGTGAGCGTCACAGGAGACATTATTCTCATTGTTAGTCTGAGGTATTAGACAGAGCTGCTCCACGCCAGAGGATAAGCTCAGAGCTGTTTTAATGACCGCCGGATGAAAGGCTTCGGTGGACAGACCGTTGTTCTCTGACCGGGACGCCAGGCGTGGTGATTGTGTGCGGAGGGGATTATATGGAGGTCAAGCAGGCCTCTAATGATGGTTTTGGAAGGAACGTGTTTACAGGAACGATCATTATACTTACTCTACTACAAATAAAGATATTTCAAAGCTTCCTTTGACCGGCTTTACACAATTATGAGGAAACCTGGAAACTTAAAAGCTGGAGTTATCAACTGGGTTAATGGAATGAAATTATTTGCAAAATATAAGCCTTAAACAATATTTGGAAACTTTTTTGGAGCTATTGAAGCTGAAAAAAACAACACATAAAAATAAGTATTGTTTGAGATAAAATTCATTTATTTACTCCAATTCATTACATTATTACATTTGTATATTCTATATATATTTATGATTGCTTTTGTTTATATTAGTGTTTTCACATTATTTTATATACATATTTATTTTGTATTATTATTTTCTCATATATCACACTAAATATATTATAACATTATTTTAAGGGTAGTAACTGGCATTTTATTTTATAGTGATGTTTATTTTTAATATATTACCAACTATATTAATATTATTATGTTAAGATTATAAACTGATAATTACAATAGTGCTGTTTATTTTTTTATTTGAATTATATTTATTTATCATTGAATTTTTATCATCATACTGATCACATTAATTTTTTTTATTATATTATTATTTTATTAATTATTTTATTAATATTATTATTTGTTAGCATATGTTAGCAGAGTATTTTGTTTCTTTATATTTTATTTATTATTACTCATATTATTGATCACAACCAAACCTAGGCCATGATGGTCAAATATAAAGCACCCTAATTTATAGAATCATTTATTATTATTCTGATTTTTTGAATGATTTAATTTTGCATGAAATATTTGTCAGTCTTGTTGACTATACAATATATTAGTTATTTATCATATTTATTTGTTTATTTATTGCATGTGTGTGTGTGTGAGAGAGAGAGAGAGAGAGAGAGAGAGAGGGAGAGCGTGAGAGTGTGTGAGTGTGATGTGTTGTGTTGTGTTGTGTTGTGTTGTGTGCGTGTGCATGTGTGTGTGGTGTGTGTTTAAAATGATTTCAACCCATTCTGCCAAGCATTTCAATCATTTAGCAATTTATGGCCAAAGCTTAATTTAAAGTCTTAATTTAATTATCTTTTTAGTTAATTTTCTCTTGCTGGCATCATTTTTGCAAATATACTGTGAGTAGGCCACATATAATCCAGACTTATCAATAGATTCTTGTGATGGTTTTCTAAAGAAATAGATAATAGGTTTTTTTTATGGAACTTGAAAGGTTTCTTCTTGGCATCAGGCTGTGAAGAAAGGTTTTTAGTTTTTAAACTGAATCTTTATTTGTAAGATGATCAAGGCCCTGTGTTGGTTGGTCCATGTTTTCTAGTTTCAGTGTTGTGTGTGTGCGTGCGTGTGTGTCTGTGTGCGTGTGCGTGTGCGTGTGTGTGTGTGTGTGTGTGTGTGTGTGTGTTGTGCGTTGTGCGTGTGCGTGCGTGCGTGCGGTGTTGTGTTGTGTCTGTGTGTGTGTGCGTGCGTGCGTACGTGTGTGTATGTGTGTGGATTAGCAGCAGTTGTTGGAGGACATCCCTGCTGCGGTGCTGGGATTGCATCAGCTCTGATGAATCTACTCCTGGTGAGTTTCAGGAGCGACTGGGAGGAATTGCTAACAGCCCAGACTGTCAATATCAATGACTCACATCAACATCCTACTCAAATCCTTCCTGCCCCGCAGCACACACACACACACACACACACCACACACACACAACACACACACACACACACACGGATGACAGTCTCAGCTCAGGTGTCAGTGTTTTCTGTTTGACTGGCCTTATGACTTACTCAAGACAAGTACTTTACATATACAACCCGAATTCAGGAAATATTTGGACGTTTTTAAATTGGAATAAAATGAAAACAAAAATTATTTCAAATTAATTAAAAGCCAATATTTTTTTCACAATAGCACATAGAGAACATAATATTTAAACGGAGAAATTTACTAATTTTATGCACAAAATGAGCTAATTTCAAATGTGATGCCTGCTACAGGTCTCAAAATAGTTGGGACGGGGGCATGTTTACCGTGGTGTAGCATCTCCTCTTCTTTTGAAAACAGTTTTGAAGACGTCTGGGCATCGAGGTCATGAGTTTCTGGAGTTTTGGGTCCCATTCTTGCGTGATAGGTGTCCAGCTGCTGAAGAGTTTGTGGTCATCTTTGATGTATTTTTTGTTTAATGATGCACCAAATGTTGTCTATAGGTGAAAGATCTGGACTGCAGGCAGGTCAATTCAGCACCCGGACTCTTTTACTATGAAGCCCTGCTGTTGTAATACTGCAGTATATGGTTTTGCATTGTACTGCTGAATAGACGTCGTCTGGAGGGGAGCATGTGTTGCTCTAAAAACTTTATTTACATTTCATCATTCATAGTGCCTTCGTAAACATGCAAGCTGCCCATGAACGCTGAACGCCGATGACACGCTGGAAGGTCTCCCTTCTCTTTAGCTCGGAGGACACGGCGTTCGTGATTTCCAACAAGAATGTCAAATTTGGACTCGTCTGACCATTAGAACACTTTTTCCACTTTGAAACATGACCCGCATGACACGACAGCGCTTCTGGACCATGTTTCACATATGACTTCTTTCTGCATGATAGAGCTGTAGTTGGCATCTGTAGACGGCACGGTGGATTGTGTTTGCCGACAGTGTTTTCTGGAAGTATTCCTGAGCCCATTTAGTAATGTCAATGACAGAATCATGCCGATGAGTGATGCAGTGTCGTCTGAGGGCCCGAAGACCAGGGCCCGTATTCATGGAAAATCTTAGTGCTAAGAGTTGCTCCTAGTAACAAAATTCTAAGAAAATTCTTAGAAATGTGGGTGTTTTCCTCTTAAATTTAAAGAAAAGATCCTAGTAAAGAAAAAAGTAATTCAGAAAGCATCTTAACCCTTAAAAGAGGTCTTAAGGTCCGAAATTGTTAGGAGTACGGACGATGACTTTAAGAGGCTTAAGAGTTTCTTTAGCAGCGGAGAAAATGGACGAAATACTAAGAGGGGAGAAGAAAATGTATGACAATGGATGACAGTGAATTAATAAAACGCTACAGATTAGATCGTGCAGGGATCGTGTTTGTGAGCGATCTTATTAGAGAAAAACTAACACTAGCTTTCTTTTTTCTATTCTACTCGTTTTCTTAAAAAAAAAAACTTGTACTGCGTTAGGCTAACCGAGACTTGTCATAACACTTGCATGTTGTTGCTCTTTTGTTGGTTTTTATTACTTCTATTGTCCTCATTTGTAAGTCGCTTTGGATAAAGCGTCTGCTAAATGACTAAATGTAAATGTAAAATACGTTAAGTAGGAAATTAACAGCATGGTAAGTAAAAAAATAAAGAATATATAATGTGTGTGTGTGTGAGAGAGAGAGAGAGTAAGGTAAAACAGAAAAAAAAATATGCCTGCAATTTCAAAGTGAAGGCTTAAAATAGACCCTACTCTTAAAATCTCTCTTTAATTTCCTTCTTGGACCACCAACCAATCACAGTCATCAAAGACTGTCATTCCTAGCAACGGGGTCAGGTCCGCCTCCTCACTAAGATAAAAGTTTTTGTGTTTTCCTCGCTCAGAGTTGCTCTCAGATTGGTCCTGAATCCCTTTTAAGCTAAGACTCCTAGCTAGAAATGTTTAAGCTAAATTAGGAGCTCTCTGAGAGGATTCTTAGAATCTTTATGAATACGGGCCCAGGTCTTTAGCCTTGTCCCTTACACACAGAGATTTCACCAGTTTCTCCGAATCTTCTGATGATGTTATGCACTGTAGATGATGAGATTTGTAAAGCCTTTGTAATTTGACGTTGAGGAACGTTGTTTTTAAAGTTTTCTAGAATCTTTTTCCACACTCTTTCACAAATTGAAGAGCCTCTGTCCATCTTTACTTCTGAGACACTCTGTCTCTCTAAAAAATCCCTTTTATGTCAATTACTTAATTATTTGCTAGATGTTCTCCCTGCTGAAACTTTCAAAATATCTTGCTTTTTCAGCCCTTTGTTGCTCCCGTGCCAACTTTTTTTAGACCTGTAGCAGGCATCAAATTTGAAATGAGCTCATTTAGTGGATAAAAATATCTCAGTTTAAACATTTGTTATATTATCTAAGTTCTATTGTGAATAAAATATTGGCTCATGTGATTTGAAAGTCTTTGTTTTCATTTTATTCAAATTTTATTTATCCAAACATTTCATGATTTCGGGTTGTACTATGTAAATGGGCAAATCTCATAAAACATCTCAAAAACACATTGTATTTTATGTTTTCATGTTTTGGAGTCACATTTTACCCTGTAATCAAAATACATATGTATCTTACATTATTATTATTATTATTATGATGATCATAAGGAACAATATTTGTTTTGCCTTGAGACCATTGTTGTCATTCTGAGCTAGCAGACCCCCCCATTCTTATTACTCCAATACAAATATTAATAAATATGTGCATGAAAAAAAATGTGTATTAGTGAAATTGGAAAATGTTATTACATCACGGTGTTACATGTTGTTTATTTTAGTACAGTAATGAGAATAAAGGTTATTATAGTTAACTAAAACTGAAATTAAAACCATATTTATATATATTTTTATATAAAAAACATTTGGTGTTACAATTTGTCTGAAATAAAATAAAATATAATGTTTAGTTTAACTTGATGTAAAATAACTAATATCTAAAAACGGCTAAAACCAACTGAAATAAAATGAATAAAAACTAGACATAACTAAAGCTTTACAATTAAATAAATTAAAATATAAAATAAGAATATAAAAACAAGCCTAACTTTTATAAAATAAAAGCTAAAAATATTAATGAAAACCTCAAAATATGATAATAATAATTGATACTAAAAACAACACTGCATGTTAAAATAAATCACCAAAAAAAATCTTAATTGTCTAAAAAGTGCTTGACTTATGCAAAATCTAATTTCTTATTTTTTATTTGATAAATTTATCATTAGCATGATACAAGAACACTTTGTTTAGCTTTGTTTAATGTATTTAAATAAACTTCAAATTTCATTTTTTTTTTATCAGTATCACATAAATAGGAATTATAATGAATAGAAATTATTCTGGAATTTGACACTTTTTTTTTGACCATAATACCTCACTACTGTACAGAACAGTGAAAATGGTGTTTAACATTGATCGATGCCATTATGTTTGGATCACTTACATATAACCAATAATGACTGAATATTAAACTATTCTTTTGTAGGAGTCTTCATCACACGGCGCACTTTGAATGCTTCGTTATGTAAATGTGCGGAGTGTAAAATATTAATACTTGTGCTCTTCACAGACACTAAGGCTTTTCGAGTTTCTAAAGATGCCGTGTCCCCAGCCCGAGCGTCTCGAGCCTTGTTCTTGAGACCGAGAGCTTACCTTTAAGCTATTTCCGTCCAGCCCCACAGAACAGGGTATTTTTATTCTTTCCCCTGCAGGAAGCTGCCGCTCGCTTGATATTTTGACTGGCCTGATACTTTCACATTCACGAGCGCAGGCCAGGACCTTCAGCTGGGAAGGTGAGCTGATTGTTTGCATGATCAGGATCTGAGGGTGCTGGTGTGGAGAGGGTTTGAGGTGTTTGTTGGTGGAGTGGAGCATGGGTGGTGCTGCTGGTGTGAACTTGCTGAGCTGATAGAACAAGTGACTTGTGAAAACACATTTTCAGTAGCGTTTCGCACGGGAAGCTGCTGAAGCACACAGTGATGAGTCACTGATTGTCAGCGATGCTCCAGAGACTCCAGCGGACGATGCTGAGGTGGGCGTGTCCTCTTGTGCTTTATGCAAATGAGCAGCCATGTGATGTGGCTAATGCCAATAGGCTGTTTGGTTTGTTTTATTTACTCCAACACCACCGTGTGTTAAATACAGCGGTCGAATTGTAAAAAAAAATAACAATGTGTGGTCAAGTTCTTGGGGGGGTCAATTTATTTAAAAACCTTTGAATTTTTCCAAAAAAATATTTCATGAAAAATTAGTTTTATTATTTATAAGCTTTTATTTCATTCTGGGCCTGAAATGGAGGAATTTTGGTCAGTATTGATAATTAAACAATATTTTGCTGAATGTGTTTTTGGCAGCTTGGCAGGTTTAGGACCGTCATGGATAAATATTGATGACAATTAAAAGCGCCAGTAGGTGGCAGCAAGTCCCTGTTTTAATACATTAGTTATTGAATCATTCAAATCAAGCGATTCGTTTAAAATGGCTGATTTAATTAGAAACTTAACAAGTGAGTCCATCTGAATGGACCATTGAATCACTGCCGCGCTTGGTTTGATCAAAAACAGATTCGCACAAGGAAACAGAACACCGTGTTACTCTACATTTTAGTTTTTAATATTTTTTTTATTTGTGTGGAAACTGTTTTATAAAAGCAATAAGGTACGAGAAGGCCGTGCTGTATTGAGAATAAAACACGGCTGAAGGGCGTTGTTAGGCAAAGCGGAGTATATATATAATTTTTAAATATATTTAATATATAGTTATAATATATAATTTATTTACTTTATCTTATAACACCAAATATATTAATATTATTATATTAAGATTATCAACTGATGTTTGTTTTTCATATATACTTTTAATGTTATTTTATATTTTATAAAATTATTTGTATTAGTTTTTTATGATATCACACTAATTCTATTTATATGTTTTATTTTAAGATTATCGAGAGATTTGTTTTTTTAATCTTTTTTAATATTATTTTATATTTATAATATTATTATTAGTTTTTATCAATTTGAAGGTTCTGGACTTGTGCTTAAACTTTTTAAATGTTATTTTATAATATTATTTATTAGTATTTAACACATTTGAAGGTTCTGGACATGTGCTTAAACTTTTTTAAATGTTATATTTATCATATTATTTATTAGTTTTTTATTATTACATATTTGTATTTTTCATTATTGTGTTGACAAACATTGATTTCTGGAAGCTGCACGACTCAAATGCATAAAGTTCAGCCTTCATGACCAAGACCAACTGGAATCTGAGCACGCTTAAATGTTGTAATGTTTTATGAAATATTTCTGCTAATTTGATCGTGCTCTCAGCTACCGATACAACTGAAGAAGCCTTTAATTTAACACATTTTACCATGTTTAAATCCATTCTTTTAATTCCACAGATTTGTCCACAGAAAACCGATAGGCCCCCAAAAATGTAGAAAATGTGCGAAAGAAGTCATCTTCAGATTCCAGCTCATGAGCCAATTCACAGCTCGCTTCTCAACATATGATCTCTTCAGGAAATAAGTGAATAACAGAATGAGCAGGTGAAGGAAACATGTGAATGTAGTTAATAATAGAGCACAATTACTGCGCTGGATTGCGATGAGGTCAATGACTGGCTTCTGTTTTCTGCACCAGTGACTGGCGCTTTCATTCGATTGTCATTGATTGGAGCTTGCCTCACAAATGCCTTTGCAAATTGACTCGCAACCACAAGCAGGGCGTACATAATGAAGCTTTATGGAAATGAAAGACTGCGCCAAACACACAGCCTCGATTCATCAGCCTCTGTAAGAGCTGTGCCATGTAAGATCCTCAGACAGAGTTTCATCTCCAGATGTTTACCTGAATTCACTGGTTTATACATCTCATTTCAGCGTGCGGTGGACGGACCACGTCACATTTTCACCCTCAGCATCAAACGCAGAGAGAAGTGTGTGTGTGTGTGTGGGTGTGTGTGTGTGTGCGTGCGCGTGTAGTGGTGTGTGCGTGCGCGTGTGTGTGTGTGCGTGTGCGTGCGTGCGTGCGTTTGTGTGCGTGTGTGCTGTGCGCGCGCGCGTGCGTGTGTGTGTTTGTATCTATATCCAAAACTTTAAATCCTAAATGAACTCATTCATTTATTAATTGATTTATTTGTTTGCTTTCTTACTTTTTTACTTACCACAAAATAATTTTCTTATGAGACTATCTATCACGGTAATAATATCACAATTAAACACAAGTATAAAAATAGACTTTGTGCAAAATATAAATTATCATGTCGTTTGTATTATTTTAGGGTTAAATATAACCTTGTTCTGACAGGTTTAGCAAGTTGCTCTAATAATTACCCCACATCTATTTATTTATTTTTGTTTATTGTCTGTTATCGTCACAGCGATCATATTAATTAGTAATTGTTTAATTAATTGTTAATTCAAATTAAAAACTTTAATTAGTTCTGGAATTTTAGTTCTAATTTGCCATTTTAGTTCTTGACAGATTTCACAATCACCCCAATAATAATGCCACATGTTTATTTTTTACTTATTATCTATAATAATAATAATTATAATAATCAATTAATTATTTTGTATTAAATTCATTACATTTTATTCATTTAAAAATAAAAATATTTAATAACAGAATTTTTAATTTATAGTTTTGCTTTCGGACATTTAGATGTCTAATAACTGCTCATTAAGAATAATAAGAATATGAGGTTAAACTAATTATCATTTTTATTACTTGTCAGCCAGACAGAGTTTTTTCTGGAAGTTTCAAACTCAAATGCAAAAGTAGACTACATTTTCTTTACGCAAAATCTCATTTCTCGTTTCTCTCTTGTGAATTTAGGGTTAAATATAACCCTGACGTGTTCTTGACAGGTTTTGTGTTCGCCGTAATAATGATCCCACATACATGGACCGACCTATTTCTCAATTACCCTTTTTACAAGATCACCGCCGTTCTAGAATGAAACACAGGGTCTGTAATACAGGGTTATAGCGCTCAGTCTTGGACATGAGCTTCATAACATGACCTCGTTTGAGACTGAGATTTTAACAGTCGTCGGAAACCCACTGACGAATGACCTTTCCCAGCGCTCCGCGGCATCCATCAGCCGCGCGTTTTAATACACAATAATATCGAGCACACAGCCGCAGCCTGCGACATGGTTTCTGAACGAATTCAGTTCATTTAATATGCTCCTCTGTAAAAATAGAAAGGGAGCTGGTTGTTCATATTCATGAGTAGCTGTTGCATAGCGTCTGTTTAGAAAGACTGGAAATGCTCCAAAACAAGCATCTGTTCAGAAGCTCAGTGTGTCGACGCACGGATTGAGACGCCTTCCCAATGCAATGACTGCTGAGCCATGGGAACAACACAGGCTCATTCATTTGCAAGGATCCACAGTTGCTTTCACTTATTTGCTCTGCAGAATCGTGCCAGCATTACTCATACAGACTATCATAAAACCATGCTATTTTTAGCGGCGTCCGGCTTTTGATGTATTTCTCCTCAGGTAGAGTGAGATGTATGGAAGAACTGAGACGGTGGTTACAGCTTCACCGCTGCTTCATTTACACTAATCATCCATCAAAGAGTTAACTAGCAATGTCTGATTCATTCAGTGTATTTATTTCCACCGCTTCACAAAATCAGTTTTTGATTGAACTTGTGAGGGATAAAAGCAGTTTCTGATTCATAATGAGTTGAGGAATAATACCAAGAATCAAGCACGTATGACCGTTTATTAACATGTATACAATAGCTTGATTTCAGTAAATGGAATTTAATTTAATTTATTAATTTTGCATTTTGTTTTGTTTCATTTATTGTTGTTGTTTTTTGCTAAAACATTTTCAGCCATGGACGTAAATGAATGTCAGTATTGTCTAATGTACTGCACATTTATATTTAATAAAATCTCATTTTATTTTGGTGCTTTTTCTGGCAAAAATTGAGATTGAGATTTTGATCCAGGAGCGAGCAGCTCATGCGTTTATACATGTATAATAATTGTATTTTTGTAATTTAGTTTTGTGTTTGATTTTCCTAGTTTTGTATTTTTTTTATTAAATCATGTACTTTTTAATTTTAATTTGGTTTGAATAATTGTACTTTATTTTTAATTAATTAATTTTTTATTTTTTTTTTGTATATTTTTAAATGTAGTTTTGTATTTTATATGTATTCTTTGATGGCTGTGAATCTCAGCAAAGACGGCAGATTGTAAAGAGAAACTGAATAAATGCTGCTCTTCTGCAGGTGTTATAGACACTTCGGTCGACTCAGACTCAGCGTGTTGGCTGCTGAAGAGTAAGGTTGGTTTCTTACAGTCCACTGAAGTGCTTCTTTTCAATGTCACTCTTCATTTAGCTTTTCCCGTCTCTCCCTCTTGAATATCATGTTCAAATACACCTATCTCAGTCCTTTTGTGAGCGGCTCAATACGGTCTCTTGACTGTCAGGTTCTCTCTGTGTCCTTGAGACGCCCTCTAGCTCCAAATAAAGGCATGCATGTTTTTTGAGAGAGAAATATTCATTCTGCCTCTCTTAATTGACTCTGCTGTTATTCACAGTGGAGATAGTGTCAGAGTCAGCTGTGATTTTAAAGGCATCATAAATCATCAAGTCTTGTGATGCTGCATGTGAGAAGATTTATGATTCTCCCCACTGCTGCTCTTTCCTTTGCCCTTTTTATACTATGCAGGACTTTGGTACATGATACGTGTATATACGTACCTAGCTCAAACAATGCTAAGATTAATTTACTAAAATAAAAAAAATGTCACATTAAAATGTGCAATAGTAGCTGAAGCCATTTCTAAATTAATAAGTAACAAAGAGGCAGCATGACTGTGTGATAATGATTTATATAATCAAATGTAATTTTGGGTAACTTGCATTTAAGACTTGATATTGTCATTTATATGTTTTTTTTCAATTAACCAGAAAAAAAGGTTTAAAAAACAAAATTGTTCTTTGATAATTCAGAATTATGACATAACATTTAATTATGATAAATAATTAGATAAATAGTCAAAATTATGAACCAAGTCAAAATTCACAACAATTAGAAATAAGGTGAAAAGTCATGATGACAATTTTGATGTTTTAACTCATGTCATAGTTTTGACTTTATATAAGTTTACTTAGTTTCTAAAAAAAAAAAAATTGTTTCATAATTTACTTGATATCTCATAATTTAGATTTTTTCAATCTCAAAATTGATTTATCTCATAATTTAGATTTTTTTATCTCAATGACTTGATATCTCATAATTTAGATTTTTTTAATCCCATAATTGACTTTATCTCATAATTTAGATTTTTTTTAATCTCATAATTGACGTGGTATCTCATAATTTAGATTTTTTTAATCTCATAATTGACTTTATCTCATAATTTAGATTTTTTTAATCTCATAATTGACTTTATCTCATAATTAGTTTTTTTTATCTCATAATTGACTTGATATCTCATAATTTAGATTTTGTAATCTCATAATTGACTATCTCATAATTTAGATTTTTTTAATCTCATAATTGACTTGATATCTCATAATTTAGATTTTTTTTATCTCATAATTGACGTGGTATCTCATCATTTAGATTTTGTAATCTCATAATTGACTTTATCTCATAATTTAGTTTTTTTATCTCATAATTGACTTGATATCTCATAATTTAGATTTTGTTTATCTCATAAATGACTTGATATCTCATAATTTAGATTTTGTTTATCTCATAAATGACTTGAGATCTCATAATTTAGATTTTCTTTAAAATATCATAATTGTCTATCTCCTAATTAGATTTTTTAATCTCATAATTGACATGATATCACATAATTTAGATTTTCTTAATCTCATAATTGACTTGGTATCTCATAATTTGGGCTTTTTTTTAAATCTCGTAATCGACTTGATATCTCATAATTTAGATTTTTTTTTATCTCATAATTGACTTGATATCTCACAATTTAGATTTTTTTTTATCTAATAATTGACTTGATATCTCACAATTTAGATTTTTTAATCTCATAATTGACTTGATATCTCATAATTTGGGCTTTTTATATCTCGTAATCGACTTGATCTCATAATTTAGATTTTTTTTATCTCATAAGTTGACTTGGTATCTCATAATTTAGATTTTTTTTTAAATCTCGTAATCGACAGTGTGCTTTCGCACTAGCACTATTGGTGCGCCCCCGGGTTCGATTGATGTCAGAGTTCGGTTCGTTTGGATGATTGTGAACGCTGTCTTCAGACCTCGGGTGCGCACCAGTGAATCGTACCCGAGTCCGTTTAAAAAGGGGGGTCTGGGGATACGGTTCAAGTGAACTCTGGTACGGTTCGCTGTTGATGTGACGCAATCGTACCAGATCACGGAAGTGAACCGCTATTAATGTTGTTTTATTTGATAAAATGTGTGTTTGTGTGTGTTTTCACTCACTTTCCTGAGTCTGACGAGTGTGACTGATGTGCTACAAGCAGAAAGCTGTAGGTCTCATTTCTGTTCGCCTTCAGAGTTCTTTAGTGCATTTGCAGTTCATTCGTAAGACAGATGTAAAGTGCCGTTATATACTGAAAGCTTTGTAAACAAAATGAATGGTTCAAAAACGTCAATATATAAAAGGGCAGAGAACACTTTGCTGTTGTTACTGCGCCATCGTTACTAAGCAACGGGGTAAACAGCTGCTGGCTTTATGATGCAAACGACCCAAGATCGGACCCAAATCAAATAATATGAACACAGTCCGGGGATGGGGGGCAGCGGGAGGGGGGAGCAATCGAACCTGTGTGAAAGCACCCTTAGTTCATCTCATAATTGACTTAGTATCTTATCATTTATTGACTACAGGTTTATTTCAGTTGAAAATAACTGTTTTCTATTTGAAAATTTAGTAAAATGTCATTTAATCCTGTGATCAAATCTGTATTTTCAGCATCATTACTCCAGTCTTCAGTGTCACATGATCCTCAGTAATCATCCTAATATACTGATTGAAAACAGTTGTGCTGCTTCATATTTTAGTGAAAACTGACACATTTTTATCAGGATTCTTTGATGAATAGAAAGTGCATAATTTATTTGAAATGGAAATCTTTTGTGACTTTATAAAGGACTTTACTGCCACTTTTGATCAATTTAATGCACCCATTCTGAAAAAAATATTAATTTCTTTAAAAAATTCTCACTGACTGCAAACTTGAATAATAGTGTACGTGTGTGTGTGTGTGTGCGTGTGTGTGTGGTGTGTGTGTTGTGTGTGTGTGCGCATGTTTATGTGGTTTATGAGGACACAAATTTGTATAATGACATGGGTATGACATAGGTATTACAAGGAGAAGGTGATTTATGAGGACATTTTCAGTGTCCCCATAATTTAAAACGCTTATAAATCATACAGAGTAAGTTTTTTTGAGGGAAAATAGAAATGCGCCGTCTCCTGTGAGGGTTAAGTTTAGGTGTAGGGTAGGTGTAGGGCAATAGCACATACAGCTTGTACAGTATAAAAACCATTACGCCTATGGAGAGTCCCCGTAAACCATAAAAACCAACATGTGTGTGTGTGTGTGTGTGTGTGTGTGTATAGTATATATGCCACAGTGGGTGGCAGGGTACACACATCTTTTGAGCTTGTAGTATGCAGTAAGTTCATAAACTTCACTAAGATCTTCTTGTGTGACAGCTTATGTAGTGACAATCACTTTAGATTAAAATATATAGGGAAAAGTATTACCACACCATAACTTGTGCCACCTCTACAATGACTTTCCCTTTCAATTAACATCAAGAATGCTTTATTAACCCCTCACACATCAAGCTCCATTTTTGCTATAATGACTACGTGTCGCTCTCCAATTAATCCCCAGTGGATAAAAAGTCCCTGCGTTTCTTTCAATCATTAAATATCCTGTTTCACTCAGAAAAGTGTCACATTACAGAAGTAAAATGGGTTGCTAACGGCGTCTCATTCAGATCTATTAGCATAAAGCGCTAGCTCTTCTCATAACAACGCTCTCTGATTTACTGTTGTCATAAAGAGACCCAGGGCCAATTAGATTTGTCTAGGTCATGTTCATGGATGGGTAATTTGCCAATGCGCCTCTAAAGGCTGCCTGGATGTCTTTTCCTCTCCTCCACGACTCAATCGAGCTTCAAAGTTAACTTGAGGTCAATCATAACCTCAGATATCAGACTCGCTCCAAGTCTGCTGGCACGCGAACAGTCACAGCTGGGGCCTGATCTGAGCGTGCCAAACCTGCAGCCGGTTACGACTGAGAAACCAGTAATCTCGCTTAATCAATGCTAATGTCTACAGGACGTCAGATAAGGGTTTGAGTTACCTAAGCGAGGCCGCAGCGTCGCTTTTCTTCACAGAAGACCGGACATTGTGATTGGAAATTATACAAACATTCAATGAGTCTGATTGGATGAAATAAAGATATGCTGGGTGTAATCTCGACACTCTCAGTCCTTCAGACTTTGATGTGTGTATGGTTGTGTTTTCAGGACAGCAGATGATTCAGCTACACTGGGCACAGTGGTGGTGAGCCGGATGAAGATGGGTGAGATCGAGGATGGCGAGGTGGACCACTTTACCACCGACATGCACCAGAAGGTAAGCTAAATAAATACAGCTAGCTATTAACTAAATCACACTAGCATTTGACTGCTTTCAAAATAGTGGAAAAGTATCGGCTTCACAGACAAATTAGTTTTAGCTTGCCAAGCGATTCATTCATTTAAATGTTTTCTTAATTCATTATAATAAATGTATTAAAATGTTCTATAATTGATACAGTAAGTTAATAATTGAACTACAGTGGAAAAATATTCACTTTATAGAAATGTTATTTCAGTAGGGCATTTAATTAGGTATGTTCTTGAGTAATATTGTGTGTTTAGTATTCTGAGACTAGCACTGCTACTACACTTGACAACACTAGTAGTTCAGCCTGCTTTTAAAAACAGTGGTAGAATTTGAATATATAAATATAACAGATTGATAGTTTAGTTTGGCAAGCTAATCTATATATTTATTGTTTACTTTGTTTATTAGTATTATTCATTTATTAAGGATTGTATTGTATTTTTATACAATGTATTTAATAAGTTAAGGTTAGAAAATATGACAGAAATTAATTAATTCTATAGATATTGGTAGCGTTTTGTTTTTATTTTTAGGCATTTATTTGATTTAATAGGTATATTCAGCAAAAACTAGTTTAAAAACTGCTTTCATAACAGTTTAGCTTTTGAAGTATATAAATTCATAAGATCCTTTTGAGTATATAGTATTACAGAGAAGTTAGTTTAATGTAACACAATGTTACATCATGTACCAGTTTTATATCCCCATAAACCACAGGTTATAGCAATGCAATGCTCATATGTAGTGTGTTAGTAGCTTGCTGTGTAGCTATCTACGTTTCAAGAGGGTTATTGACTTGCCAGTTGAACAACTGTAAATTAAGAGCTGGCCTTGTATTTTGTACATGTGCATGCAGTTTGTAAGGGCTGGTAACTGAAAATCACCTCTCAGGACATGTCTCCAGTCAAAGAGGGGGAGTGTAGTGAATATGAGTGTGACCATCCCTGAAATTCAGTTGCACAGTTGACTGAAGAAGTAAAGCAGCTATTTGGAGAGTGTTACAGTGTGCATGTAATGTGTAATATGGAATATTTTATCAAGTATATTTGGAAATGTGTGATGGACATGGGCAAATGAGCCGTATTTGTGTCCTCGGCTGCTTTTGTCCCATGTGTCAGGGAGAATTGAGCGTTATTGCACTGACACACAGTATAACCCTCTAAACTCAATAACTTACACTGACAACGGCCATCAGCAGAGCCCTTTAACCTTCATTAATCAGCAGGAAACAGACACTGATGGAATATAGGGAAGAAACCCAGAAGGGTGTAAGAATTATGGAGCATTATGGAGATGGACGAAGGACACTAGAGAGTAAATGGAGGATATTATTTAGACTGAGCATCATTTTAATTGAGGAACTTGAAGAGATTTAAATGAGAGTGCCTTATAAACGACAGTGCTGAATTTGAATTAAGGTAGAGATCAGAATTTATATTTGAATGCAGGGAAGTAGAAATAACTCTTTTTTTTTATTTGAAAAGGAAAGTTTGTCAAGGCAAACTTTGAATGCTGGATTGATAAAACCCTGTATAAAAGCTCAAGTTTAGAAAGTATATAGACCTTATTAACGGGTAGTTGAGTTGCCAAGCTATCATAATGATATGTTTCATTTTCAGTTTAAAATGATCATAAAATCACTACCCATTTGTCACTCTATGTATGGGGTATTTAGGAGAAACATTAAAAATGTTTTTATTTCTTTGTTTGTTTATAGACTTTTTATATTTGTTTCCATCTTTATTTCTGAATTTATTTAATTTTTATTAATAATATATATCATTATATTTCATAATTGCCATTGTTTTATGAACTACAGTGGAAGAACACTATTCTTTCTTTCAAACAATTATTTCTATAGGTTTCATTTTAGTTTTATTTCTTAAATAAT